>JAGSMT010000143.1:600000-1019974 GCA_029286875.1 Lamproptera curius
TGGCATTACATTTAATACAATAAAAACCTACGCGTATATTTATCTTATCTTTTTTAATAAAGCCAATAGACGGGTTCTTAATGATAAGTTACAGTTCCATAAAAAATTTACTACAACTACCAAACCCGCCCTTATATAGGACATTTTCACACCATTGCCTAGTAATTACGACGGTTTTGACGGCCTCTAAACCAGATAGCGGCAGTGTTGGCACAATACCGATTTCGGACAGAAAGACAGATGTTACTCTGCCATATTTCAGTCCTTAAAATTGTACATACTATCTGTGAACTCTTCTATTACTTACTATCAGTCTACCACCTTACCCGGATTTGATAGGCAAATAACATAGATGGTTGTAATGATATGCTATTTACAGTGGGACACCCTAAATCTATAGTACTACTTGTTTTAGAAACACCATTGCCTAGGTATTAACTAGGTATTAGAGATGTTTTATTCCAAATCGCCTAGCGGCAAGCGGATTTCGAAGTCTTAAGCTTCATTTCTTACGTGGAATACGTTGATAATAATATTAAATATTTCCAGTCGAATAAAACAACATCGTATATTCCCTAACTTATAATAACTTGTTATGTGGAAACTAGATGTGCTAGCATACTTACAGACTTTTCGTTCAAATAATATAATGTAATATATATATTTATTTATTTTAACTTTATGTCATAAAATAGTACAATGGCGGACTTAATGCCGAGGCATTCTCTACATATCAACCATTGGGTGATGAAGAAAATTAAGTAGGTGCAAACTCATGTTGAATCATTACTTAAAACTTTGTTTTAAATGCAATTACATATAACATATTATGATAATACGTATGTATATAATAGCATATAACATACATTCGCATACTAGAATATACTAATAAATATCTAATCATAAATTCTGATGCTATTCTAGTTGACTTAATAAGTGTTATCGAATTTTGTTTATAAATTCTATGCGATTATATATATATATATATATATATATATATATATATATATTATAATTATAGATAGTTACAGTAAATTACCATTAAATAGATATACTGCGTGTATTTAGCTTTATTAATAACTAGAAGATCGTCCACGGCTCTGCCTGGCTTTCTAAGGGTAATAAAATTGACACTGTTTTAAACACACATTACAAACATACACACAAAACAAATGTTTCATTACAAATCTTTATTTTTTATTTTATTGACCACGCAGGCAGACGAGCATGGACATCAGTAATACTGGTGGTATCACCAACGCGCTGCCTACCGTGAGACTTAGGATATTATGTCTCGTTCACCCAGTATATACGCTGGCCCTTCAAACCGAAACACAGTAATGTTTTCAAACCACTCTTGGTACCAACCCAGACGGTCCCCTGTAAAAAGTAGGTCCCCTTTTTTGCACCTGTAAAATTAGTATGGATAATATGTTTAATGTAATTTTGTAGAGCCCACGATGGAAATGATGATGCCGGGTGACCACGGTGAAGTATACCTTACTCTTTTAGAAGGTATGGTTATGACCCAAGGCCAGCAGTTCACCATCAGGGAGAACAATGTGACAGTCGCCACGGGAATAATCACAGATACCTTGCCGACGGTCGACGTGCCTAACGGAAAACTTGGAAGGGTCGTGATGAATCTGTAGTGGAATATGTTAATAAATTATTGTTGAAACGTGTTATTTATTTATTGCCTTTTAGGTTATTAACTAGTAAATATAAAGCAGAAAATTATTTTGATGCTGATATGATGAGAAATAATGTTTGCAGCAAACGCAAACATTGTTTATCATCATATCAGCCTAATAGAGTCCCCTCCTGGACATAGGCCTCCCGAAAGGCCACCTAAGCCATCTGCATCATCAATTTCCTGTACAACAGGTCGTCAATACATCTCGTGGGGTCGTGCCACTTGAGAACCTTTCTTCCCCATCGGTTATCAATTGTACGAGCTATATGGCCGGCCCTTTACCACTTCAGCAAACACTTCCTTGATTAGATTTATATAACTGAAAAGTTCTGATGGAAATGAACGCTCGGCAAACGTATGTGACGCCCGCATAGATGGATGACGAGCATTAGAGTGGCGGTTTGATGTTGAGATACCGAGGGAAGCGTCGTGAATCTGTCCAGCATGTGAACACACTAATGGTGATGATGGTATTGAGATTTAAAATGCAAGATCGTGCTGACGATGTTGAACTAAGATTCATTAACAAAGTCACGTGTAATTAAGTAAAATTTCCAGTCGAATAAACAATCCATTATTTCCTTAAATAACTGTGAAAATTTCTAGATGGGAAAGCTACCATGAACATTTAAAATCATATATTATTATACTATATTATTTATTTAGTTCACTTTTTTGATACAAATACGAGTACAAGCGACTTGATTGCCTGAGGCATTCTACCATGCAACCATTTGAGAACGAAGAGAATACGTGGTCAAACTAGAGGTTGAAAATTCAAAACTTTTTTTAATAAATAGTTCAGTAAATTCCATTAAAAGATATCTGGTATAAAGCTTATGATAAAACTAGATGGAGGCTGCTAAATCTGTCTACGCAATAAAATTGACACTGTTTTAAACATTGATACAACACAAAAACAAATGTTTCGTACAAATCTTACTTTCTATTGATCCACGCAGGCAGACGACAGTCAGGTCCCCTGATGAAATGGTAACCATCTTTGGAGATTATTCAATACTAGTAGTATCACCAACTGCTGCCTAACCGTGAGACTTAGGATATTATGTCTGATTGACATGATTAGTTCCATTGGTTCGAAACCAGAAACAGTAGTTGTTTCAAACCACTGTTTCGATACATAAAATAGGCAAAACTATAATAAGCCTAGACGGTCACTCTGTAAAAGTGTCCATCATCATCTCACTTAATAGCTGATGGATAATATCTTTGATGTAATTTTGTACCTACGATGGAATGATGATGCCGATGCCACACGGGTCAATCCTCTGTTTAGAGATAGTTTTGCCCAGCCAGCAGTTCATCAGAGAACAATGTGACATCGCCAGGAATAATCACAGATACCTAGCCACGGTAACAAATGCCTAACGAAAGTCTGGAAGGTCGTGATGAATCCTGTAGTGGATATTATAAATTATTAAAGCTTGTTATTTTTAGCTCTTGGGTTTAAACTGTAAATCATACCTTTGATAGTCCACTGCAACAACCGCTTTATTAACACTTTTCCATTGGTTTGGAACAGTATCCACACTTCGAATACGTGTTGGTGGGAATGACGACTCAATGCGCCCATCCTGACGCATGGATTCTTACTCTTCAGACAAACTGGTATACCATACTGCCTAAACAACTCAATAACTAGACAATGACAAAGTTTTGGCCTTGCTAGATTCGAACCCGACCTCCGGTTCAAAGCACGCCTATCCACTGGCTACTAGAGTTATGCTTTACTACATTAATAATAACTGCCTTCTTACCACTATACAACCCTTTATATTAAACATGATTGTACTTTTCCGAAGAAATATTCTTAAGACTAAGATATACCCCTTTTTGGGGACAGTGGAGATGGACCAATGCGGTGCCTCCCTTCGCAAGGCAATAGTGCATAAACTCTGTCTGCTGGCTTGTACGCTTCTGCACCGTAGCCAATACAATTACTGGGTAAACGAGGCTCAACATCCCAATTTTTGGATGCGGTAAAAAGATCTTAGCGTTTTACTTTGTGTTTCTTATGGTCAGGGCGGTGCACCTACCATCAGATTCTGCTCGTCTTGTGACTATAATTAATAATAGAAGACATGGAATCTTCTTAAACAAAGCATAAAATAACGCCAAACGCGATAGTTCTTGTTGTTCGCTGCAGAACGTTAGTCTCAGTAGAATGAAAAATGCGCTGATTTTTTCACCTTTAAGTCTCGTTAACCCACATTCCATCTAAAGGGTATATAAACGGAAAAGTCACAACAATATCAGTATAGGTCAGGGGGTCCAAATGAAACGAACACATTTCCATCATTATATATTTTTTTCCGTCGAAAGGTAATTAATACAGTGCCAAAAACATTAACAAATCATTATTAGTACGAAGAGGAACAGAAAAAACAGAAATACACGTCAACCGCATCTAGCATTAACTACGCGTACATTGACGACAGAACCGCATAACCGCCGACACAACAACACCCGGGACGAACTAGTAAACACCGATAAACGACTAATACATAATTGTATTCCGCTAACACGAAGGGGTAACTATGTGCAAACACTAGCGACGAATACAATATAGAGATTCCGAAAGAGCCCAGTGAAAATGCTAAAAACGTTACATAGAAACGTCGAGTCATACAAAAAATACTGTCCAAAAAACAATCGAACACGACATTTCGACACTTGTGCCCGGTGACAGTGACGTTGGTTTTGACAAATTAAGAAAAAAAAAACACAATCATGACACCTGTCAATGTCAAACTTTGACAGGTCGGTGAGAGCGCGCGCGTGACCATTCCCGCCATTAGCACACATAACGTTTTGCACATAACTACCCTCCGCCATAATACTGCACAGAGCGCGCGCCCGCCTAAATCAGTCTGTCGCATGTCATAGTCGCCGACGCACTGAGCGAATCTAGAAAGATCTATACGCGAAACTAACACGTGGACCCTTCGAATATAGCCGTTCCAGTATCTTCATCCGAAATGCTTGACAAAAGCTATTCCTAATAAAGTGTTTAAAAACATTTCCGTAATACCAAAACGACTCTGAATAAGTTACATTTCAGGCCAATGTTCACACCAGATACAAGGCAGATCTGATAACTTTATTAGAGTTTAAAAAAAAAACAAAATGGCGTCAAACGTAAAGCGCTCTATTTGCGGAATACTTAGCTTCAATCACCAATAGCAACGCTTTACGTTTGTTTCTAGCTTACTTCATATATTATTCAGGGTTTTGTATATCTCATGTAGTGTATCCGCACTTTTAAAACAACTTTACTGTATATATTGTACATCTCTCCAATTCGTAAATAGAGTAGAAATATAGAAACCGTAGAAAAAACACTAATACTATTTCGATGAAAGCAGGGGGTATAAATCGTTGGGTTGGGAACGTCCGAGTTGAGAGTTACTATTATTTAAATATCCGGGGATAATAAGACCATTCGCTACCGATACGAAGTGGAGAATTATGCGATCATTCTTTTAGTAAACCAGACTTAAGTTTGACTAAAGTATGACGTATCGAACTAATTGTCACAGCGGAATTTTTTCCGATAAGTGAATTTTTTTACCGTCTATACACGAAACCTTACAAAGTGTTGATTACAAGTTAGTTATCTGACAGAAACCATAAAGCAAGGTGTAAGCTTGTATGTGTGCTTACTTAAATACGTAACAAAATATAATAGCCCTGGTAGGTAGCAACTTGTCTCTAACGAAATTTTCATTCTAATAAACTCCGTAGCCAATGGTCTTATGAGAGATGTACAATATCAAAATAAAATAGTATCAAATCTAAGTTTAATCCATCGCATTACCAACCTTAATACAGTAAGCTCATACAATTCGATATTCACCGCAGACTATAACTTTCCCATCGAGACTTATACAAATACAAAACGCCAAGTATCAAGAGACGGGCATAGCCAGAACATCGATGGAGGACTAGCGAAAATTCTAAACATCGATAAGTATAAAAAACGACAAAGCTCCGCTATAAAAACAACGAATAACAAGATAATAAAAATAAAATAATAAAAACGTACAATGCGAGTTATCAATTACGAAAGGAGAAACGAACTAAAAAAAAACATAGACAATCGGAATACATTCAACAGTGGCAGTGTACATAGAATGTTGACAGGTTTAGATTAATCGATAACTTAGCGGATCATCACTAGTCAATTTTAAATACTATATAGATACAAAGGTATAAAACGTAAAAGCCGAAAACGCCATTAATGGGTTACAGGTAACTAGTCGTAACTATTCCTGATGATTTTGTATACACTTCAAGATGTTTATTTATTTTCCTTAAATGAGGGTAGACGAAAAATTACACTTAACGATAAAACAAACATAGAAATACATTATTGGCGTCGACAAGAGTTCAGCTTAGCACCGCAATTAAAAACTAATCATTTAGAATATAGGGGCGTCGATCTATAGAGAAGACAAACTCGAGTTCGATACAAATAGGTCAAGTAACAAAATTGTTAATTTTTAGTTGCGTGTGACCAAAGATAAAACAGAATTGATATCACCAATGCAACTCATAGCGTACAACGCCTAAGTTTGACGCTGCTACTTTAGTGTCATTTTATTAGACATATTGGTGGTATCGAAACGCTAGGCGTATTATGCCACTTCAGAGCAATTGTTTACATTGTTGAAATCGAATTCTTCCCTTATTAGACTAAAGTGTTGAACCAAAATCCCAGATAAGGTTAAGATATTACGAAATTGAGTCTGTACACTCTATAGATTTCAGCCAAGTACGCTTACAACGAATTGCCGAGAATGGCACACAGCAGATATCGGGGGGACACGAGAAAGCGGGCATAACACCATCGCGTTTCCCATGAAAAACGAATTACAAAACGCTGCCTACAATGTACTAAACAATACCATGCATTCTGAAATTAATAGAGCGAATTTTTACAACTTATACGCACATACAAATCTAGCAGGGACACAATAAAAATTAATATTTCGTCACCTGCCTTTCGCAAACCGACGACAACGCGTCTATGGATACCTAACTTGGACGATACAAATGGATAAATTCGCTCTACTAATATCAGGATAAGAGCTATAAAAAATATGTTCAGTAATTCTCACTTACATTTAAGAGGAACTGGCAAATTAAATCCTGTATTACCATTACATGTCAACGAGGACACGGCTTCAAATTACAAGCGAACAGACGCAAGGGTGCATCGCTTGGTCCAAATTTATGCCTTTGCGTTTGGACTGTGCGTTCGGCGCATAGCGAAATACCAGTACACTATCCGTTCTAACACTTAATGAACATACAAAAGAAGCGAAACTTAAAACTAGCACAGTGAGGAAATCAGACGATTCGCTCGGCGTCAACTGGCTTACACTATCACATTTCTATACCTTACACCGTATCCGAGGGGTCGGCATTATTGTCACCGCTCACACCGCTAGAGAACTTTACTACAACCGAACTAAAGAAAAGATAGAATTTCTGTAATCAACGTAACAACAATCATAGCAACAAGGTGGCAAACATCTAGCGCTCTCGTTAAAGACACCTCGAGTATTACATACGACGAAGCCGCTTCATTCGTTGCTATGTGTTACAATTCCATCTTTTCATTGGCTAGGAATGGAGAATCACAAACAATCGAAATTTCGCCGGATTTGTGCACACGACATTACTTTTATAATCCCATACGAACTGGTCGTTACGCTAAAATAGGTTCGACGTACACCGAGTGCTGGTTTACACATAAGTTACGGTCTTACACCATAAGCTGTAATAACGTCACTACACTAGCGTAGTTAGAGACGAAAGAAAAAACCGACTATGCAACTCGCTAACGCGTCTAAATCTAAAACAGTGAAATACAATAAAATCTACCGTTTCATTACCGATCCGTACCTTTCCCACTTTATAAATATCCGTAAATTATTATCAAATTCGATAAAGCTCTAATATTGATCCACATACGCGTTAGAGGGGTCATACCTTACCGACCGGTAGAACGAATTTGATTGGTACCATCCCATCCCACCTTCGAATATTAATACCGACAAGTGCTAAAGAAAATCTCTATGAAGGGACACCGCCTAAGCAAAAACCCTAACCGGGGGTTAACTAGCAAGACACTAGTGATTACGTATTTGTACATTCAGGATTTCGGGAGCGAAATGCTATGTGCTAGGGATATCGCCTAAACATTATTACAATAAGCTCACATCATAATTTAGCGAGCTCACAGTAACGTATGGACCACGACATTAACCTTTAACTAACATCCTTTAGACAATTTGCTAATATAATAACAAAAAAATAAATATCTGCTATACCAAATTACCCATGCAATTTTTCACTACCTACATTACCTAGCGTTTACGATTGTTTCAACGGACCTATAACATATTCACCTTTGAAAACACTCGTCAACATTTATTATTTTACGAACAACGACATAAATACGTCCATTTTGTAATGTCCGAAAGCGGTGATTAAGTTACATCGGAAAGATCTGTTCAAAATTTTCCGGAACAATATCAAAATACATTTTTTATAAACTAGTCAAGCATTTGATATACTATTACACAGTTATTTCATAAAATCCGCATTAAATTGGTTCAAATTTTACATTTACGAAATATCTATAGACAATAACCCTCTACATTATAACAGCTCGTAAAAAAATATAACAACAATTTCACCATCCAAGCGTGTATTCGAATAGGTGTGCCTAAGGGAGTAATTGTTGGACCGTATATATTTCTATTGCACAATACCGAGACACCAATGCGATAAACACATATAAATCTTAACACGAACAATATTTACCATGCATCGTTCGATTAACACAGATTTATATCCGAGAAAACGACACTGGAAACATTTAAAAGGACTCTAGCGTATACTTACCACCTATTTAAAAACCACCACAAGCTTTAACTCTTTTTTTAAGTACAGAATATAGTTTTGGTTTATCCGCGCAGCTTATTTAAGGACTAAAGGACAATTTTTATTACATTTAGGTTATCACACAATACACTTATAGATATGCTGTTAAAAGCGTTGGTCGAGTTAAAATTCGGAAAGTAACTCCATATTGTAAACATTAGAAGAATCCAAATAAAACCATCAAAAAGCATAACCTTACAGATCAAAAGCACGTAAGCGCAACTTTGGTATATCTTTTGACACCATTGCATTGTATAGCAAATATTGCGTTGGAAATATTGGACAAATTGAGCCGGCCGTAAGAAAATATAGCATCCGCGAGTGCAAATGGTCGCGCACTACCGAAATGCGTTGGCAAGCTTACACTATGCGAGAAATTCCAATATTGAATGGACGGAAGGAACATTTTATTGAGCTAAAAACAAATTCGGGCCAGTTTGTATGAATCACTGTTTATGAACAGACGGGACGTTGCCTCCAATACATTCACATACAATCATACACAATGACTTTCTAGCTTCTAACGAGTCATATTGAAATATCCATTCACTTTACTTCCCATACTACAAAAACTGATATAAAACCATCATTACACACACCTACATACCGAAATAGTTTAAGGCAACGTCCTCAAAAGATTTCGACGAAAAAATAACCTGCTTCGTAAATAGTATAATTCATTTTTCAGGACCAATTATGCAAAAAATATCAGTTCATTGCGATCGTCATTAAACAATAAAGCTTTTATGTTAATAAACGAATTCATTTGCGTAACAATATTAAATATAAAATCGATAATAAACAACAAAGTAGTAGTGTCTAATAATCCGTCTGATATTCTCAGGAGATTAAAATGGTTATGTAAGTTATTCAAAACCAAGTAATTCATATCCTTTTTTTTAAACATTGTATGAATTTTTAGATTCAGACTGCCAAAGTTGATTTCTTAATATGTTATACTACTATTACTTTAGAGCTGCCCATAATAGCTGTACGTCAAAGTAACATAACCATTGAAAACTCCTGAAAAACGTCGGTTTCAAAAATCAACCGCAAAATATTTCATCGAAGGCCTTTTTCGGATAAAATTCATTGACAAAAAAATTGTATATCTTCAATAACGCGTCGTTCCATATTCGAGGGTATATTTCTAATTATGGCAACATTTAACATTTGAGGCGTGAACAACGTAGCGCTGCTATCAAAAATATATAAAGGTTGTACACACACTATTTCGCGTTAGAAGCATATAGGTCGCGTACATTTAATATTACAAGCGACTGATGTGTTGTAACATTCATCGCAAAACACACATGTGTTGCCATTGTAACAACAAACAACTAACACCGATATTACACTCAAACCACTAACTAAAGAAAACATCGTTCATTGTGCTAAACAAGGTAAGTAAAAATATCGACTACGCACTAAAAATAACCTAAGTGCGATTGTACTAATTGTTGTTGAGAAAATTGACGAAAGGTAAATTAATCGGGTCGGTTTAGTCAGTGGGATACGACTGAGACAGCCAGCGAGTGGTAACTGAACTAAACTGAGTCGAAATTACAAGGTACATGTTACATGCATGTCTGTAATATCGATAATTACGACACACACGTTTGCGATATATCAAATTATGAGGCTATACTTATTTTGGCGCTTGGGGACAGTTTATATTAGCACTCAAAAATTACATAATATTTATAATATATATATTTCACTTTAAAAGTGTTGCACATCGATGTGTAAGAAATATTACATTTTGTATTAATTGTATAACCTCTTACAAGTGTACTAACATACACGTACACCTTTCAATAACTATCTATCCGTATGGAGAATTACCTGTAATAATTTTTCAAACGTATTATTAAAAATCAATACCAAAGTAGAGTTGCTAGGCGAAACACTAAAGCTTATACTAAAGACGATTACTTGTACGTATCAAATTTCGTAATACACCGTTTATAATTCACTAGAATCGTATAATTACAGTATACATTCAGCGTATTGTAATAAATGCCGCGCAAGGTTCAGAAACGTACAGCTTGTAATTCCGACGTGCTATCAATTAAAAGTTCCCATCAAATAACCCATCTATATATATAGCTTAAATACTGGACACGTAAGTATATTAGGCCAGATTGTCAAAAATAGGGCATCCGATTAACATTTACCTAGGAATACTATACTACGTACACATGGACACACAGACAAGTATATATAAATATACCCAATCTGAAGAGACTACTTGATATATTACGATATGGCCAATACGTTTATAGACTACTGGAACATCCAATAAATACTGCTTCACCGCATATTAACAAAACGAAAAACAAATGTCACGTGTGAAGGGAGAATACGAAAACTTAACGTATCACTAGAATCTATAAGAAAAAAAAAATCAACTATCACCGAACAACAATATTAATATTTCGTCCTATATTGCACAGATCATGTGCGTAATGCGCATAGACAATATAACATAGATAATAAAACAGCACTATACTTAAAAACTATCGAATAAAGATTATTAGCCCATTGTAAACCGATTACAAAACCACCGTAAGTACTTACTGTGATCATTTAAAAGTTAACAGCAGAAAAGAATACGCACTTAAAACTACACGAACTCAATGGAAGATATCGTTTAAACTATTCTCGTTTTGGTTAAATGCCGTCTATTACGACGGTAATCATTTGTGCACCGTACGGATATAAGATTACAATGCAATATTACATTTTCTCGAATTAAAGCGTCTTCAAAACACCGGAGATTACAAATGTAATTCAAAACGTATTACGTAATACAAAAATATTAACGCGTAGAGTGCACGCGTCATTTAGCATGCGATCAATATAAAAAAATCACCTAAAAACTATAACATTGATGAGGAACTGGCTGTTAAATAGTAAAAAAAAGAATATTCTCTAACCGAATCAGCCATAAAAAGATGAGAGTTACAACGCGCATGTCTACATGTAACGAGACACACGTGACACATCGCCAATTACCTGTCACAATTGCTAACTTTAACAAGAATTACAACGCGCATGTCAACATGTAACATGTGATGACATACAAAACGCTACTGAAATCCAAACACGTAGCGAGCAAATAACAAATCCGGACACAACCACCACGGTGCGAACTCACTACCAAAAAAAAACCCGCACCGTCAAAGCAAAAACGTACCTTAAATCAAACGCGTAAGGTTCAATTCCGCTTAATCCACCGTCTTAAAAGTTCTAACACTAAAACTAACCGTACAAACCCCTTACAAGAAACGTAGTCACTGTTTTTCATAATAAATATCGGTACACTTAAACGCTAATAGTTCAAATTCATCCCTATACAGTTCCACAAAGCGGAAACCCAAGTATCAACATGGACAGCGCACTATCGGACGTAACAAAACAGAAACGTCGTATCTGATCGCGATCACTATCATCATCTTCGGCCTGTGATAGTCCACTGCTGGACACTGGCCCTATCCATTACCGGGTTTTTGACCGTATCCCACCACGCTGGTCCAATGCGGGTTGGTGGGTGGACCGACTATTTACGTGCCCGTCCGACGCATGTCTTTTACTTATAATACAATATAATAGAAGCATTTATTCTTTGAACAATTTGATTTTTTCAGTTACGACGCTTCCGTTTTCTTCAGTCGATATAGTTAGTTATATATGTAAAAAAATCTCTCCTTCGAGTAGACGCGAACGTAACGTTTTAAAATTCATCATTTCTCCAATGACTAGATACCTTTCTTATAGAATTCAACTTGTCTTTGTACCGCAGCCGAATAACATACGGAGAAATCACAAACAAATAGTAATTACATAGCAAAATTAATCACATTTACGACCTTGTACTTAAGGATTATTCTTAAATGACGTCGAGGGGGGGGGAGGTAACGAAATGTGACAAGTAGGGTTTTTAAGATTTAAAAACTGCTTTTTTATATCCAACTATTGAATAAAATTGGGCTCAAAGGGAACAAAGAAGCAATTAAAGGATTAATATATATAAAAGAAAAATATCCCATTTTGGTTGTTTTTTCATCTCTTCAAGAAATCATTAAACTCGTCTGACGTCATTTATCGATGTCCCCTTCAATGTAATATTTAAATTATAGTCGAAAAGGAAATTTGATATTATAGCAACGCTGCATACACGACTCCATTACGTTGCCACGGGTTACGTTAACAATCAACAGTTCCATCCTTTTCGGCTCAGGCATTCAATGTTTGTTCCGCTCCGTACATTATCCGGCTTGAAGGACGTCAAGTGGCGCACCAACCGCGTTTAAGCAACACCGCTCCGTTCGCGTCCCATATAAAAATTTGGCAAGTTCTTTCCTCAACGCTAGCCATTTTACTATATTAAAGTATGCCATCTCCTCGAAACACATACGGACATATAAATGATATATATATATATAATCAAAAATGGATAAATGCAATTTCGTAGCCATTTAAAAATTACAATTGATATGGTAGACGTTTTCAAAGCCCCGTCTAAATTTCAAACGGCAAAAGAATAAATAGAGTTATAGGAAATGGTGTCATTGTAAAGTTCATAGAAAACCTGTGTAGAGTGAATCAGTTAAAATGAAGACTGCATCATAATATGCCGTATAAACTATAGATATAGTATTTTTTAGATATATTCCGGTTGATTTGTTCTGTATAAATGCATTTTAACAATTCCCTGCATTCTCCAATATTTAAGAAAGTATTAAATCACAATATAATTATTTTGCCTAGCCGCATTCCATATGATATTTTCTGTATTTAAATTTAAATAATTTATATATATATATGAAGAAGAATTATAAATACATTATATGTGGTCCTTTACATAACAAACTCTCAAATCACAAATCAATCAGTTTTGGTCATTTAAAATTTATCTATTACACTAACACCAAAGATTGACAAAACAGTAAATTAACCAATCGGAAAATATTTAAACCTAAATTCCAAAATTTCACATTTGGCGGGCATAAATCAATAAATTCCGATATAGACGCCATATTGCTATTTTTTTTTTTCTTTAAATAATATCGATTAAATAGTGACCAATATAATCAAAAACAAAAGTAATAATTATTTAGTAGATCTTAATATGCAGTCAAGTAAATCAATCTTTGCAATTGGTTAATTTATTGTTTGTTTTTTAATACATATATTTCATCTGGATCAAACAAACACTAGGTTTAAACTTTTTCAATTGATATGAACATTGCCAGGTTTTTGCTATAATCTATATACTATATCTTATACAATTGCAATATCTGATATTCCAAACATCAACATACAGATATCTGAAATTTCAAATATCAACTTGGGGAAAAATAACACATTGATATGTGATATTCCAAATATCACTTTGAGGAAAAACCATACAGATATCCGATATTCCACATATCAATTAAGGAAACATTAATAAGTATCCGATATTTCGAATATCCATTTAGAGAACAATATATGCCGGAGCGAGTAATTTTAGGAAATTTGGCAGCGATCAATAAGCGATAGTATCACTCGCTCGTACATATATTAACAATAAATCTAATAATAACAGGGAAAAATTTAACTAACCTCCATTTTGTGTAAACAAAAATTAATTTAGAAATATATTAAATCAACATTTCATTTACCCTGATTGGGTGTCTAACAATACATTGAGAGCTGAGTCTCTGTCTGTCTCTACATCTATAAATAGTCCATTTAAAACTTGTTATATATATATATAAAATGAATATATATCAATAGGACCAACAGACAGACATACAGTTTGAAGTCAAAATACCGATACTGAATAAGATGTTGAATTTTCTCTAAGAAATTGTCAATTAAATTACAAATCTCTCATTGGTGACTCTTAGAGTCTATTAAATCGTTAAAATCAGATAGATTTATTACTAAGCTTTTACAACTTATTCAGTTTTGGTATATCCACCATAAGGAATTAAACTTTAATATTGTAAACAGGCGAAATATATCTTATTATAGCATTCCTCGTTTATAAACTCACTTTTTCCAGTTGAAAAACTATAATAAGCCAATTGAATGCATCAAACTGTATAGAGATTGTCTCTTCAAAAGTTTTAATTACAATTTTAGTTAAATTAATTGTATTCGTTTTATAAATTTCTGTATCTTAAAGTACCAATATCGAAATTAATAAAAATTTGCACAGAAATCGTCATTTAAACTCTAAAGCCTTATTGGTGAACCATTGCCATATAAAATAATCGCTTGACATTCAACCAATAAGAGAGAGAAGAAATTAAAATCTGCATTAACATATAGTATTCTGACCGCATTCACTTCTCTCACATAAACTGATTATTGAGTTTATAAACTGACAACATACTATTACATCTCTCGCCTGTTTATAAAGAAATGAAATTTGAGTTTATAAACTGATTATGTTATGTTTATATAATAAAAATAGTTTTTCAGTACAAATATTAACTAATTAATAGGTCCAGTGGCCAAATAATGATAAGGGTGACGGTTCATAAATCTGTTGTCATACCTGTTCTTCGGATAAAAGTCACTCCTGCCTTGATTGAGCTTGTGTCTGTAGTTCTGAGTCCTGCGTTGTTGGTTCTTGTCCTGTCTCTCCGGTTGTTTGTTCTGTTGTCGGTTGTTGTTGTTCGTTATAGTGTTGTTGTTGTTGGCGTTGTTGGTATTGTTGTTGTTGTTGTTGTTCTCTTTGGCGTCCCTGGTTGCGGTTGACGGGGAGGATTGTGACTTCTCTCCTAGAAAAAATGTTTTCTGGTGGAATCAAATAAAAATTGGATTGACATAAACATTTTAAACCATGGCATCTAAAAATCAATTACTCTTATACTTAGTATTAACTTCATCAACTTTTTTTTAACAATTAATCAATTAACCTAAATCGATCATTTATATCTTTTTTTTATTTAGTATACATACCTCCTTGATCTCCGCTCCGTTATTCTTATTGACCAGGGCGTTGGAAGTGGACACATTGTCCGGGACATTTTGCTTCGGCGAGGCGGACTGTGAGGACGATTGGTTAGAAATCTCGTTCTGTTGATAGATTAACATATTAAAGATATTTTATTAATTAGTAAACCTAAAGATGATGATAGAAAAGGGCAAAGATTGAGGCTAGTTCGTATAAAATAATACTTTTGTAATCATTATGAATTATGTTATTCATAATTTTTTTTTATAGTAATACTTAGCTTGGGCCACTCTCAATACATTGTGCGGCCAGCTAAAAGAAATTGACGGACAGTGATGAAATATGTATTGCAAATAATATTAAATTTTTACATACATATAAAATTCTGAGAATTTTTTTATATAATTGGACACTATATATTCCGTGAAATTATAATATATCATCATCATCATCAGCCTCTGATAGTCCACTGCTGGACATAGGCCTCCTCTAACACACCCCTATCCACTAGGGGGTTTGGACCGTACCCAACCACGCTGGTCAATGCGGGTTGGTGGGTGGACGTCTTTTACATGCCCATCCGACGCATGGATCATCTTACTTTTCAGACAATTGGGGATGGGCCCAAATTGCCTAACCAACTAGGAAACAACAATGAAAATTTGTTGAGTCCCCGCAGGATTCGAACCCACGACCTCCGGTTTTTAAAGCACACGCCCATACCACTAGGCTACGGAGGCAGTCATATAATATATATATATTGTGAGTTACTTGGTTTTTTTCGAGTGCAGTTTGGTTAAATTGTAAAAAACGACGCGCACACTAAACAACATTTTTTATTTTATAGAAATTGGTTAGTTTGGGATAATTCATAAACTTTGTTCACTCGTTAATAGGGTAGGAGAGGGTCAATAAAGTGTGACTTTGTGTGACAAGGGGTGGGAGTGGCCCTAAATACGTGACGTCACGTTTTCAAATCTACGTTTCGAAATAGCGATACCAATATCGCAACCGCCGTTGAATTTAATAATTTTTAAATGTAAAGTCGCAAGATATGATAGATACAACATACAATGGGTGTGTCTCTCAAAGGTGACCAGCCGTGACAAGTGCTGGGGTGGGGTCAAATAATTACGACTTCTGTGAGACGCAGTTTACGGATGGCCCATTTCAGTAAATATATTGTAATCACATGCCCAACAAAATCCCAACTTCAGCCAATTTATTGCAACACTCATCATCATCATCATCGTCATCAAACTGTATCAGTCCACAGCTGGACATGAGGCCTCTCTAACGCACGCCCAGGCCCACACCGGCCACTTTGCGAATGTCCTCACTCCATCTCACCGCGGGTCCCACTACGTTACGTTAGCAACACTTAACAAGTTAATTTTATACCTTTTGCAACTGCAATATACCTTTGTTGTAGCAACTGAAGGCGGCGGACTATTCGGAGGGGCCAAAGCAACGGTCAGCGTCAGATCACACCACATAGCGCATCTAGCTCTTCTTGCACAAATGCACAGCTGTTTCACCGCATCCGCCAAGTGCATTATCGCTGAAAACAGACAAAATAGGCATAAATAAAAGGTTATTTGTGAGACTGGCATTATCATAGTAATTATAGTATATTTATGTACATTTATTTACAAGTTTTCGAGTACTAGGCTACTTAGTAAAGGTTATTAGAGTTATCTAGTCATTACTCCTGAATAGGCCTACATTTATAAGAATCCAACATTTTCTAACGTAAACTCCACACCTATTTGGCCAATTTACACAAAATTATCTATCAAATTTATTATTTAAATGAATTCCATGTTCTATTTGAATTTGGGCCCGATCACCCAATTGTCTGAAAAGTAAGATGATCCATGCGTCGGATGGGCATGAAAAGTCAGTCCACCCACCAACCCGAGTTGGACCAGCGTGGTGGGACACGGTCCAAAGCCCCCTATTGGATAGGGGTGTATTAAAGGAGGCCTATGTCCACCAGTGGTTATCACAGGCTGATGATGATGACACTTAATAATTAATCTATTTATTAATTTAAACGTACGATCGGCTCTAGGATGCCTAGGATGCGGTGCCAGTTCCCTCCTCCTAGCAGCTTGTACTCCGGCTACTGCGTTACGCCAAGCCAACATTGCACCCTCCACTTCGCTGTGCGGCGCACTAGAACGTGTATGAGAATTATATTAGTATATTTGCTATTTCCCGCGACATCGTTAATGTATATATATATATATATAAAACTGTAAAAAGTAGTCAAAGTCACTCCCAGTTACATCAGCTATCTTCCAGTGAAAGTCCCGTCAAAATCGGACCAGCCATTCCAGACATTAATTAGCCAGAGCAAACAGACAAAGATATATTTTTTATTATATATAAAAACAGTTATTTTGATGTTACAAACAGACACTCCAATTTTATTCATTTGTATACAGAACAATAACCATCTTATGGTTGGGATATCAATAAAATTTTAAAAAGTCAGTCAAATTTTTGTTGAGACTGATTGCGGACGACACCACCTTTGTATTGTGCCTCCTGTTTGACTCAAGTGTAACTAATGTTGTAGCTCAATTCACTGAGCATTGCTACCATCCCAACCATGCCGCCATGTCAACGCCCGCCGCAATAATAACTGAGCAGAACTGGATTTAGCAAACTCCGAGCATTACTCAGCATATCGTAGTGCACATACTGACTAAGTAATACTTTTGCTCAGTTAACTGGAGTATATACTTGAGTCGCCACGAATAGTGATTTGGCCGAATACCGTATATTCGGCAAAGCTGTCGGCCGAAGCGCCGAAAATTCGCCACATAGTGAATGGTCATCGAGAACGTTGACAATAAATAACATAAGGCGCAACCGATCGTAACAAAACTAGCTAAAGTTGTTCTTCCTTCTTCAGGAGTAAGCGTATATAGAGAAATGATTTTCTAAAATTGTCATCCTGCAAACGTAATCCTTTACAATTAAAAAATGCTGAAATGCTTGTTTGTATCCCTTAAAGATTACTAGTGATCAATTTTACATACTAAAGTACTGTAATGCGGTTACGAGTACAAATAACCACGAGTCTTTTCTCATGATGTAGTATTCGGCCGAATACTAAAAAAAGTGCGCGAATAGGCCGAATATTCGTGGCATCTTTATCGCAGACTCTGGAATTAATCAATCGACGGAGCATTACTCAACAAACAGCTCAATGCAACGAGCATTGCTCAGCCAACTGTAGAATGCACATGAGCCGAGCATCACTAACATCTCCGACATCCCCGCCACGTCCTCCCGCCAGCTGGACGGCTCGAAGCCCTCGGGCGACACGTTCTCCTGGCCTCTACGCAGTACGGTTATTCTCGTGTCGGTCTTCTTGGTCTGGGCGACGCACACGCTCGCCCGGAGCGTCTCCATCTTGCCCATCAGCGTTAGAACCTGAAAATGATTGAATGTTTTATTAGTAGGGTGTAATTGCTGAGAGATTTGAGCGGGAGAATTGAGAAAATCAAATAGGATAGTCGCTATAAACGAGCACGCTCAAGTTTTATTGTTGTTTTGAACTTCATAAATGAATGCACAGAGATGTGGAACTTTTAAAACACAAACACACTTTAAAAATATCGTCGACATCGGGAGCTTGAGGAGCATCGATTACACACACACATTATCCACTCATGCACATATAGTAGCACACACACAAAATTGCGCCTTTAAACACACATAGGGAGAGAGAGAGAAAGGTCACGCACACACAAATAGAAACAAGACAGGGAGAATGAGGGACATTGAGATAGAAAGGGAGACATGAGAGACTTACTCTCACAGAGTCTCACTCAGAGGGACACAGGCGGGAGAAAGAAACGGACACACACTCAGAGTCAGAGAGAGAGAGTGAGAAACATACACAGGGAGGAAGTGAAGGAAACAAAAATTCAAAATCAGCGAGGAACTCTCGCCGGATCATGGAATGAGAGGGACACACACAGGGAGAGAGAAAGAGGGACACCAAAACGGACAGGAGGACACGCGCGGTGAGAAAGAGAGGGATACGCACAAGGAGAGAGAGAGAGAGAGAGAGAGAAGATACAACAGAAAGAGAAGGGGTCGCACACAACATACCTTAGTGTGCTCGCGCAGCATATCCACGGTCAGTCGGTCGACGCGCGTCGGACAGGGCGGCAGCCGCGGCACCGGTATGGAGTTAGACGAGGACACCGCCCTGCCCGGGTAGGCGAGGGCGAGCCGCGCCTCGGTGCGCTTGCGCTCGCGCTCCAGCTGCCGCCACTGCTCGTAGCAGGCGTCGAGGCGGGCGTGCAGCACGCTCGAGGCCGACGCGGGCTGCCTGTTATTGTGACGTCATCGGGTTGGTGGCGTGATCGGTGACGTCATCGGATCGGTCGCGTGATCGGTGACGTCATCGGATCGGTCGCGTGATCGGTGACGTCATCGGATTGGTGGCGTGACCGGTGACGTCATCGATCTTTTACGCTAAGTAATGTCCAGCGTCGGTGGTTACGTGTTCGATTGGTGATCTTATCGATGACGTCACGGTCTTTAATTTAAGTTTAATTCCCAAGTTTTTAGCAAAAAGACCTAAATTTATTGTGCATAAGCAGCTAATATTACCCATTAAACAATTAAAAAAAACTAGCAACATAAAAAAAACTATAGCGTTTGTGTGATATTTACATAATATATTAAGCCGGAATAGATCATTGATAAAACCCGCATTCATCTATCATCATCCTAAACGGCAAATGAAAGCTTCATATGAGGGTAGATTGCAAAAATAATAATTTACAAATACCCAACTCACCTGAGACTCCGCATAGCGTGATATGGAGTCAATGGCATGTCCAACAACGGCGATGGTAAAACCGCTTGTGGTACGGGAGGACTCGGCCCCAAAAGCGCCCCGAGGCCTGAAAATCAGTATAAATAAACACTCGATGACGCTAACGCCATCTTTTGGCCTCACTTTGCTTTAATTTAACCGTTGTCTAGCGGTATTCAAACCCCGCGGGGAAACAACTTTGTGTTATCGTCGTTTTCTGGTTGGTTAGGACAATTAGGGCCGATCACCCAATTGTCTAAAAGTTAGATGATCCATGATGGGCATGTAAAAAGTCGGTCCACCCACCAACCCGCATTGGACCAGTGTGGTGGGATACGGTCCAAAACACCCTATGGAGACGGCGTTTCTTGGGAGAGGCCTATGTCCAACAGTGGACAAACACAGGCTGATGATGATACTTTATATATTATTCTATATAGGACTGTTTATTAAAATTTCAAATACTTATTGGCTCTTGTGTCATGAGAGGCATCTTCGTAGTGATTAAATTGTTTACAGAATATATAGCACTTAATTACGGTACATTTGCCATCGTTAACTGTTGTTTAAGTATCAAACAGCTTAAATCTTACATGAAACTATATTGCGTACTTAACTGGAAAATATGTACCCAAATGTAATGGAACATCAAGTGGTTTTTTACAAAAATTCTACTTAATATCCGAATCAGGTATACATATTACTGATCATAATTTATTAACTAATAATAAATTTGCAACTGTACATAACTTTAAACAACAAAAGGTTTTGGGTTGATAGAACTTGCTTATAAAGGTCAGATCCAGATTGTAACACTTTCTCTCACACGGAAAGGTTTGAAAACAATGCTCTTTCGGTATTGAGCGCACCATAGCCAACGCGATTACTTAGTAATAGAGTTGTAACAACCCAAGTCACACAACTGATTGACTTGTGGCGTGTTACATCACCAGCCTGTTTTAGTCCACTCCTGGACATAGGCCTCTCCTAATACACCCCTATCCATAAAGGGGTTTGGACCGTATCCCACCACGCTGGTCCATTGCGGGTTGGTGGGTGGACGACTTTTTACATGCCCATCCGACGCATGGATCATCTTACTTGTCAGACAATTAGGTGATCGGCCCAAATTGCCCTAACCAACTAGGAAACAACAATGAAAATTTGTTGCGTCCCCGCAGGATTCGAACCCACGACCTCCGGTTTCTAAGTCAGTTTTGTGGCGTGTTACTATGCATTTATTCAGATAAGTCCTGATCATGTCTTCTCTATATTCTGAAATAAACTAAATCACTCACCGATATTGAAGGGCGAATTCTCGTGCAAGAACGAGACGTCCACATTGAGCTGGCTCGGGGGGCGCGGTCTCATCACGACCATGGGTCTGACCTCCTGAGCCGGTCTGAATTGCTCCCTGGGCGGTGTGTCGAACCTGTCCCCGTTTCCATGGTAACCGCGGTAACCCTGGTAACCGTTCGGCTTGAACAGCTGGTTGCCCTGGTTGCCCTGGTTACCGCAGCTGCCCGGCTGGCCCGCCTTGTAATAGTCCTGCTCGTAATACTGCCCGTCGAACTTGCCCGGGTAGCCCCTGCCGAAGAACTTGCTATCCGCCCCTTTAAACTCCTCATTCTGGTACGGGACATCGTATTTGTACTCCGTCTCTTCCCTGCGCTCCAGCGAGATGCTGAGCTGGTTCAAGTAAGTCAGGACGTCCGAATCCTGCTCTTTGGGATAGTTCTGGTAACACCAGCTATTTTCATTCGGCACACGGCTGTAATACTCCGGTACGTTTCGGGGCTCGTAGTTGAAGAATTTGTCGTTATTGGGCGAAGTGAACTGGGCCCCGCCTATCTCTTGGGCGGCTAGACGCAAAAGATTTAGCTGTTCCGGCGTGACGGGATCGTCTACCAGCGGGTCTATCGGTAATACTTCGTCAGAATAAAAGCCGTTGTAGCCGAAACCGAACGAGCTCTGCTCCAGAGTGGGGGAGTAGTTGAAGCTGTTCTGGTAAAAGTAGGAGCTGGTCGGTTCGCTGTATGTGTTGGTGCTAGTGGTGGGGGTTGTCTGGGTCGTTGGTACGGGCTTATCCGCCGGGGCGGGGCTGAAATATGACACGGATGCTGTTTCACGTACAGTTTGGCCAAACTGGACTTGGAGAAAGGAACTTAGCAACAACTAGTCGTGGATAATTGTTGTCAGTGTACTTAGTAAAAACTAGTTTATTACGCGTACTTTCACAGCCTTATGTCCTATGGATTATTATTATGGGGATCTGCAGCCGGTTTGAACACAATATTTATACTACAAAAACAGGCTGTTAGGGCAATCTACAATCTGGGTTCACGGAATCTTTACGTAATGTTTTAATAAAACTGAAATTTTCTTATGTTTGCTAAAAGATATTAGGCCGCGCAGGGTCGAATTGAGCCCTAGAGTCCCAGATTTAGACTGACCGAACCAAAAAATCTTTCATGTATAATAGTATAAGAATGTATAATAAATTAAATGCCTGCCAAACGCAACTGAATGATTCGAGCTTTCGTAAAGTTGTCAAAACAACGCTTATAGAAAAAGCTTACTATTCTGCAATAAATTATATTGAGGACCAAGATGTGTGGAAATAGTTTATATTCTGCGCTTCAAATCCTGGTAACTTAAAAAAAATGTATTGGTCAAATTTTGTAAATAATAATATTTAAAAAAAAAAAGGCGAGAGTTTCTTGCCGGTTCTTCTCTGGACGGGTCTGAGTTTGGAACCGGTGGTAAATGGATAATTTTGACGTTCATAAGTGCTCAGTAGAGCCTAAATTGAATAAAGGATTTTGACTTTGACTTTGACTTTAGTGATTGAAATCTCGGCTACAATTCATCGACAAAAACGATAGATATGTGATCCGAACTCGTTGTCATGACTTACTTCGTCCAAGTCTAATTCGCCTAAACCATAGTTGATTAAATCTAAAAATAACACCAAAACTAAGAAAAACTATTATTGAAGTATTACCGCCGCACCTATTTCTACTGCAAAGCATTTTTTTGTACCTTGACGTTATGCTTCGAGACTCATGTCTTTGGTAATCTTCGTCTAACACAGAGTTCGAAGGGAGGTACCGTTCCCGCGAACTAGGTTGCCGACACTTTTTGCTAAAAGAAGGCAACACGTACAGCAGGTACGTGAGTTAGGCAATTGTTATGTCTCCTAAGGATCGTCTGGTGACTGTGTTAATCGATTGCTGGGGGCGGTGAGAACCGCGCTAGAACGCCCGAAGAATAGTGTACAAAGTGTGTGTGTTTCGCTGCAAAGAATTAGTGTGAATGCACTCGTTTTAAGGTTGAAAAGGCAGCATAGCCAGCGTAATTACTGGGTAAAGAGACGTGACATGCGACCTTTTAGGTTCATACGAGGACTGGTGTCGCTTCAAGCTTCATTTCCTATATACAGAACTTACGTAGCATTTAGTATACTTTTTTTTGTTATTAAGTTTAAAAAAAGGAAGTTATGATAACGTGATATAATGACAACTGTTCAGGCGCTTTTCTTGCGTAGGGACTGCATATTGCAACGACTACCCGCCGGTAATAACGAGTTGTTTTTGCCACAAGGCTTGGGTACGCAACTTCCAACACAAAAAACATGTCCAGCAGTGGATAAAACAGGTTGATGATGATGATGATGTACCAACTTCAGTTGCAGTTAAATGCTTTGCTTTACGATCCGGTCGTGTTCGAATACTATATGGGAACCACTTTGTATTAGAAATTTCACGATTGATTGACGGCTTAACACATAAATAAAACCATTTTCCAAAGTCTTTCTCTAATTATAATGCAAATCGACTCACCCGTCCTTCTCATTCGTCCCGGTGTCATCTAGGATCTTGGTAATGAGCTCTTGCACAATAGAGTTCTCCTCCATAAATCTATCGGACTGAAACAAATAGGAAAAACAAACTCATATATTTCTCGACTCAACTGCCTCCGTAGCCTAGTGGTATGGGCGTGTGCTTTAGAAACCGGAGGTCATGGGTTCGAGTCCTGCGGGGACTCAACTACTTTTCCAAGTGGTTTCCGAATGTGTTGGGGAAATGGGGACTTGCTAGTAAAATAAGATGATTCATGCGTTGAATGCACGTTTAAAAGCCAGTCCTGTGCCTGATCTCTCTTTGATCGGGTCGGTTATCAGTCCCACTGGACGATAAGGATACAAAGGAAATGTGTGCACCTGTGCACTATAATATCTCCTGCGCAGTTGGCTGATCTCTTATATAGATCGGTCACCTTAGTTGAAATCTACCTGGGGGACATTAATATACTTTTCGTATGAAAACTGATATATTTGCACCCGCTTAACTTTTTTTATATGATCAGCTTTTAAAATTATTTTGTCATAGATTTTATTTGCATGATTTTCTCATTTAAATGCATTGGTAGTTGTTGACTGGTCGATAAGAGCACTGATATTAAATTTGTTATTTAACCTAAATAAGTGAATAAATGTATGCAGAAGCAAAGAGTATGACCAAGTTTGTTTAATATTAAATATTTTAATTTATATTGTTTTATGGTCATGTTGTACTTAATAAATAATGATGTAATAAAGTTAAAAAAATCTGTTTTATCGAAAACTGCCTCTGTAGCCTAGTGGTAAGAGCGTGTGCTTTAGAAACCGAAGGTCGTGGGTTAGAATCCTACGGGGACTCAACAAATTTTCATTGTTGTTTCCTAGTTGGTTAGGGCAATTTGAGCCGATCACCTAATTGTCTGAAAAGTAAGACGACCCATGTGTCGGATGGGCATGTATAAAGTCAGTACAACCCACCAACCCGCATTGAAGTAAAGTGGTGGGATACAGTCCAAAACCCCCAAATAGAGATGGTGTGCAGTAGGGGAGGCCAATGTGCAGCACAGGACTAGCATAAGCTGATGATGATTAGTTCAATTATGGCTCTGCTTTTGGTATTTTAAAGTGGATTGGATTGAATTTACTCTTGTTCTTGTACAGCTCAGTATGACCGTAAGAATGTACCAAATCGGTTCAGTAGTTTTGGAACCTGAACCAAACACAAAAATCTAGTTTCCTTTTTATAATATTAGCATTGTTAAAATATCACTCAGATGTTGTTCACAAACTATCAATCGACTTTTAATAACACCATCATATTGTACACCAAATTATTTATTTATTTAGATTACCAATAATTGTTACACTTAAATCTTACATATAAACATAGACTAATATTAAATAATTTAGTTATATATATAGCAAGCCGAGCTATTGTGCATGTAAACATCAATATAAAAAATTTAAATTGGACAATTTGCGCTAATTTTGTCCCTTCTTTAATTAAGTCTAACAAATTATTCACTAAACATACAAATAGCATTCCACTTGGACTTGATAAAGTATTTCTCAATGAATTACATTACCTATGCAAAATTTCTTCTAAACATTTCAGCATAATTAATTTCATTACATAATTGCAACAGAATTTGCATTGCAAACGCAATCGGCAATGTGTGTAACAGTTTTAAAGATAAGGCAAATTTTAAACATTAGAATATATTTGTAATAATAACAAAGTATTACTAAATAGTCAACTGCCTCCGTAGCCTAGTGGTATAGGCGTGTACCTTAGAAACTGGAGGTCGCGGGTTCGAATCCTGCGGGGACTCAACAAATTTTCATTGTTGTTTCCTAGTTGGTTAAGGCAATTTGGGCCGATCACCCAATTGTCTGAAAAGTAAGATGATCCATGCCTCGGATGGGCATGTAAAAAGTCGGTCCACCCACCAACACGCATTGGACCAGCGTGGTGGGATATGGTCCAAAATCCCCTAATGGATGGAGGTGTATTAGGGGAGGCCTATGTCCAGCAGTGGACTATCACAGGCTGATGATGATGATGATTACTAAATAGTTGCTCATTGCCTTTTGTATTAAAATTCAGTTAAAAATGACTATAAGAGTGCCAAAAACAACCCAAAATCTTTTCATGCCCTAGAGAATTTATATAAAAGAAGTTTATAATAGTTTGCTCGCACAAATAGTGCACATTATAAATAAAACTGGGTCTCTCAATACATTAATCCAGGGTTCGAAAGATCAGGTATAATTTAAAATAATTGTTAAGTAATTAAACATGATAAATACTAAAAAAAATTTATGTTAAAGTAATATGTTTATGAACATATTGTTAGTATGTGTATGTATGGGTATATTTTCATCATATTGTATGTATCAATAAAATATTATTTATGATCTGTAAATATTATAGTACGTGCCAATTTTGTATCTTTATGCCATATTAAGTCTTTAACATAGATCTTTCGATTTCTTTATTTTATTGATTGCACTTACTTAACATTCTCTTATCCATCCATTGGTTAACTGCTATTAATTATATAGATATATAACCACATACAACTATTGTAATATATTTATATGTATGTATATTATTTAGATTTAGTATGTATATAAACGGCAACCTATAGCAACAAAGTGGCCTCTTCATTCAGGGTTCTTATTGTATAATAGTCAACAAAATGTTTATCACCAAGTAACAAAATTTCAATAACAAAGTTATATGTGTAAAGTCACTTTGTACGGACAAAGTGACTTAAATTACATTGTTTACACAATTTCTTTCTTCATGTTTTTTTTAGTTACAGTATCATACTAATCAGCGGGACTAAGCCCGTCAGAGGCCAGGGCGCAAAGCTGAATAGAGGCCCCAAGCTTTAAGCAAATGTATTTCTACAAGCTTTTTATTCGGTTCAAATTTGTATTTATAACTATTTCGTTAAAATCTGACAAGTTAAATTTAAATTTGGCTTAAATTATTTAAGCTTAATAAACATAGGTATGTACCTACAATCATCATCATCATCATCAGCCTGTGATGGTCCACTGAGGAGGACATAGGCCTCCCCTATTACACGCCCATCCATTAGGGGGTTTTTGGACCGCAACCCATCACGCTGGTCACATCAGGCAGGTTGGTGGGTGGACCGACTTTTTACATGCACATCGGACGCATGGATCATGTTACTTTTCAGACAACTGGGTGATCAGCCCAAATTGCCCCCGTTGAGTCCCCGCAGGATTCAAACCCACGACCTACGCAACGAAGACAGTCGAACCAACAATATAGAATGAATATGGTGGAGGAAAATAAAATACGAAAATAGAATCAAACATCAAAAAAATAACAATTAGAAAAAATAAATCAATGGTAGTTTTTATTTTAAATAGATATGAAGTTAATTTTTATATGTGTTTTCGTGCCTTCAATTTACTGAACTCTTCAATAACTTCTGTAAAATGAATTTCTTTTGAAATTTTTCTTTCAATTGAAAGCAGGGCTATATTAACCAGTCGCTCTTGACCCATTGTAGATCGAAGATAATTTTTAATTAGTTTAAGTTTCGAAAAACTTCTCTCGCATGATGCAACCGAGATGCAAATGGTCAAAAGGTATTGAAGGATAAGCGATGTACAGGGTAATGATTCACTGAAATCCCATTTTATTATAAATTGTAGGATTTCTTGGGCTGTCCATTTGGCAGCAACACCCATAGTCGTATCGGTTGCTTTTACATGTCTGCGGTACCTTTTAATTTCTTCCAAAACTTGCTCCTTATCAAATTCACTATAAAGATTTATTAAATTATCAACTGCATAGCCAGAGCGTCATCTGAAGCTTCTAGCATAAACTTTGATTCAATAATTTGGAAAATTTTATTGATTTGCTTCATGGCCTCGTAACGTGTCGACAATTCTTGTATAAATCGATCTATGCATTCAAACATTGACCGTCTTATTTCTTTTTGAATTGTTAATCCAACACCAGGAGCTAATTCACCCGGCATCGTTCTTTTTACCTTCCTTCTTCCTCGTTTCTCTATGTCGATGTCCATATCAATGCATTTTTTGTCCCAAAAGTAACAGCATTGTCTACAATGGTGTTTCGTTCTTTCATTAAATACTCATTCAAGGCTTTTAGTTTAACGATTCCTATATCCAGAGTCATTTTGGGAGACTGCAAATATTGCTGAACTAAATTTACTTCCTCCAGTACAGAAAGCCAAATTGTATATAGGTTAAAAAGGTATATTACAAACAGCCGGCAGGAGCAAAGCTGTCTCTGATCTTGTATCAGATTTGCCTTTGTTGGATCTTGAAAATGTTCCAAACTACTGATAATTGTCTCTATGTTTTCATTTTCGATTTACTGACTCGTAATGAGCACTCCAGTGAGTATCCGATAAACGTTTTAAATTTTTTCCAGTCTTCTCTTTCAGTAATTGCCATCTCTGTGTAGATGATGAAAAACGAATACCTACAATTTCTCTACTGTTCCAAAACACGTGACGCTGGAAGGAACACTGCAAACACATGAACGCCACAAGATTCAAGGAATGATTAGAACAGGGACTGAACAATGCTTTTGGATTTATTTCTCGGATTTTCGTTGCACCCTCCATGGATACCTGACATTGACGCGGCATTGTCGTAACCTTGAGCCCTGCACAACCAATATCTAGTCCATCCTTTTCAGCTGTTGCTGAATGTCTTGTAAGCATATCCTCAGCAGTTTTCCCAAATATCAAAAAACCCAGGAAAGATTCCGTACTTCCACACATTTTGTCTGTTTTACTTTCATCAGTAGTTGTCAAAATTGTTCCGTAATATTTAGCCTTTTTAATATCTGCAATAATTTTTGCCTTCATGTTCACCCAAACATAGAATAAATTCATTTTGTATGCCTTTTAATAAATACGATGGTACTCTCTTGACCCACCAGCGGCCTCTTCTAGAGTTTAAGCAATGCTCTTTCAGCACCGGATCATATTTCCTAACAATTGCATTAATTCTAAAAATTTCCCTGTTTTCCGAAGAACTATCTTCACGGTGGCCTCTGAAAGCAAGAGATTTTGTTGGGCTAAGAATAACGTGACATCTAAAAGGCGATGTAAAATGTTTCTCCATTTCTTAGTTTCATCGTTAATAATCTTCAAGTTATCTTTATCAATAGTTTTATTAAGTTTTAAGCTCACTGTCAACGTTTTCCATTTTTCTAAGTTTGATAGATGTTCATGAGATGATTCATGCTGTGATATCTCTAGGATTTAATTTCCACCACTGACGAAAACCAGAGACAAATTTGTTGTGTGTTTATCAACCGCACATGCGAATAACCGCAGCAGTAGCAATATAATTTCTTTGTTGATGGTGAGTATAGCATCCATTCCTTAAATATTTAGTCTCGTTTAAATGTGAGTAAAACCACTGCAAAGTTAAACAACGATGTGTTCCCTTAGATGCTTTCACCTGGTCTTTCCACAGATTCAAAGGTCCATCTTTATTTTGAAATACTCACTACCCTTCTCGATAATGGAAATTCTGATGTGCTCTGGCACAGTGATTGGTAATGTGCAGCATCATTGGATGTAGAAGACCTCTAACTAGCTGAAGTATTCTTCGGCTTCCGCAGTATTTTTTTAATTTATTAGTTTTGTCATCCTGTGTTTCAGCGTCAGTCACATCGGATTTTGAGTTAACATCACATTTAATAGACTTTTCAACTATGTTTGCTGTCTCAATATCAATGATTTGTACATTGCATCCCGATTCATCAGTTTGACTAATTTCTTTGGCAACAACTGTTCTTCTCATCAAAGTTTGAAAGGTATTTGGATAAAGATCCAGCAAGTGTATTTGCGCTTCAGCCTTTGCTTTTTAACCTTCCTTTCTGAGAACAGATGGTTGGATTCTTTCACTAAAAAGAAATTAATATTAATACCATAAACTGCTATAACATTGCCTGTTTTATACAACATTGCCTAAATTGTTTATCTTTTTGTATCAACTAAAACTAACATCTTTGATTAAATCCTTGAATGAGGGTAAATTCTAAAATAATAGGCTCACGAAAAAGACAGGAAACTGATGAGTGCTAGACTTATTTCGTCTCTTCTAGTCTAACCCTAAGCCCCAAACGTCATTTAAATAAAAAAACTTGTCCGCGATTTTATGACTCGTAAAAGTTTTTATCTTACTAAATAAAATCTTTTATTTTTAGTTAAAAGATGCATTTACCAATTAAAGAAAACTATGCTTTATCATAGTTTTAACATCTTTAGAAATAAAGATTTATAGAAATATATAATGAATAGGTAGGCAATATTGTGACACATTTATTCACTCTTTCGTCACAAATTTGCCTGAGAAATAATTACATTACCATACCATAAAACTAATTACCCTATTTCAACAACATAACATTTTTTCTTTTTTTTTGTATTTTGATGCACTCGAACAAAGGAATATCTAGTAAAAATAGATATTTCTGTAGGAAATTTGACGATCTACAAAAGAGGTCTAAAATAATTTTTCGCTAAGTTTACTCGTTTAAAAGTTATTCGAGGTTAAAGTCCAACCTCAAATAGTTGCTGATAACATTTCCAATTTTTTAAACAAGTCACCTCTTAATAAAAGTTTCAGCTTAAAGTTTCAGCCTATATGAGATATTAATTATAAGGGCTGAAAATTTCCTAAGACTTTTATGTCCATGTCATGTCAATCTGTATACATTTATTTAGACATCTATATATATGTATATAGATGTCTAAATAAATGAATCCCCATGAAAAGTGACTGGATCAATAAGTTACTGATAAGTACTATAAGTACTGTGCTAGCAAAAGTTATGAGCTACAACTTGCCTAATACAAGAATATAAAAACAAAAGAGAATCTTCAATTCCACAACAAAAGTGATGCTTACTATTGAAAATGTTTCATTTGAAAATACATATGAAACTTATTTATTCGAAACGAAGCCAAGGCAATGTTGTGATTTATGTCCAACATTGCCTACACTCTGGTTAATGTAATTAGCGGTATACATATTTGTTGTATGAATTTAAACGTTATTTTAAATTTCTTAAAATATAATTTTTAAATAAAACAATGGTATGTCTGTCACAGCTTAAACTTAAAAAATATAAAACAAAAACTCTTAAAATCAGACAGAGTTGCAGCAGTTACCGGTACAAAACTTTTAAGAAAGATAGCTGAATAGACTAAAAAAAGTTGTTTGCATAAAAACAATATTTTGTATTAATAAAAGACTTACTACTTTTCCAAATACCCAGAAATGCACCAAGCTCAACTCTAAAATGATTAACTTTAAATTTTATATAACAGCAAAAATTAAAACACTTTTTAATGAAATTAAAAGATCTTAAGCTCTTATTTTAAGCGGTTAAGATCGTGTTTCTTATAGAGTTTGCATTATTACATAAATACACTGTAATTACCAGCGTAAAAAAAATTATATATTTTAAACTTTTTGACATAAGTGCAATGCAACTGTAGGCGGACAAATGTGATTTATTCACTTCCTTCATTCAGGGAAGTACCTGGTACAAGCGAATCCCGAGTATTGGGCGCGTTCAGCATAAAGTTTATTAGTACCATGTAAAAACTTTCGATGAGCTGCAGTGGTTTAATCTTGATGAAGTCATGTACCCATGAAATCATGAAATATTAAGCATATTTTAAAGTATTATGAAAAATGCGAAACACATTTGGGGCCCCCAAGGCGTGAGGCCGGGCGAGCCGCCCCTTCCGCCCTGTTAGTCCGCCACTGATACTAATATTTCCTATGTTTTTTACTAATATTATAAATATGAATGTTTATAAAAATGGAATATTGTTACTGTTTCAAAAGATTTTATAGAAAATATATTACTCCCTATTTGTGTGACATTATAATCCCTTTCCCTGCAAAATTGTATGCATACATCTAATATATACATTAATAGGACATAATTCTGATACACAAAATAGCAACAAGTGGAGAAGTTTTGTATTTCATAAATGGTTTGTGGCATAACTTATTTCAGCATAAAAACATTTCATAATAGAACAAGAAATCTATCATCTTTGACAATTTTTTATATCAGATTAAAACAATTGAAAGACAATCTCTAAGAAAAGAAATTTAGTATTAGTAATTTTAGTAGTTTTTCACAACTTCTAGAACATGTTTGTAACTTTCCATAAAGATTAATTATTTAGTAAAATTCCACAAGTGTTAATGAATTAAAATGGTTTCATCAAATAATATGACTTAATGTTTCATAAATAAATAAAAACACATGTTACTTAATCCATTTGACCTTTTCTGCATGGAAGAATTGGAAATCAAAATAGTAAACAGGAAGTATATATTCAGCACAACAATATGTTATTCGATTTATAGATACACAGTATCGGAAAGGTTTGAACTGTTGTTTTACTCTCGTAATAGTGAAGGACGCGTAACACAAAAGCTAGCAGAGAAAGTAGTCAGTCATACGAACTGCGTATGCTATAACAGAAGTATGATATAAAATAGCTTTTTAACAACAAAGTGCACTGTTTACGGTAAACATATTAAAAACCGTACCTGATCGCGCTACGTGCCGTTGTGTCTCCTATAGACAAAACTACATAATTCTAAAAATATTGTATGCACTCCAACGATGTCATCAATCGCCTCAGTAAAAAAATGGCTTAGAAAAACAACACTTATACGAAGAATTAGCCGTTATGTGAACGCATTACACGTATCTCGTTCACTAACGTTCACAACATGCACTTTTCGCTAATATTTACGACATATTCCCGGATTTTGGGGTCAAACTGACAGCTACATACGACATTTCTAACACCCATATGAATAACACTTGGACAACACACCGCTACTTACCTGATCGGATTCATTTTCGACGGCTTTAAACGCGTTACTTATTTTACACAAATCACTGAAGGCCATTTAAAATTAAAAATTATTTCTTGCCACGGTACATAGGAGCTACGAGTGCTAAGCCATTTTTTCATTGACCTACATGTGTATATATCGTGTCGTGCTATAGCTCGTAGAAATAGTGTTGCCGTCACGTTTTGACTTAAAAGAAATTCAAAGTGCGAACTTTGATTTTGTCATTATATATATAATAGTATTTGAAAACTTACTTGATACATGGGAAAATAAATTCACAATTTTTTTTTCAACTTTGTGATAAAAACAATTTTCGCGCCTTTAGTATTTTTTTTTATAAAAATTTTTATGTACAATTTGACGTTTAGATCTAATTTAGTAATTTTCATAATTTTAAAAAAGTTAACGTTACTAATTAGAAAATTATATATGTAAAGAAAAGTGAGCTAAGCGAATAGTCGCTACTAAACTGTTTTATTTTAGTGGTATTATGTTTCACAGTGAGCAAGTAAAATATTTCGCATGACCATTACAGTATTTATAAAGAAAAAATTTGAGTAACATGCATTTTAAAGATTTTATACATTGAATTATATAAATAAATGTAGTTAATTTAATGCACGTTTATGTTTAATTTTTAGCGCTCTCTCTTGATAAGTTCAGAAATGTCATCGGCTTAGCACAAATAAAAGTTGTCTTATTTCACTACAAGATGGCGTTGACGTAGTGGAATATGATCGAATATTATGTTATAGGAACCCAAAAATATGAAATCAATATAAACCAAGTAACCTAGGATTTTTTAAGATTTTATGTCATGTTTCAAACAAACATTGTAACTAAACTGAAGATGGATCCCGCTTTATTACACATTTCATTTAGTACGTGTAAGTTCAGAAAATTTGACCAAATAATAATTGGTTTTATGACGTTCTTTAACGTTGAAGAATATGAATTATAATATTAGGTATAAATTTTAAATCAAGAGATTAAGATAGTCTCGTGGCTAATGTCGCACAAGAAACATCAGATATGTGAGAAAGATGAAGATTGGGAGGACTAATGTCTTCAAATCTTCTCATTTTCGAAGTAATATTATTTGCCAAACATCTATCAATTTACTAAATATGGCTTAACAGGGAGTTATTGTGTACTTTACGTTACATGGCGTTATTGGATACTTCAAGATTTTTAAATTACCGTTACTGTACAGTACTTGAAAAAAGTTTTTGTTTAAAATAAATAATATTAATTTATTACTACTACTTATTATAAACATCATTTGCTTGATTTGTCTATGCCGTAGGCAAATTAGACTTTATTATTTTTAATTTGACACGGATGTTCTTCTTCTTCTTCTACTTTTATTTATAATAGCTCCACCGAGGAAGGTTTGGTGATTCTGCCAATGTCAAGGTTGATGGATAACACAAAGTATTTGGTTGGAACGGATCAGTAAAAGATGATATTTTATAGCAAAAAGGCTCTTAATCGATTGGGATACCTGGGACAAACACAAAACAATGAGTTCGTAAGTATAGAACTACAGATAATGTGTTAAAACATATATTTGGTACAGAACAAACATTGATATAGATTAACCAATAAGGAGAGTGCAGAGGGGAAAAAACTTTAAGTTTTATATTATATACATAAATAAATTTACAAAGGATTTTAATTTAGTATGGTATGTTATAAACAACTCGAAGCTGATGAAGATGTTTAACTGTTTGGCCATTCAATTTTAAAAATAAGTAAAATATGAAATACCTTATCAAATTTGGCTTCGAAATTGGCGAAGAGAAATCATTTTCTGCAAAATTGAATGTGATTATGCCTTCCACTACTTATTTTAAGTAAGTATGGGTTAAAATAGAGCTTAAATTAGTTTGAAAACAGATATTTTCTTTTCATAAATACTAACACATCCATTAAATTAAAGATCCTATATGAGTATAGTCAGTTTTTTCTTCATATGTTAGTCCACTGCTGGACATAGGCCTCCTCTAATACACCCTGTCCATAAGGGATTTTGGACGTATCCCACCACGCTGGTCCAATGCGGGTTAGTGGTAGGACCAACTTTTACATGCTTATCCGACGCATGGTTCATCTTACTTTTCAGACACTTGGATGATCGGCCCAAATTGCCCTAACCAACTAGGAAAACACAATGAAAATTTGTTGGGTCCCCGCAGGATTCGAACCCATGACCTCTGGTTTCTAAAGCACCCGCGCTTACCACTAGGCTACGGAGGCAGTTAACTATCATTTGCTTAACTTATAAGTATGTTGCTTTATTAACGTATGTATTTTAAAATTAGTACAAAATTAAACCGAGACTGAATCAATACTTGGCGACCCGCTTGGCGCAGTGGTTAGTGACCCTGACTGTTGCGCCAAAGGGTGTAGGTTCGAGTCCTGGGGAAAAATATTGTTAGATGAACATAGTGTTCTTCTCGTGTCTGGGTGTTTGTATATATATAATAAGTATTTATTTACAAAACGAAAGTAAGTTTATGTATTTATCTGTTATCCAGTTTACATAGCACAAGCTTTGCTTTGTTTGGGACTAGATGATGTTGTGTTATTCGTCCCGAAATATTATATTATTATTATACAATCAGCGCTATTTAACAATAATAATAATTTATAAAAATTAATACAATTATAAGCAATAGCAGAGCGATTATGGTGGGTTGATACTTGAACTAGGACGTACCCTGTCAGAGATGAATTGCGCTCCCTTGCTATACAGGAATGGGAGTTACGGCTGGCGCAACCCAGCGCCGGCCGTCGAACTGTGGAGGCCATACGCACCGTATTAAAGTGGTGGCTAGAAAGAGGACATGGCGCCTTAACATACCGCGCGACGCAGGTTCTCTCGGGACACGGCTGTTTCGGGAGGTACCTGTGCCGCGTGGCCGGTAGGGAGCCTACTGAGGGTGCCACCACTGTGGCGTATGTGGCGACGGCCCAACACGCGCTGGAAGAGTGCCCAGTCTGGGTCGAGCAACGCCAAGAGCTGCGTAGTGTTATGGGGGCACGACCTTTCGCTTCATGCCGTAGTGCGCAGGATGATAGAGAGCGAAAGGTCGTGGGGCGCCGTCCTTGCTTTCTGCGAGGACGTGATGGCCGAAGGAAGCCGCGGAAAGGGACAGGAAAGCCAACAGCGCCTCTGGCTATCCGCAGAAGAAGGCCAGGGCGCCGAAGAGGCGAACGCGCAACGTTCCCCTAACACTAAGCCTCTGGGTGGCAGGCACCATCTCGCCGGCGGAAGGGCGCAAGAGGAAGCGCCGTGCTGTTTGTTCCGGCACGGCGCCTAATGCGACGGTTCGGGTTTCCCAATACACCCGGAGAGAAGAGGCCCGAGAGAGGCGAGGGCCACGTCACACCGAGGTCGCCGAAGACTGTCATCAGCGCCCGCAGCCCGGCTACATCGACACGAGAAAAGAACAACCGTTGGTTTTTAGTGGTATACCGCGCTGCTCCATCTTGGTCTAGAGGAGCCCCACATATCCCTGCTGCCCCCTCACTCTGGCGGCGGGGAATCCGTAAGCTGGATTTTTCGAACGGCAAAAAAAAAAAAACGTACCCTGTATCTCAAATAATCAACCCTCCATCCCTTAAGAACTTTCTTGCCTCTTATTAGGTATACATTTCTTGAACACACATACATCATAAACCTGTCTTAGTGCACTCCTGGACATAGGCCTCCCCTTATACACCCTATGCATTAGGGGATTTGGACCGTATCCCACCACTCTGGTCCAATGTGGGATGGTGGGTAGACCTACTTTTTACATGACCATACGACGCATGGATCATTTTACTTTTCAGACAATTGGGTGATCGGCCCAAATTGCCCTAGCCAACTGGAAAACAAAAATGATAATTTGTTGAGTCCCCGCTGGATACGACCCCACGACCTCCGGTTTTTTATGAACAAGTGGATTGACGGTTATGATGCTTCAGATATTCGAAAACATAAATATATTTTGTTTTGGCTACATTGATTGCTGAAAGATTATTGTGAAGTCACTTAATAACTTAACTTGCATGTGATTATGACTTATTTACATGAAACATGCAAGGGATCATCTTTATGAATCACGGAGAAATAAAGACTAATATAACAAACAAAAGAATACGAGTTGTCAACTGATCACAAGAGATATAACATTTGTATAGCGAAATATTTGTCTGTATATTTAAAAATAAACGTTCTTTTTTAAAAATAAAAACAACTGAAAGTCTGTGATCTCAAGAAACTTAAATATAAAATGCAATGTACGTGTACGTGTGTGTGCGTGTTTCTTTTAAAATTGAACCTAAATGCAACATTACATAATGGAAACGTAACTACAAAAAGGAATGTACGTGCATGTGTGCGCGCGCGTGTGTGTGTGTGTGTGTTTTTAAAATAAAACCTCCTTGCCACAGTGTATAATCATCGCAATCCAACCGTACATAACCGGCCAGTTACAATGCGCCGAGCGAGACGCGTATGCACTGATACAATTGCACCCCCGAAACAATGCATACAAAGGGTCCGAGGCATCGCTTCACGCGCATGTAAGCCCGGGTGCTTCGATTAATTTCGCTTTGATATCATTAACGCTGGCCCTCTAATTAATCTGTGCGGACAACTGAATTTACTGCTGGCAACACTTGAAAATGGCGGCTTGTTGTTTTTTCAAAATGGCCGCCTAATTTTTTTCCAAAATTAATATTATGTAGCGGTGTGTATTGTGTTGTATATACACCTTACGATTTACGCTGTTTATATTAAATTGCCTCCGTAGCCTAGTGGTATGGGCGTGTGCTTTAGAAACCGGAGGTCGTGGTTCAAATACTGCGGGGACTCAACAAATTTTTATCGTTGTTGCCTGCTGGTTTAGGCAATTGGCCGATCACCCAATTGTCTGAAAAGTCGAATGGCCATGTAAATAGTTGGTCCACCCACCAACCCGCATTGGACCAGTGGTGGGATACGGTCCAAAACCCTTAATTTCGTCGGTAGGATGGGTGTATTAAAGAAGGCCTATGTCCAGCAGTGGACTATCACAGGCTGATGATGTGTTGTGATGGATAGTAGGTTTAGCATTCTTGTAGTGAAAAGAATAATTAAAATGAGTTAGTTTTGGAGAATCTCCTTTAAATATTAGTAACGGTAAACTTCTTTAATACAAATGTCTTACTGTTGTAGCCACATGTTGACTGTTTAGCCAGTATTTTTGATTAAAAATTTAAAGTATGAAATATTTGATACAGTTGACATTGTTTTTATTATCTATATATATAAAGAGATTCCACCCATATATTGAGTCATCACGACTCTCTGGGAACCATGAGGCGACTTGAAATTTGTAAAATATTCCTTTCGCAGTAGAGGCCAGCTAAGAACGAATTTTACGAAATTCCACACACGAGGGGGTATGGGGGGTGGCTACTCTAATAATATATTTGCAAATTTTATAAAAGAAGTTATGTATTATTAAGTCTGTTCCGGAAACCCTAACCCATGATATTCACATTGTTGAAGAATCCGACACCAGAGTTGTGGCACGAGGCAACGAGTCGCATTTCCGGTGCAGTTTACCTGATGTCGAAATTATTTTTAAGATGGATTCTATATTCAACTTGAAGTAGAGTCACCTCTTTAGTTATAAATCTAAATGTAATATTTTATTAAAATAATAAATAATTTAAGTATTAATTGCTTTTTTTTGCAACCTCTGGCTGCAGCCCACGTAATTAGTCTTATCATTACAAACCGTTTATTTACTTGCGTGTGGAGCAATGCATTATTAGCAATAATGATGTTTTTCAAGTCCATATGATTACGGGGGCCTATCCACTATGGTGTTCCCTTTTCCGTTAGTCTCTTAGTCCAATAGAACGAATAACCGACACTTCCGAAGAGAGACCCGGAACTGGACCGACATTTTACATAAAATAAACTAATAAATTTTAAATTATAGAAATAAAGGGACCCGCCCCTTCGCAGGGTCCAAGATATGGAAATATATCAGTATTAAGATTGGTTATAATATAAATTTTTCTTCGTATTCTATCTATTAAAGAAACCGATCAAAAACTTGGTTTAAAGATTTGTAAAAGTGATATAGACGGAGAAAGGGACTTTGTTTTATACTATGTAGTGATCCATTAATTGCCCTAATCATCTAGGAAATATTAACGAAATTAATAAGTTCCCGCAGGGTTCGAATCTGTAGGGCAAACAACATAGATGTGATTGCCTTTAACATTTAAGTTTCTTTTCATGAATCCAAAATCATTAAATATTTTAAATATTTTTTACTTTTATTTATTATTTAAGAAGCGAAAAATCCGTAAAAAAGGGATTTGTTAAATATTTTTTCTTTATTTTATCACATATAACTGGAAATGAAATTAACACTGTTTATAAAGTTTGAGTTTTTAACAAAAAAATAGTAAAGACATAAAACCAGACTATATATTTTTTTTAATATAGTAAATGGTCAATACAGACTACAAATGTATTTTAAAAATCCTAAACACCGCATACGGAGTATTGTCGTATAATATTCTTTGTTTATTCCGCCTTTTTTGTAAGTTTTGGTAGGTTTTTTCGCAAAAATCTTAACACCAAAGGATAACTGAATTGATGAATGGATGTCGTAAAAACTTTAAAATGTACTGATAACTTATAACTACGACAACAGGATTTTTAAATGCCTATCCAATAAACGGATCATCTTTTTTAGACAATTGGGTGATAGGCCAGTATCATTCTAGCCAACCAACCATAATAAAAAAGTTGTTTCCTTACAGGATTCGAACCAACGTGAACCATAAGCCAATAGTACTAGACCTCAGAGGCGGTTTTGTAATTTATATGCTCTTCCTCATCAAATCTGTGGAGAAGCCTACAATTCTTACAAAGATTTTTTTTTATCAAATTTTGTAGGGAAGGGTATGCCTTATAATCGCCCCAAAATTAAAAAGGGTTGAAGGCATTTTAAAATCAAAATAATATAAACCTTAGGTACACAAAAGTTAAAAGCGAAGATTTTTCAAATTTTTAAAGATTACCTTATTTTTTATATCTAAAAATATTATATTTTATTTTTACAAAGAAAAAAATTTGAATTACTTCTTTCGAATGAAAAACGCTAAGAATTAATTTGCGCGGGAACGAACGGAATGTCCGACAATTATTGAACTTCACCGTCCAAGACTTGAAAATGCCCCGGAGGGTCGGCGGGGGGTGGTCGCAGAGATGATTTGGACGTCCGGAGGGGAGCGAGACAGCCTTTTTGGGGGAAAACATTATTGTTTTTATAGTTTTTTAATTATTATGTTATATCTGTTGTTGATTTGGGGGTAAAAGTTTTGAGGTTTATAACTGTATTTCATTTTTTTTAATGATAACTAGAAAACTTCAATATATTTATAAATTAGTATTAAAGTTGTATTTAAATTGTCAGTCTATATTTCATATGTAACATCCATGCATTTATTTTTAACATACCTGTTATTTTGTTATGGTATTATAATAGATGGAAGATGCATCGATTAGATAATCGAGCAGACATCGAATATAAATGTATTTGCTTCGTTTCCGTTTTTCTAATAAGATTTACAGAGATTTTTCTTTTAAACACGTCAAATGTTAAAATTTACAGTATATGTATTACAGCCAATAAATTTTGCAATCTATGTGTAACATATTTAATTCTTCATAAATACCTAATTCCAAGAATAACGTATGCTAAGCTTTAATTAGATATATATAATTTTGAACGTAACTTGAACTACCGTGGCTCTGAACGTATAAAGTTTATTGTTGGAACAAGCGTCTTAGAAATAGAATAAAAATAAACTTAGGTTTGTAAGCACAACAAACCATATTGAAAAATTATGAAGACCGAAGGAAAAATAAAAAATTCAAAAAAAGGCCGAAAGCCTTCAATGGTATTTGTTATTTTTTCTTAATTTAATAAAAAAATATATGTAACAAGCTTAATAAATAACTGCCTCCGTAGCCTAGTGGTATGATAGTGTGCTTTAGATACCGGAGTTCGTGGGTTTGAATCCTGCGGGGACTCAAGGAATTTACATTGTTGTTTCCTAGTTGGTTAGGGCAATTTGGGCCGATCATCCAAATGTCTGAAAAGTAAGATGGCCCATGCCTCGGATGGGCATGTAAAAAGTCGGTCCACCTATCAACCCGCATTGGACCAGCGTGGTGTGATACGGTCCAAAAACCCCCAAATGGATAGGACTGTGTTAGGGGAGGCCTATGTCCAGCAGTGGACTATCACAGGCTAATGATGATAATGATGTAATAAATAATATAACAAATTAGAAATGTCGCGGCTATAAGGGGGGTGGGGAGGGGCAGATGCTATAAATTACAGTAATTAGTAAGCTTAAGTGGCATTTGGTTGGTACCATAAGCTGTAGAACTGACGATAGAAAGTTCTAGAGTGGAGACCGCGTCTCGGTAAACGTAGAGTAGACGACATTCGCAAAGTGGCCAGCGTGGGTTGGATGACATAGCCGAGGATCGGAAGCGGTGGCGTGCTTTGGGAGAGTCCAATATCCAGCCGTGGACTAACAATAGACCTGTAGCAAACCGTATGTATTAGGTACTGAGTAATGGGTACACCATCTAGTATCTAAATGCGAAGCGGTACTCACAAAACCATTTCGTCACTAGTATGTTTCGCATTTTTTAATGACAACAATAGTACTTAAACTAAGGCGTATGTTTATTTAATTTTTTTTGTTTACAACGCATCGATGCGAAACATACGAATACTGACTGTCATAATAACGAACATATACAGGTACGCCGTCTTTTGTTACATTTACAGCTCTAACTAACACGGGCACATGATGATGATGTCATTTCAACCATCGTCTCATCGGCTAACTGTGATGATTTTTTAACATATTGCAGTTTTCGCAGGTAAGAAAAGTGAATATTTTTACATTTATAATACAACTAGCGACCTATCCGCGCTATGCACGGGTGCAATGCTGATGACTGCAGCTTGAATTTCAACTTCAATTGCATGCCGTAAAGGGAAAACGTAAAGAGGGATTATGGTTGATAATCCCTTCATCAGCATCATCTGCAGCCTTCTTCTGTCCACTGCTGGTCATAGGCAATTCAATGATCACCAAGTTTAGTTCAATGAAGACCAAGACGGTCGATCCCCTGCTACTCGCTGCCAACTTGAACCGGCTACTGCACGGAGATCGCACCAGGTCGGGGGTGGACCAAAGTCTTTCCCAACGCCGCCTTCGTAAATAATTTTATAATTTTTCCCGTAAAATGTATGGCATAAATAAATTGTATCATAGGTTATTGTTAAGTTATAGTCATATACCATCGTGGACGTTTTTGTTGATCTCTCTTCACAAGATCCCGTGGGGCTCGGCCAGCGTTTTTAAGGGCAAAATGAAAGATAAATCAGTTAATTCCATCATCATCATAAGCAGCCTTTATCCGTCCACTGCTTGACATATATTTTACAATGATCGCCAAGAAGGTCCCTGATGGTCCCTTTCTACTTGCTATCAATAGTTCATTTACCACATCAAATTAGAAACCTCTAAATTTTTCAATGTTTTCGTACCATATTATGTTATATTATATATACCGTTTTCTGAAGCTTTTTATCTATCTATAAATGCGCTTCTAAGTCATGGTGCACGGTGTTCAAGAGCTAACTGTACAAAGGGACCATATGAATGCGAAGTCATTTTTGTTTTATGTAATGATTAAGGTTTATTGTGATTACATCATTTATAAGTTAAACTGTTGTCTTATTGTCCGTAATGTTATGTTTATTGAAAGCCGAGTGTGCCTGTAACTGGCGAGTATGTACGTAAAGTGAATGTGATTTCTTTTGCTTTTTTTTTCAACTTCTTTTGTTTTGTAATGTGTTGCTGTTGGCATTCCTAGTAAATAAATAAATAAATTAAAGTCCGAAAGAAACGCACTTTTACCATCAAAACCGAAACTTAGAGACTTCTATTTGTGAATCCCCAATTTTTTAGCATGTGCTTAAAATAAAAGGGGAATTATAAATTGTATTATTAAAATAAATGTCATAACACATTAGCTGTTTACAGGAGATTATATTAGAAATTACCTTTTTGGGTTTCGGTTTTGCGATTCAGGTACATTTAGACAAAACATTCGTGTTCTGTCTAAACTTAATAAGCATAAATTCATGGTACAAGCCAAAAGAGGCTCGAATGATGCATATGCAATGTAGTTATTTCTTTTGTTTACGTGATTAATACACATATCAAATCAACTAATTTACGGTTTTTTGCGTAAGTTATATATATTTATTCCTGACGTTTCGGATTCTTTCCAGCATCCACGAAAAATGTTCATATGTTTAAAATTAAGAAAATGGAAAGAAATGTCAATTTTAAATAAAAACTCTATACGGTTATTCCAAAGCATTGAGAAACAGGCATCTTAGCCTGCCCGTGAAAATGGATGCTGGAAAGAATCCGAAATATCGGGAATAAATATATATAACCAACGCAAAAAATCCGTAAATTAGTGGATTTGATAAAGTCCAATGTAAAATGAATAGAGTTGAAACCTTCTTGTTGACTTGTGTGACTGAACTTTACCGGCGGGAACCGATCGGAGCCGCTTCCTTTTTGGTTAAATTATTTCCAGGTTTCGCAGTGCGTTTAACTTTGTTTCACACAATCACCTTGATTCCAGCCGCTCAAACAAGTAAGATTTCGAAAACTTTATACAACAGACCATATTTACGATAAGGCAGATTATAAAACTGAGAAGTATATATATATATATATCTGCTTCATGCTTCGCGGTTGTGGACAATGAGAAAGCCTGTGGAAAATTATCTTTCAGCGTTGACAAGTTAACATAGGTATACCGAGGGCTCCCGTGGGGTTCCCACCTTGTCGTGGTGGGGCTTGCGACCACAATGACTTCAGGGCTATGCGGATAGGTTCAACCATGCGGACAGGTTTGAGCGAGTGGTCAGATAAGCGGAACCCGAAAGCGCGGAAGTTTCTGCGAGTGCGAGATGGCATGTATATTCGCCGACAATCTGGCGAGGGTTGTACTCCGTGTTCTTTGTTATGCAAAACACACAGGGATGGAGCAATGTAAGACGGTTGGCGGATTCTGTCACATGACAAGTAAAGCGAAGAATTTTCTTCCTACCGCTGCCGGGAATAGCTTATCCTGCTTTGATGTTCGGCGGTCATGTTTGCTGCATCAAACAGTTCCATATACGCTACGTTTTGGAGCGTTTGGCGTAGGCTGTTTGGGTCTGGGAGAATTAAAATGCTGCTACAACAACACAATGGCAGAAGCAAACATCGTTGGTCACCAGGAGGATGCTGCACAACAGTCGGAGAACCTTGCTGGCTTGGTGAAACTGAGCCAGTCAGCCCCATGTATCTGGTGGGCAACCTCTGCCTCGGGGTCTTTTTCCTGTTACGCGGAACAAACCGCGGAGCGCCATCCGCTCGGCGTCCGGTGAACACCGGCACTGAGACGGACAAAGTTAGCTATGCAGTGATATAAACTTGTCGGAGGATAGATCCTCCAATCCCGACTTTCTGCAAGAAGACGGAAAAGAAAGTCATCCGGCAGTCAACTCGGTGACTCTGCCCAGAGATGACGCCAATGACGGAAACACTAAAAGGGTGGTTAAGCTGAGGACGTGATCGTCCTTGACCACTGGGCATCACCTTGGTCTTCCAAGTCTAAAGGAATCAGCGCCACTGAACGTGAGCGCATGCAAATGGAGGGAGGAAGAAGGATGAACAGTAGTCTTATTAGAGCTAGGGAGCTGCTCTACCGAGGATCTACACTGAACCCAACGAGGAGGAGTAGACTGGCAGTGGATTTGGAAGAGTGCCGCGCTATTGAAATGTGGCAAAAAGTCTCGCAACCTGAAGACCTTTGTTAATGTCAAGGTAGCCAGGCCAGCCACAGGCTCGATACGATGAGGAGAAGCTTTTGACCGGACCTCAGAATTAAATATTAATTATAGAAATACTTCTATTTTCAACAACCGGATTTATGTCTTCATCATCACATCAACATTGTCAATGAAGTGACAAGAAGATAATTGTACAAAATTATTTATGTTTAACCAATCCACCTTGATTCCAGCTGCTCAAACAAGTAAGATTTCGAAAAGGCTTTAGTAGCACAGACCACATATTTACGATAAGGCAGATTATAAAAACTGAGAAGTATAATCTGCCTTCATGCTTCGTGTTTGTGGTCAATGAGCGGGCCTGTATGAAATTTAGTCTTTCAGCGTTGACAAGTTAACAGTAGGTATACCGAGGGGCTTTACTGTACAACCAGTAAAGCAACGATGTCCGTTTGACTACAATCCAGTACGAAGCCTTTACAAATGCAGAAGGGTGCAAGACAGGGTTATGTTATGAAACTATTCACCGCTGTATTAAAGGCGCATTTGAACTTTTGGATTGGAAATGACGAGGTATATGCATCAATGGCGAGCGCATCACCCACCTTAGATTTGCCGACGAGATAGCCATCATGGCGGAGTCAATGAGGATCTTAACGCTCAAACTGCTTAAAGACCTTAACAGTGTCTCCCAATACATGGGCCTTAGGATGAACATGGACAAGACGAAAGTCATGTCTAACGCTCATGTCATGCCTACACCGGTAGTTATTAGTAGTATATATAGTATATAATATAGACCGGATAGTATCCCGTCAGGTAATTTCAACTTCGATGCAGAGGTCAACGGTCGAATCCAACTCGGATAGGCACCTTTTGGGAAGCTTAGACGTATCCTCTTGTCCAATATCCATGTCTGATGACTAAGGTCTTCGACCAGTGTGTGTTGCCAGTAATGAACAGTAGATGGAGACGTAGTCCTTTTCTGCTGGCCGTATGAGGAAGCTCCAAGTCACTCAGCTATGGAGCCGACGATGCTCGTAATTCCTCTTCGTGATAGCGTGCGTAATGCAGACATCTGCAGCAAAACAATGGTAACCGACATAGCTTGCAGAGTTAACAAGCTTTAGTGACTATGGGCCGGCCACATAGCTCGTAGAACCGATAACCGATGAGGAAGAAAGGTTTTTACGTGGCAGCCTCATACTGGGCATTGCAGTGAGGGACGATCTCCACGATATGGAGTGACGATCTGTGCAAGTAAGCTGGAAGTCAGTGGATACAGGTGGCGCAGGATCGTACTTCTTGGTGGCTCAAGAAGGAGCATGTCCAGCAGTAGACTTACAACTAATGTTCGTCTGAAAAAGGTTAATAAAAAAGGAAAATTAAGAAAAAAGAAAGTAGAAAAAGAAAAAAAAGACAAAAGAAGCACAATTTTAGCACAAGGAAATCAATCGTATTCAAATCAAAAATTACATTACAGTAACTTACATAATAATATTTTATATCTAATGAATTTCAAGACCTGCCATGTGTTATTTCAACGTCAATATCAAAATTGAAACGTAATCCGTCAAATTTGCACAGACTACTTATAAAATCTACTAGTGGAATGAACATTAAGAAAAAGAAAAAAAATGTTAAAGTAAGGACAGTTTCGGTACAAAGAAATCAATCGCAATATAATCAAGAATGCGTCGCACTACTACTTAGCTAAGAATAGTTTATATATTATGAATTTCAAACCCTGCCATATTTAATTTAAACGTCAAAAGCAATATTGTGTCGAAAAAAAAGACAAAAAAAGCACAATTTCGGTATAAAGAAATCGGTTGTATTCATATCACAAACACCTTACAGTAACTTAGCTAATAATAATGTATATACAATGAATTTCAAAACCTGCCATATTTATTATCGAGTCGAAACCCGCCAATAAAATTTGCACAGACTACTTATAAAATCCACTAGTGGAGTGTACATTAAGAAAAAAGAAAAAATAAAGACAAAAGAAGCACAATTTCGCTACAAAGAAATCAATCGCAATCGAATCAAGAATACGTCGCTCCGAGTGCGAAAGGGACGCACTTATACGGTTTGTTGCGAGTCAGAAGGGGTGAGATACAGCGTTAATCCTATTGGCTTATACTCGCCGACGTTTGCCGCGATTGGTCGCTTTGCTTTATTGAACTGTCACCGAGGACTGCGGTTTAGGGGTAGATGTAATTCGGGGGCAAATGGGAGTGAGTAGGGTTGAGTAGGGGGGTACGAGTTCAGCGCGCAGTTTGGCGATTGACTCGCATAGTTTTTGGGGTTCCGTTTTATAATTTAAATTATTTAACATCGGATAGGTTTTATAATCTGTTACTTTTGGATCAATGACTTTTTTTATTTTGTGCTGGTATTTAAGTTCATCGATCTGTCGCTTTAAATGAAAGTGATTTTTAATCTGCGCTATGTTATGTCAATGTTTTAATCGAAAATACATTTCTGTCATTTTGTGTTTTATAAAAACATAAAAGCTTTTTAAGCTTTATTTTTTCATTCAATTCTGTTAGTGAAACATAATATTGGGTTATGAGCACTCTTTTTTACTGGAATCTTTTTTAAACGAGTACATCAACATTTTATAATATAGAAATGTTTTGTATTACTTCATCTTAATACTATTAAATATATACATATTTTTAAATCTTTTATTAACAGAAAATTACTATAGCATACCATAATACTTCGCAATCACATATACTTCTTGCCTCTAATTTTAAATAACATTACAATAACTTATATATAGACTGTGCAATAATGTAATACCTACGTCTGTACATTGCAATGTCATTTTCCCGCCAAAAGTGCCGATTGGACGGCGAAAGCGCGCGAAAACTGTTGACTTTTCCTCTTTGATGGCGACTCGCGAACCGTTTTCCGCCACGCCCTGTGTGTAATGTTCCCTTTTTCTTATTGGACGGGATATCAAATGTCACTTAGATATTATATCATGCCAGTTATGTACTAAAGTTATTTGTGTAAACGTTCCGATGATTAGAAGTTACAGATGATGTATTATTTGTCTTCTTTCTATAATCTTTCATTTAAATTTACGAAAGTCGTGTAATTTGTTTTTCATCAGCATCTTTACTGTTTATTATTGACATTTCTAATTTTCTTTCTGTGCCTACAGGATACGATAAAGAGGATTTCGGAAATCAAAGCAAAAACTTTGTTCAAATTATTATAAACTATTTATTATCTATTTGATATTTACTTTTTTTTTCGTTATTGTCAACCAATTTTTAACTAAGGAATGTTAAATCAGTACAAAATGAAAGGCTATAAATATCGACAACCCACGAACACACTTTTAAACGCGACATTACTCGTATAAATGAATATTCGTTTGAGTTCCCCGTAAAATATATGGCATCGTTATTCTAAACTGCGTGCCGTCGGTGCCGTAATGCCACAAATTAAAGCTTAAAACGGACGCTTAACAGCTGACCCAAAATCGAAGCCACCCATCGAGGGGGGCTTGCGTCAATAACCCCTTCAACGGCCAACTTAACTTCACAAAGTAAAACGTTGAAACGTTACTAAATACCGAACTGTAATCACGTTCAGTCTGTATTATACACAGTATTTACTACATCTAGATTTTTATCTACATTAGACACTAAAACTGACAAATATTTGCCGTGTGTAATAGCCAAATGTTTGAGCAAACACGCAAATGTTACAACCGAATGTTTGCAGACCAACGTAGTGGAGTCAGATGCGAAAAGCGACGGGGCGGAGTCGCCCCGCCTTCGTAAGCTTATACAGACTCGCTCCGTGTCAAAAGTGCCCCGGCCGCCGCGTGACGCGCGCGACTCGTGCCTCGATTTAAAAAAAAAATAACTGATAAGTGTCATTCCTCCATTTATTATCTGTACGCGTTTCATTCGATTCGCGGGAAGACTTATTTTTTTTTCGAATTTCGGAGTGTTTACGAAGATTGGTCTATGTTTAATAAACATATTAAATTAATTATTTTTGATAATTATTACGGTAATCAGTTTCATAAAAAGGCAAAAAAAATAATTAAACAGTGACCTATAAATTATTTTTAAATTTCATTAAAATATTCATCAGAACTATAATAAAAAAAAACGTAAATACTGTAACGTACTCTATAGAATGCTGTGAGAATAAACTGTATAAATAATAGTGTGATCAAAAACTAAATAAAGAAAATGGAAGTGGCACAAACACCATTGCAGTTGACTCAAGATCACCAAGACAGCCGACTTACTGGTAAATTTTATATATATTTTTTTAATTAATCATATATCTTATAACTCTATTCTACGACCAGCAATACGGCTTTAAATGGGTGACCTTTTTAAACATTACGGTATAAATGAAAATGTTTAAATGAAATTTTAGAGCTATATTTTTTACACCTTGACTTTGTAGGGATATTTCGCTGGGCGGTTCCAGTTAGTGATATCGTCAAATTTAAGCCATTACTTAAGCCTCTACTATCAAGAAAGTCACATTTTAACATGTAACATATATGATCAAGTTTCCATTGAGCGAACCAAAAAAATATGTTTCTTTATTTTTTTAATTTAGCAAAACAATCAAAAATTACCTATGACATCAGATCGCGACCGAAATTTTTCAGTCGAAGAATATACCCTACCATTGATCTAACTTAAAAAAATATCTGGTTTTTTTACTAGATTATGTACATTAATGAATTTAAATATCTTGCACATTATTAGGCCTAATTTAATTAAATAACGTATGGTTCACTCAAAACATCAGTACTATCTTTTTATTTCTTGCACACAAATAATTATTTTATAATAATTATACACAAAATAGGTATTTGGTTCAAATATGATAATTTCTAGTGCAAAGCTAAAGTAATTTACTTACTTCAAATGTTCTACGCATTTTATATTGCCCTACCGAATATACACAATCAAACAATATCATATTATATTTATTGATACAAGCGATCAGTCATGAAGGACCTTCCCTGACAGTTAGTAATTCGAATGCCCGAAAAAATCAGCATAAAATGCCAAAAATCCACCAACCGCCATGAAATATGGAATATTACATCTCGCTTACGCAGCAACTACGTCGTCCTTCAAACCCGAACACAGTAGCGTTTTTACAGTTTATTATTTAGAGTGGTGTAGAGGCAACGCGGTCATACTTTCCTATACGATCCCTGTGAAAAGACATCAACAAGATATTTTGTGAAGATTCCCAGTGGTATTGACAACCGGAACATTTTGCATGCCTATGCGAAAAAAATAAGGTTCTATGTTGTATAAAACGTTAGAAATTTTTGTAATCTGGCTTGCATTATATGCTACGAGGGCTGCACTAAAAACATCGGGTAGGTAATATTACCATTATTCCTGTCATGATAAAATCTTTTCAATTGCAAACTCCTTGGTTTTGAAAGTCGAATATTATTTTAAAGAAAAATAAAAATTGAAATAAACATGTAAAAATAATATTTTAACCAGGCGATATTGAAATCAGCGATTAATTAAATTTAATAAAGGTCTTGTGCATTTTATTGGGATACGGTCCAAAAATGGATAGGGGTGTATTAGGGAGGACTATGTCCAGCAGTGGACTATCACAAGCTCATGATGATGATGGTGATAATTATGATGATGATGATGATGATGAAGTATTTATTACTTTACCAAACAAACGTGCAATCGGATACTTAGATGATGGTGGCGGGTCTCTTATTTCAGGGGACCGTCTGGGAAAGTACTAACACGGTGACTAATTCTGCGGCAAATCAGAGGTGTGTAATCACTGACGTCTTCCGGTTTGAAGGGCATCATAGCCAGTGCAATTACCCGCTACAAAAAACAGATGAAGAGATTTGGGGTGTTTTACGATGCAGTTGTAATGACGTGTCACTTACAATCATATGAACGTGCATCACTGTGGTCTTGATAATTAAAAAAAAAAGAGAAAACGGCGCCATACACACGAATTTTCGTGCTAATAATCTTGGAAGTAATTTTTTTCAAATGTTTAACATATAATTGTATCTATTAGAGCTGGTTAGAGTTACGTTATTAGGGTGGTCATTTCCGCCTTAAGGCGCTAGTGTGTGTGTTCCGGTTTGAAATAGAAAACTAGTATTTGACATACTCCATTTTATGCAAGTTGATGTGTTATTACCGTAGTTGTAATGAAGAGAGCAAATTGCTCACTTGGGTAAAATTTACAAATTGGGTAAAATTTAATCATAATCTATTATGACATTACAGAATTAATTTAATATGAAATTAAATTATTATCTAATGCAAAGATCTGTAACTTGAAATTGTTGAAACATTAACTTAACAAAATTTACTATTTCTAATGAAAAAATGTCTACAGGATACGTTAAAGAGGATTTCGGAAATCAAAGCAGAAACTTCGTTCAAATTATTATAAACTATTTATTATCTATTTGATATTTACTTTTTTTTTCGTTATTGTCAACCAATTTTTAACTAAGGAATGTTAAATCAGTACAAAAGGCTATAAATATCGACAACCCACGAACACACTTTTTAAACGCGACATTACTCGTATAAATGAATATTCGTTTGAGTTCCCCGTAAAATATATGGCGTCGTTATTCTAAACTGCTAGCCGTCGGTGCCGTAATGCCAAAATTAAAGCTTAAAACGGACGCTTAACAGCTGACCCAAAATCGAAGCCACCCATCGAGGGGCTTGCGTCAATAACCCTTCAACGGCCAACTTAACTTCACAAAGTAAAATATTGAAACTTTACGAAAAACCGAACTGTAATCACGTTCAGTCTGTATTATACCAGTATTAACTACATCTAGATTTTATCTACATTAGACACTAAAACTGACAAATATTTGCCGTGTGTAATAACCAAATGTTTGAGCCAACACGCAAATGTTCCAATCGAATGTTCGCAGACCAACGTGTGGAGTCAGATGCGAAAAGCGACGGGCGGAGTCGCCCCGCCTTCTGTCTTATACAGACTCGCTCCGTGTCAAAGTGCCCCGGCCGCCGCGTGACGCGCGACTCGTGCCCGATTTAAAAAAAATATAACTGATAAGTGTCATTCCTCCATTTATTATCTGTACGCGTTTCATTCGATTCGCGAGAAGACTTATTTTTTTTTCGAATTTCGGAGTGTTTACGAAGATTGGTCTATGTTTAATGAACATATTAAATTAATTATTTTAAGCAATTATTACGGTAATCAGTTTCATAAAAAGGCAAAAAAATTAATTAAACAGTGACCTATAAATTATTTTTAAATTTCAATAAAATATTCATCAGAACTATAATAAAAAAAAACGTAAATACTGTAACGCACTCTATAGAATGCTGTGAGAATAAACTGTATAAATAATAGTTTGATCAAAAACTAAATAAAGAAAATGGAAGTGGCACAAACACCATTGCAGTTGACTCAAGATCACCAAGACAGCCGACTTACTGGTAAATTTTATATATATTTTTTTAATTAATCATATATCTCATAACCTTATTCTACGACCAGCAATACGGCTTCAAATGGGTGACCTTTTTAAACATCACGGTATAAATGAAAACGTTTAAATGAAATTTTAAAGCTATTTTTTTACACCTTGACTTTGTAGGGATATTTCGCTGGGCGGTTCCAGTAAGTGATGTTGTCAAATTTAAGCCACTATTACTTAAGCCTCTACTATCAAGAAAGTCACATTTTAAAATGTAACATATATGATCAAGTTTCCATTGAGCGAACCAAAAAAAATTGTTTCTTTATTATTTTGTTATTTAGCAAAACAATCAAAAAGCACCTATGACATCAGATCGCAACCGAAATTTTTCAGTCGAAGAATATACCCTACCATTGATCTAACATCAAAAAATATCTGGTTTTTTTACTAGATTATGTACATTAATTAATTTAAATATCTAGCACATTATTAGGCGTAATTTGTATGGTTCACTCAAAACAGCAGTATTATCCTTTTATTTCTTGCTCCTATACACAAAATAGGTATTTGGTTCAAATATGATAATTTCTAGTGCAAAGCTAAAGTAATTTACTTACTTCAAATGTTCTACGCATTTTATATTGCCCTACCGGATATACACATTCAAACAATAACATATTTTATTTATTGATACAAGCGATCAGTCAAGAAGGACCTTCCCTGACAGTTAGTAATTCGAATGCCCGAAAAAATCAGCATAAAATGCCAAAATTCCACCGACCGCCATGAAATATGGAGTATTACGTCTCGCTTACGCACTAACTACGTCGTCCTTCAAACCTGAACACAGGTAGAGTGGTGTAGAGGCAACGCGGTCATACTTTCCTATACGATCCCTGTGAAAAGACATCAACAAGATATTTTGTGAAGATTGCCAGTGGTCTTGACAACCGGAACATTTTGCATGCCTATGCGAAACAAATAAGGTTCTATGTTGTATAAAACGATAGAAATTTTTGTAATCTGGCTTGTATTATATGCTACGAGGGCTGCACCAAAAACATCGGGAATGGAATATTACCACTATTCCTGTCATGATAAAATCTTTTCAATTGCAAACTCCTTGGTTTTAAAAGAATAAGAAATAAACATGTAAAAATAATATTTTAACCAGGCGATATTGAAATCAGCGATTAATTAAATTTAATAAAGGTCTTGTGCATTTTATTGGGATAGGGTCCAAAAATGGATAGGGAGTATTAGGGAGGACTATGTCCAGCAGTGGACTATCACAAGCTCATGACGTGCATCACTGTGGTCTTGATAATTAAAAAAAAAAGAGAAAATGGCGCCATACACACGAATTTTTGTGTAAATAATCTTGGAAGTAAATTCATTCAAATGTTTAACATATAAAGTAAATTGTATCTATTGTAGCTGGTTAGAGTTACGTTATTAGGGTGGTCATTTCCGCCTTAAGGCGCTAGTGTGTGTGTTCCGGTTTGAAGTAGAAAACTAGTATTAGACATACTCCATTTTATGCAAGTTGATGTGTTATAACCGTAGTTGTAATGAAGAAAGGAAATTGGTCACCATCGGGTAAAATTGAATCATAATCTATTATGTCATTACATAATTAATTTAATATGAAATTAAATTATTATCCAATGGAAAGATCTGTACCTGGAAATTGTTGAAACATTAATTTAACAAAATTTACTATTTACAATGAAAAGGAAAACACATAAAAGTTTTTTACTTTTTACCGATTTTATCTATTATTTTAAGTATATTTTATTCCTAAAGTTAAAGAGCTAGGTGTCATTCTGTTTAATAGAATGTTTGAGCGAAGATGAAGTTTTTGATAAATTATATTCAAATATTATACTTTAATACCGGTGGTAGGTCCCTGTTTACAGGAGACCGTCTGGGTGAGTACCACGCGGTGCCTATTTCTGCCGCGAAACAGTAGTGTGAAAACACTGCTGTGTTCCGGTTTGAAGGCACCGTAGCCAGCGCATTTACTGGGTAAACGAGACTCAACACCCTATGTCTCACGGTAGGCAGCGCGTTGGCGATACTACTGGTATTGCAATGTCTATGGGTGTCGGTGACCACTTTCCATCAGGTGGCCCGACTGCTCGTCTGCCTGCGTAAGCTTAAAAAAAAAAAAATAATAATTTGTTTTTGACTCAAGAGTACTGTTAAAACTGCTTAAAAATATCTGAAAAAAAAACAGTTTTTACGCAATTCATCGCATGTCATTACTTTACAATTATTATTATAAATTATTTCCGACCTTTCAGACCCTTTCCAGGGTCCATAATATTGAGTATTATTTTTGCAACAAACGTACATTCGTGCCCTTCAACCCGGAGCACAATGGTATTCTACCCACACTGCCGCTTTGACGCAGAAATAGACACCGCGGTGGCATCGACCCAGAGGGCCCCCTGAAAAAAGGGGACCGCCCAACCATTTTCCAAATTTCCAATCATCTCGTGAGTTACGGTTTTAATCCTGCCAAATTAAGAAACCGATTATAATTAAAAGACTGATATTTAATTGTCGGTTTAATAGAACAGCCCAGTTACAAAACATTTTTTTTAATTTTTTACTCCGCACCTGATTTCTTTCCAATCGTATCTAATTGTTGTCCCATCAAACAATAAGGGTGAAGAATAAGTCGATAAGACATATATTTGGTTACTGATGAGCACAATTAACAATAAGAAAGAAAGAAAGAAAAAAAATGTTTGATGCATTAAGCCAATACCAAAAATAATTATGAATAACATAAACAATATTAAATATAATGAATGAATATATTATAAACGCGCATAAATATCGCTAACACAATGTACTGAATCATATTTAATTAAAGACACCTGAATAAATATAATCTTTTCATTTCGAGAAATGTTATTAAATAAATAGTGATTTGTCGACTTATCATTATTATATTAACTTATGACGTTATAAAATGTAAATTTTAATATATTATAGTTATTCACTTAAGCAACTCCTTTATTAACTCCTTTAGGTTCGAAATTTCTTTTTACGGAATTTATCGCGTTTATTTTACATATTTAAATTCCCGACGTTTCGGACAAATATAAAATAAACGCGATATAATCCGTAAAAAGTAATTTTATTTGATAATGTGTAGTATTCGCGTGCACAAAAGAAATAATTATCCTTTAGTTTCGGTTTAAATTGTTCCACTGGTTATTTTTGATTGACTTCCCAAAAGAAGGAGATACTTACTCAATTCGGAGCGTATGTTTTTTTGTTAATATGTCGCCTTGTTTCTCCGCTCCCAGTGCGCCGATTTTGTTCATCCTTTTTTAAATGATAGGTATTCGCTGTCATTTGGTCCCATTTTTTTTATTAATATTGCAATAGAGTACCAATTAATAGAAATTGAAGAAATTAAGAAAATTACGGCTTCAAAAATCACAACCTGGTGCGATTAAATTGTAAACGATGGCTCAACCTTAAGTCCTTCTACATAATTGTACCACTTTAATTATATACATATAAATCATTTATTTATTTTAATTTAAACATTTTTAAATATTGCAATCAGGAATATTTACAGCTTATTTAAGGCTACTATTACTATATATAGTGAGTAAGTTTATATAAAAGTTAATGCATTTAAAAATTCTTCATGATGTGCTCATATATATAATAATATATATTTTGATTCAATTAATATTTTAAATAGTATTAAAGATTTAAAATACAATGGCGGATGTCGCGGGCGAGTTTCTTGCGTCTTTTGATTTCATTTCTTATCGATCATACATAACAAATTGATTATTTAATGTAAAAATAATTATCTCTTAACAAATCAAATAGCTCTTTTTATATCTATATTTTAAGAGCATAAAATGTCGGACCTGGATGTCGATACAACTTTTTTTTTCGGTGGGTCAGTGAGTGCTTTAAATTTACTAAATCCGTCAATTGAATTAATTTTACCCCAACGGCTAGATATGATACTGTGTAAAAACATATATTAGTACAATCCTGGTTTCTGTAGGACCCGCCTTCTTACAACTTGTAAAAATAGCTAGAATGAATACTAAGACTGTTTAAATTGGATACTCATGATAGCTGAGAGAGCTCCACTGAAATAGGAAAACGACTGGAGAGAAGATCATCATCATCATCATCATCAGCCTGTTTTAGTCCACTGCTGGACATAGGCATCCATTAGGGGGTAATTTGGACCGTATCCCACGCTGGTCCAATGAGGGTTGGTGGGTGGGCCAACTTTTTACATGCCCATCCGACGCATGGATCATCTTACTCTTCAGATAATTTAGTGATCGACCCAAACTGTCATAACCAACCAGAAAACAACTATGAGACAAAATTGCGGCAAGGCAACGGAGGCGGTGGTAAAAAATTAAGACTTTAAACTCACGTAAGCTTATGAAAACCAATAAAAAGATGGAGTACCGTAAAATGGCGTCTGTGTACATTCCCGCCAATTTTCAGCTGAGATCGAGCAGGCAACGGCGTCATTAGTATTCAGCCGGCGGCGGCCGCTAACCCGGGGTGTCTATTTGACTGATTCCCCGCCGCTCAATGATTTGCCACTTGGCCCGACCGACGCCGCGCTCTGAATGCGGAGCGCGCGATATTTGCGCGTTCGCAATTCAATTTTCGAACGGACGCGTTCGAATTTTGAATATCGCCTCGTTGGCGCGTCGTTGGTAATGATGCGACGGGTGCTTTTTTTATTGGTTGCCAGTTTTAAGCGCGTCGGATTGTATAGTTTTTTAATTGAAAGCTTTTTTTATTGTTTAATGTTTTTTTATGGTAAACTAAAGAGACAATTTATTTTTAATAATAACAGAGGAGTGAAGAATTTTTCAAAGGTTACTGACCAATAATCATCTTCCCAAGTGATCAATAATCGATAGTTATTCGTTGACTATTTACTACTTTTACTGCTCGAGACGAAATCTGTTTGCGTTTTATTGAATTGTGTGAGTCACTGCTCAAATTTGGACCAATAATTTATTTTCAGAATCGCACATATCAGCCTGTGATAGTCCACTGCTGACATGACTCTATACACCTATCCATATGGGTTTGGACCGTATCCCCTGGTCCAATGCGGGTTGGTGGATGGACCGACTTACATGCCCATTCGACGTATAGATATCTTACTTTTCAGACATTGGGTGATCGGCCAATTGCCTACCAACTAGAAACAACAATGAAATTTTTGAGTCCGCAGTTCGAACCGACCTCAGTTTCTGCACGCTTCACTAGCCTAGAGGCAGTTCTCCTAATCAGCTTAGTAAATTTTTTAAAAGTTAATCAAAGTATCACTCTGAATAAAATGTATTTATTTTATACTTTTATTTACTGACTTTGTCGTAGCTTTGTTTGTATCTTTTACTAGTAGTAGCCTCGTAGCACCGTAGCCATGAAGTCGTAGACCTAAGGGTGTTATTTTACTTACGTTGCCTCAACTCTAACATAACTTTATTTATTTGCTATCCTCTACATATCATAGCTTGGTTTTTCTTCTGTCATGAGTCTCGTAGCTCTTTGCAATGAAGGCTCTACAAGAAGGCATTCAGCCTTACGTTGTATTCACACATATATTTACCTCCATTTAGTTTCTAACCCCTACGAATCGTAGCTCATATCTTTTTACCACGTTACCCGTTGCTCGAAAGGCTCTACGAGAAAGCATTCAGCCTTTACGTTGTATTCATTCATATGACTCCATTTGGTTCGTAACCCTACGATCGTAGCTTCGTAGCATGTAGCTTGTAGCCGGAAAGGCTCTACGAGAAAGCATTTAGCCGTTGGGGGGTGGCACGGAGTGAAATTAATCAGAGGGGCTCAAGGGCTCGCCGCGTCAAAAGAAAACCAAATAAAACGGCAAGCGACAAAGTTTCCGTTATTCGGACAGAGGTGCAGTGGAGTCGCAGTAGTTCTTGAAGTTAATAAATTTAGTTCTTAAAATTTTTAAGTTTAGCTGAACTTCAATGTATAAACTTTAAGAAATGTTTATACATTGTAGTTCAGCTGATTTTTTCTATTATAGCGGAGGAGACAATATATAATATAGGACATACAGGACTATATATAATATAGCCATTACGTTACATAATATATAGACGGCCTGGCTTTGAGAGGCGTTGTTATCCTATATACCAACGAAATTAGTATAACGCCATTAGAATAATGTCCATCTGACCTACGCAAGCATTTATCTCTCATACTGCTTTTTCGACGATCTATGACCATAATAGCCTCGAAAATTAACTAAAAAAGAGAAGCTTGAACGACCGCTCCACAGCTCCCCCGTGCCACAATAAGTGCCATACTCTCAAACAAACATTGATTTATCTCAATACCGGGATTCAGTCGCTCCGCCTCGCCTCTGACTTCCAATTTCCTGGGGGGAGAACTTTTTATGTCTCCCATACAATTTTCTTTTTACGCCCTCCCCGTTTCGCGTCTTTGCTATATAATTTACGATAGCTATTTATTGCTACGGCTTATATAATACCAGGTTATTTTCCTGCAGGATGGTATAACAGCTGGGGACAGTAGTAGACAGCGTGGTTGTATACAAGTTTCCTTCTTCTCTTACTATTAGAATAGTCTATTTGTTATATGTATTTAAGGTGCAGTCGGTTTTATAGGTCTTTCTCTTTGCCTTTTACCCAAATTGATACCGGGTAGTTTCCAATACATTTAGATTTACCTGAATAACAGTTTTTACGCGACTGGCATCTGACCTCCACAGCCCAAAGGGTAGACTGCATTGTAAGGATCAGTTAGTTGTGGGTAAATTTTAAGGCACTCATATTTTGTGAAGGCTCCCAATGCAATGTTTAAACAAATAAAATGTTAGGTATTTTACTAATCTGGCTTATGTTATATGCTAATGTTTTAGGAAATAAAGTTTTAAGCTGTTATTTATTAACCGAAAGAAATGTGTCTTCCAAATTTTATTTGTAGGCCTCATGGTACCAGAAATTACGTTATCGTGTAAAGGTTGAAATCCCTTATAGATATAATATACTAGGCGTTACCCGTGACTTCGTCCACCTGAAACAGAAGAAATGTCCGCGAGGTGTATTCAAATATACTGTACAGGAATATAAATGAGATGCATTTTCAGTATGTATCTAACATTGGACAAAAATTATCATAGCTTTAACCGGTGATGAGTAAATTATATTAACTTTCATCCCCATTTCAACCCCTAGTTCATCCTGGTACAGTTTAAAACGACAAAGTTGCTAGAAAATAACCACTTAAGGCTCGTATCAAGTATCTAGACGCAAAATTCTTCTTTTTAATTCATCTTTTGTTAATTGATAACAAATTTCCATTAAAATTTTCGTCTACTGTTTTAAACCGTTCAATCATTTATATCTAAATGGTTTATGGCCCAGTCCTTTCTCGAAATCAGTTCTAATTATGTACCAAATTTCTTCGAGATCGGTTCAATGGTTTAGACGGTAAAGACGGACAGACAGACAGACAGAGCTACTTTAAATACTTAAAAAATATGAGTATTTTGTGTACCTTACGTCAAAGTATTCGAAAAAATGCTGGCTATAGGTAGCTTATACAATTATTATTATAAAGATTTAAAATGTCCAACACATCGTTTAATGATTCTTACGATGACACGTTTTTATATTTAACGTAACAACGTAATGGTATAACGTTACGTGACAACGTAGTTATTTAATATATTTACGTCACAGGTTTGCAACAAAAAATCCCTTTACAGCAAAAAGTATTAAGAACGTCAAAATTTAAACTTAATATAGACTTGTTTAACTTTTTTACGGCTACAGTTTTCTCAAAGACTTCTTGCAAAACGATTAACTTATAATAATATCCATTTTAATTGCCGATTCATAGATAATATATTCCTTAATCAATAAAACGATAAACCTAAAAATAATGACATTAAAAGATTTCTATTAATCTTTCACGTGCCGTACAAGGCCCTAACTTTTCGCCCTTTGTCTTTCCCCATACAAGTAACTCCCGCAAATCCCTTCCCGCCAAGCGAGTGCGTCTGACATCTAACAGGTTGTAACAATAGTGCATTGTGCAGACGTCCATTCAACAATTACCGCTAAATAGAGTGCGACAGATATAATTAATATAATCATTGGGGCGGATTTGACGTCATTTTTATCTTTTTTTTGTATATGACGATTCTTTTCGGCCCGTTATGTTTTAAAGTCGATTGGTCTACGATTGTCGTTTTTTTTATTTTTAACTGCAGCTACTAATTCGATTCGATTTAACTGGTACCTAATTAAAAATTTTAATACTTTTTGCTCTAGTGAAACAAATTATCTATTTAATTAGCGTGGCAGCTTGTTAATAATATAGATAATCTTTAAAATGCTTTTATAACAAATAATTTTTAAAAATCTTGTAAGAACACAACATCTAAGAAAGCTGCAAAAGAACAAATTTAAACGCTTTTCTAATTTTTATTACCTAAAGTCGCTTCATTTCTAGTTCATGATTTATTTTTAAATTTATTATTTGCTGCTACTATTATTTTAAAGTATTTTAATACCTTGATCGGTACACGTATCCAACCCGTTAAACTAATTTATTAGCAACAAATTTCAACCTATTAAACGCCGCCATCACACGCAGTGTCGAGCATTCACTAGTCAAACAAAATCCCAATAGCATGAAACCGAACCAATCTAATAAGTGATTCATCATATTAACACCACCCCCTCCACTTCCTCCTTATTACTTTCATAATAAAGTCGATTATCCCTTAACTATGAACTCCAAAACTGCTTAATTCAACACCCTCCACAACTCCGTAATAAAGTGCGAAAGGGTGATTCTAAAAGTGATTTTATTAGCTTGGAATAGATTAAGCGTTTTGGTACTCAACTAGTATTATTGGTTATAGTTATTAGAATTTGGTTATAGTTATAGACAGAATTTAACCCATAAATTTAATGTAAAACGACATGCGTCTTAGAGTGTAAAGTATAACGTAAAAGTTAATTTAAAACAGTTTATAGCTTTTAGCTAAGACGCTTGGTAATCATGATTTTGATGTGTAATTATACCTAAAAACCCTTTATGTGTTATACAAAATACTCAATTATGCGAATAACTAATACTAGTGACGAATAAAGAGTTTGAATTAAGTTAAATAGGATGCTATGCTCGGTGACTTTTACATTTGATAATTGACCAAAAGTGCTTACCAATAAAATTTGTTTTTCATCATCGTCAACAGTCTGCATCAGTCCACTGCTGGACATAGTTCTCTCCAATGCACGCCACCGCTTCCGATCATCGGCTATTCTCATGCAGTCCACACCAATTTGTTTTTAGCACAAAATATATTTCTGTATAATTTGATTTGAGTATACCTACTGCTTCTATCCTTTAAACTGCAACAGTAACATACAGTACTACAAAGCTAATATAAAGACTTTTTCTACATTACCACCCGTCATTAGGACATCTACCATTTTTATATAAGTATTGTAAACCTATATTTGTTTCAGAAGAGAGCACGTCACCATTACGCTGGTCACCACCTACTTCCGCCGCCCTAGTGGCAGCGGCGTTAGCCCCGCCCGCCCTCAGACCCTGGCTGCCTGAGCCGCCCACGAAGAAGGCCAACCATTTGGGTAAGACAGGTTGGCATCGAATGTCAAAAGTGATTATTTCCAAAGAAAACTTTTGTTACATTTTACTGTTTCGTTTTTAAAGTTAACGGTTTTGGTTTTGCGGAGTCGAATGTAATCACCTGGCGTATATTTTTTTAGCAAATTAGTTACGTTCTAATAATATTTTATTTATTTATTTAAGTAGGACACCAGCAGAATATAATGTTGAATACGTTAGTGAACAAAATAATAGGTATTATTCTTATGCATGTACCAACTACTTCTTAATCTGTTTCAACTTCCAGTTAAAGTTTACTAAAGTTATTGTTGTTTTAAACGCTGATATTGTAGAATATATGCAAATACAATAAACGTATCGGACGTACACAAAGATACGTACAAATAAAACTACTTTTTTATTACTAGCATAAATATTACTGTTAGAATTTATTATTTTTATTTCAAGGTTTGGTTTGCGTCGTCTGTGGTGACACCAGCTCTGGAAAGCATTATGGTATCCTGGCTTGTAACGGATGCAGCGGCTTTTTAAACGCTCGGTTAGAAGAAAACTGATATATCGGTAAGTCTTTTACTTCTTCCTGGTCTTTTTCTAACTTATTTATTGGTATTTTTTGGATTAGTAAACGATACAATAGACTAGAATTTGACATTAAAACCCAAAAGGTTTAGTGCATTCGATAGATAGGTTAGGTGCTGGTATATTTGATCGCATTGACGTCTTATAGGAACTGTCAAAGTGCTTTATAGGCTGTGGGTTTGAATCCTACCAGGTTAAAATGGTATGGGTTAAACATTTTCTGTCCGGTGGTAATATTATATAATGTTTACTTATTTACAAAGAAGTTTATGTTTACGCAAGCTTAATATAATATTCATTAAATATGCGTGGAAAGTGATTCAGAAAATGTCCGATTATAAAAAATACCTTGCTATTACGTAACGTGAATGGAAATTTTAAACGCTGAATCTTTTATTTTAATTGCATAAAAAAAAATTTAAACGTCAAACAAATGTTGTTGATTTCGATATTTGTTATCAATTAATTTTATTTTTTTCAACTATTCATAATACCCGTGTAACGAACCGAACTTAATAACAAAACGATTTAACCGAAACTTAACTATTGATTCATCTAGGTCAACGATTTTCTTTAAACAAACAGAAACACTGTACCAGTTCAAATATCCCATACATTGCAAAGTAAATGTTAAAATCCGGGTTATCCGCCATACGATTCGGTAGGTCGATGGTTACAATTGTACAAACATTTAATGTTTGAATGGTCCAATTTCATTAAATGAGGAGAGAGTCGTGTAACTTGAAATTTAATCTGTATCCTAGCTGGATGAGACTGCTTCCGTGGACTAGCGGTATTGGTCCTTGCTTTACAAACCGGAGATCGTGGATTCTATTCCCGTATGCAAATAACTTTGCGTTATCGTTGTTATCTGGTGGATTCTGGTGGATATCTAATACGGTGTGATAGGCCTGTAAAAAGTCGGTCTCAGTTGTTAAGACATCTATATTTGCAGTTGTTATAGATCGGTCAGTGTCATCAAATTAAAACTGATTGATCTATAGAACCATATTATTTGGGTTGTGGAGGTCAGATTTCAGTCGCTCTGCACAAAAATCTGGTATTCTGATAAATCTGAATTAGAAGCCAACCCATGACAAATTAAGAAAGTGGATTTGTAAAAGAGGTAATTTAAATTAGGCACGAAATTTAAGTAAACCATCTAATTTACTGCAAAAAAAACGATTTCTATATAAGGTTGCTATTAGTCCTGACATTCAATGTCACCATAAAGTTATTTAATAATCACGGACCCTAGCTGTTTGACGCTACCTGGTTGCTATAGGTTCGAGTCTAAATTGGCTCTTATTTAGTTACGAGCTACTCACAACAATATCATCTAGTCCCAAACTACGCAAAGTTTGTCAATAGAAACTAGATGAATGATAAATGCATTTGATTACTTTTGTAAATTATTGTCTATACATATAATATATTCCCACCTATATATTGACACATCACGATATCTCTGGAACCATAAGGCGTAACGACTTGAAATTTGGTAGGAATATACCTTTCGCTGAGAAGAGGTCAGCTATGAACGGATTTTACGAAATTTCATCCACATGGGGGGTTGGGGTGTATATGTCATATAGATACAAACACCCAGACACGAGAAAAACGCTCGATTTACTTTTGTAAATTATTATATACTGTATAGATACCAACGTTCTTCACACTATATTTCTTTATTAAAGGGGAAACATACCTTGCCCCTTCTTTCCTTTTGCGCTGTCAAAATGTAAAATACTACTGCTTTGTAAATGTATTGGTCATTGAATAGTGAGTCCTACCATAATTAAATCGATACAACAAACGTTTTTATGACAGCCTATTGATTTAAATCTCCAAAAAAACCTCGTATACCTAACATAAGACGATTATATTCATATTCAAACATCTAAACATGCACTGCAGAAAACCCACTGAGTCACTTACCAAATTCGTCATAAACTAGTTACACATGTTGTGTATGAATTATTTTCGGGTGTCATCGTGTTTGCCACACTACAGTCTCCTGCGCTGTTTGCACAGTTGGCCTGCATCCGCATGCCTGCCCCACTGTGTTGTCTGCGACCTACTATCTTGGGTTGCACAACTTTTTGTCTATTGGCGTAAAAGGCTTTAATATTGTAACAGGAGACTAAACGCATATGAAATTATTTTTGTTGTGAACACTATATTGAAAAAGGAAGAAAGAGTTCTGCTGAGCGAGGCAGATCCTTCTCCGTCTGAACTATTTCCTACATCAAAAAAGATGAATGGTTCTAGATTGCATGAAGATGCATTATTTTTAATTTACTTGTAGATAATCTGACAATTAGTACGAAAGTTTATGGCTTCTTCATTTTATGTATATAGATGTTGTGTTTTCAATTAAAATTTATCTTTCTTTCCTTCATTTCATGTTAATTGTATGCTTTGGCATTAACTACAGTATAAATTTTTCCGGGTAGAGTATAAAACATTCAAATTAAAAAACATTTAATAATGCCGTATCTATCTCTGTAAAAATATTTTGAAAAGTAATACAATGTACTATTGTATTAAATTTTCAATATATTTTAATAAAGCAATAAAAAGTAGTTTAAATCAGTAATATATTTTTAACTATTACTTCAAACGACTTTTCGTCGTTAGATATTGAACTTCTATTTAATAATTAGACTATACAGTAATGTTATGTTAATTGAACCTACCGGGAAAAATTCAGGAATCGAACCTACTTTCTCTAACGTTCTATAGAGTCACTGTCCACTATAGTAGATGAGAATACTAGATGTATGACGCCAAGTCCTTAGTGTTCCAAGTCTAAATTGGTTAAGCAACGACATAGGTGTCGCATAAAGTGTGAAAGATTTGCGTTGTTTTGTTCGTTCATAAAAACAAAAATGTGCTATCACTACATAGTAGAAAACAAATTCCTTTTTCTATCCTTATGACACTATGTATGCTTAAATCTTTAAAAATACGCAACGGATTTCAATGCGGTTTTTTTAATAGATAGAGTTGATTAAAGAGGAACGCTTATATTTAGTTCATAGATAATATTTTACTGATATCAGTACTGCACCCGGCGGGTCGCTAGTTTATACTAAATATCACATTTCATTTACTAATATCATCATCAGCCTGCGATAGTCCATTGCTGGACATAGGCCTCCCCTAATATACCCCTATCCATTAGAGGGTTTTGGACGTTATCCCACGCTGGTCCAATGCGGGTTGGTGGGTGGACCGACTTTTACATGCCCATCCGACGCATGGATCATCTTACTTTTCAGACAATTGTGTGATTGCCCTAACCAACTAGGCAACAACAATGAAAATTGGCTGAGTCCCCGCAGAATTCGATCCCACGATCTCCGGTTTCTAAATCACACGCACATGCTACTAGGCTACGGAGCCAGTTATTTACTAATAACTTCTACTAAATTACTACAAACGTAAAGCAATTACTCAACACTTAAACACATTTCAATCAATCATATGGCCATCAAAAGGCCCGTACCCAATATCAATTTCCGACGGTGCCCCCAAAAAATTGCTAAATCCCCATAATCCCTATCAAAAACTGTTGCTTAGACGGTACAAGTCACATCTGTGTCGCAAAAATGACTAGAGGGGGGTGGATGATAACACTTGAACCCACTTAATCCGTGCTGTGAGCATATTTCTAATTCTTCTTGCATCTGTGGCCGTGGTGGCCGCAGTGCAAGTTCACAGGCGAAGCGGGAAATGCAATAAAGTACACTTAAGACTAATACGAAATATTAACGTATAACGTATAAATTAACGTAAACTGCCTCCGTAGCCTAGTGGTATGGGCGTGTGCTTTAGAAACCGGAGGACGTGCGTTCGAATCCTACGGAGACTCAACAAAATTTTCATTGTTGTTGCCTAGTTGGCAATTTGGGCCGATCATCCAATTATCTGAAAAGTAAAATGATTGTCCGTTCATCCAACTATCATTTTACTTTTACGGATGGGCATATAAAAAGTCGGTCCACCCACCAAGCAGCATTGGACCAGCATGGTGGGAAACGGTCCAAAACCTCCTAATGGATTGGGGTGTATTAGGGGAGGCCTACATCCAGCAGTGGACTATCACAGGCTGATTATATATTCAATTATCTAAAAATTACTATTATAGGATAATTACAAAAGAGTTATTTATAATTGTTTCAGTACAATTCTTGCAATATTTTGTATCTTAAACCAATAATCGCTTCAGCCTTTGCTTTAGACACGTTCCGCGAACACCCCCATTGTAGGGTTGTTAAAGCAATGCGAAATTCATTTGCGTTTTTACATCGTACGCTTCTATCGTTCTTCACTGTTTACCATTTCGTTTTTATTGAGGCAATGCTTTCTTGATGGTCGTTCTTTTACGATGATTATATTGCACGTAGGCCAGACATTGTAGGCAGCATCGTCTTTCTTTCTATTATATTAATAAAGGCCAAATACTATATAGAATCTGTGTTAGCAAAGGAATGTAATGGTATTTGGAACAATTTTTTTTTATCGCTGCTGTTTTACTAATATAAGATCGTACATTTGTCGCGTTCGCGTTGTTCGCTGTTACGTTCATCATTATCATCAGCCTGCGTCAGTCCACTGCTGGACATAGGCCTCCCCTAATGCTGTTCCAATGTGGATTACGTTATCGGTGACGCTGCTTAAAACAATTCGATATAATTTTCAGCTCAGTTTTGTGAAATTCTGCATCGGGTTAAAAATGTAAAGATAATGTTTAAATAAAAATGAGGTCGGAAAGCAATTGAAAAGTGCAATACTATAGTGAAGTCGCAAAGAATTGTTTTCTATTCTATTTTGTCTCGAGAAAGCTGCTTCGTAAATGACAGTTTTCCAAAAAATCGTTGGAAAACATTTAGATATTTTTAAACTTAAATTCATACTGTGAACTGTATGAAAGATCTAGTTTTTATTAAGACAGTATAGTCAGAATATTGTGTAGGTAAAAACCATTTGTTTTCGCCAATGTTTACGTATTGCTTTTAATTCTTCTGGTTCCATCATAATGAAAATAATAAACTTTTAACACCTAGTGTGTTATAAGCCTCACTAACTGATTTATATGCTAATAGTTCACTGAATGATAAGTAGACATAGTACGTTGATACTTTATAAAGCCCCTGTAAAAACGATTGTCTTTAAATGGCGTAGATCGCTTCTCTGCTTACTTTTCATCCATAGTTACTGAAAATAAGCACAATACATTATGCAATATCAATTTACTAGTTTAGTATTTCGAGAACCATCTCGCATTTCACACATTTCAATAAAGTTTTTAAGTCTTAGATTCAAGCTCTGCAAGCTTCAGTAGTAGTATCGACAATGCATTTTGTAAAATAGAAACAATTCTTTGAACTAACAGCTATAGCTTCAAGTTCCGCAATCTAAAAATCTGTACACCAGAAGCGCGATAAAAAAGATAATATTAAAAACAGTTTAACATTTGGTCCCCTCTCGTCCGCAACGTGGCTCAATTAATCCGCCACCCGCTTTAATTATATTAACAATGTACACGCACCCTTATGATGGATGGACGGTGGTAACATGTGTACACTCTTTATGCCAAATTGATTTCTCAAAGTGCCCAATTTCAGTATATCGGATGCACATTTGAAACGGGTATGCGTTGCCTCGTAACTGATTTTTTGCGATATTATCGTTTTATTTAATAACTGTTATTAGTTATTAAGATTATCAGAATTTCATTATTGTCTTCACATTCCATTTCATAAAGTATATCGACAATGTAAACAGTGTTACCTTATGCTGGTACCGGTAAATTATTGATTTTTAATTCCTTTCTTTATTCCAACATTGGTTGATAGGTCTATTTGCTTGTAGTTTTGTTTAACGATCTCGTTGTGTAAAATATCTAATTATAATTTGTTTTTTACTATGAATAGAAAAGAATACAATTTACAGACCTTTAAGTAAATAAATTAAATAAAAGTTGGCGCTGATGTGTCTATAAATTTAAAAGTTCACTTTGGTTACTAATTTTAAAGGGTACCATCTAATATCATACTAATAAGTGAAGCAGAAGAGTAATAATTGTAGAAAAACCTATTCTTAAATAACTAACATCTCTATGTAAAGCGCGTTCATACTAGTTAATTTTTTAAAGGGAGTTAATTACTTATAAGGACTTTAAAAGCCTTGAAAGATTATTAATCTGTTACGCTAGGTTAACCTGTTAACCGTGGGATTGCCTTTTTAATCAAGTTGAATAAATCGTACGCGAGCTATTTCACTAGGACGTGTCAGTACGTCACGCCCGGAGATCGTTACTTCTTGTGTATTTTTTTATTTATTCCTAAAATGAATGAAAATACTATTAACTATCTTTAACAGCGAAACTAAACGGATTTCCGTTTGACGTATTTATGCGTCCTGCTCGGTTAACAGGTTAATAAAAGTGTAACACCAATATCACATTAATTATAGGAAAAAATATTTGTATTTCATTCAAACACAATTACATAGCATAAGTTATAAAAACATGAAAATAAAACTATTTGTATATTTGAGTTTTAATATAAAATAAAGTTACACTTGAACGCAAACTAGAAGGGTGTTCGCGTAACATTTTATAGAATCATGTTGCGTAAAAATGTAAATATAACATCGTTTGTAATCAAACAATTTAGTGGGTTCGCGCAAGGGTGATACTTCGGTCCGCTACTCCTCGTGCCTTACTAAAGCTCCCTTTTGGGGCTCTATTGCAACAAATGTCAACCTCTCGACCAAATCCTATTATATAAGGGATTACTAGTAATGAAATATCTTTAATCTTTATTAGTTTTCTGTGCGGAAAGATTTTTGTTGGCATTCAGAGGCGATTCGCTTTGATTGGATAGTTTCTCGTCCTTAGTAAGGGCTTTGATTGCTTCCACCTTATATATCCTTTCAATGTTATAAGTTTCCGTTTATACCAGTTGTGTTTTATTGTGTTTCGTTGGTTTAATGTAATAATACTATTTTATTGTGTTCTGTATTGATTAATATATTGAATTAAGAAAGCATTCGATATGCGAGCATTATTTATTTTTGTATTACTAAATATTCCCAAAGTGCACTTAATGCACCTCTTTACATATAATATAACGATACGCTTAAAGGACAAGCTTTTGTGTCTTATCCATAGTAATATTATAAATGCGAAATTTTCTGTTTTTCTGTCCGTCCGTCTTTTCTGTCTAAATCTTTAAACCGATTTAGATGAAATTTGGTACGTACTTAGAACAGATTCCGAGAAAGGACATGCTATTGCTAAAGGATAATAATTATTGCGATTAAGGGGTTGAAAAGGTTGAAACAAGGAATGAAAATTTAAATAGAAATCAGTCATCGTCAAAGAAAAAGTCATTAAACTTTGTGGCTAATGATAGGCCCTACAATAAAATCACCTCATTTATATTATACTATACAATATATTTCAATACACCTCGCGGACATTGCTTCTATTTCACGAGGACGAAGTAGTGGGCAACAGCAAATGTAGTTTCATAATGATTTACATTTGTTTTATGTTACTTTGAATAGTTTTTATTTAGCTATATTTCATAGCCAGTCGAAACGTATAGTTTAATTTTTAATTTCCTAGATTTAAAGATAGCTATGGCTATTATGTTTTTGTATTGAAGCCGTAGCATACACTTATTCGAGACGTAACAGATATTGATGGGAATGTTGTTTATAATAATTCGGCAAACTCTAATTAACTGGAAATATTGTCTACCGCTTACTGTCAGTGTTATTTTGATGTTCGTTAAATACCTACAGCTTATTTAATAATACAAATAACAGTCTTTTCAGGATATTCTTTGCAAATTCAGTGTTTCATCATCAATAACACTTTTTAGGTGCCAAGCTGGTACCGGAAGGTGCGTGGTGGACAAAGCCCATAGAAATCAGTGCCAAGCGTGTCGACTCAAGAAATGCCTTGCTATGGGGATGAACAAAGACGGTAAGTGATTTCATAAGTATAACCATTACATATTAATTCTGTCTACGTCTTGAAGAAATAATCTATAGTTTTATTTCCTTGAACCTAATAAAACAAAAGAAAAATTAATAAAACCAATTTAGTGTATAATTGAGTTAGGTTAGATTAATAAATAAACGAAAAAACACGCGGATAAAGAAACAGTACATCTGTATTTATCATACAATAAATGAGCGATATGTCTAAAAGAAAGAGAATATTGTTTTTTTGTATACTTGCCAATTAACTATTTAATCTATAAATTATAAACGCATAATGAAGATTATCACACAGGTAAACGTGTTTATAGACTTTAACTTATTGGTTAAAAAACCGTTTAAAATATATATTTATCAGGTATCATAAAATAATTATCCTATTATTTCTATTGCTTGCGCGAATATTATACATTATTAAATAAAAGTACTTTACGGATTTTATCGCGTTTATTTTATATTTAAATTCCGTGACCAGGCCGCTGAAAGTGTTCGAAACGTCGAATTTGAATGTAATAACGCGATAAATCATAAAATCATTATCCAAAATTATCCTATTGTCAATAACAGCGTGTCAACTTCGGGTTCTCTCGTAAAAATGTGCCGGCAATACTAATTGAGATGCCGTTCGTAATACATGGGGTCGTACGAATTGTCCGTACCAATATTGTGACGCCTTATTGAACCGACGATTGTGTGTGACGGCCGAAGCTGGGCTCGGATTTGTTTTTATTGTACTGACATGTTATGACGTGTTTTTGCGTCCATTGTTATGTGTGGGAACGGAATTTGAATGAGAGATAACTTATTGAGTGACTTGTGTACAGCCTAATTTTAGTTAAAGCATTTGCTACTTTTAAGTAACTTTAAGTTTACCAACGCCATGGAGACAGAATGACGGCTAAAATCGACAAATTTACTTTTGTTTTTCTAATTATATTTTTAGAAGATCAATACATGTATTGTATATATTTCATATCAATCAATATTCAATATGTGTCACAGTAGGATTCAAACAACACAACTTCATTCACTTCTTTTAGTTTCTGTTATTTTACCATTGTATCGATACATAAGAGCCTCTATTTGGAGTGTGTTGTGTTTGACATTGCTACTTTATTTATAGCGTTTATTGCACATTTTTCGCATTTTATCTCAGCCAGACCTGTTGAAATACAATAATTATTTGTGTAAAGAAACTAAGTGATATCTAAATACTTTAAAAATATGACAAACCATTGTCACCGTGACACTGAATCAATGTTAACGGATTCACCAACTAAACAAAGCGTTATTCGCCCTAAGATGGATATTGAAGGGAGTGAAAAAAAAACTTTTAGTCAAACACGCGCCGCCACGTGCCGGTAACCGCTTCGTATACAAATTAAGGCTTACGGTACCCTAAAAAAGGATTCACCATTTAATTTTTCAAGTTGCGCATACATTTGTTAGTTTTGCGCCTCATGCCGCTTCGCCTTGTGGAAAAATTTAAATGGCGCATGCTTGTCTGGACAATCGGGTGTGCTGCAAGGAACGTGCATAGGCCCCGTGTTTGCTTTAATAACTTTTGTTTAATTTAAATCTGACTTTTTACGTGTTTTATGTCATTTGAATATAAATATGAAAAAGAACGATTAAAATTGATTGTCTTCAATTGATATATGAATCATTGTCATACTATTAGATGGACAGCAAATGCTCATAACTTATTGCTTGGTATAAAATAAAATTACTTATTGTTAATTCTATATTAATTCGGTTATATTCTTCCACTCATACTTGAGCCATCTCTAGATATCAATTACTACATAATGTTGTATCAACAAGTCTGTTATTGGTATCACTTCTTGACACATTTTATTTTTGGACAAAATCTATTCATATTAATTTCAAAAGGTAGTTGTCAATGGAATAGTTTATATTATAACGTGTACATTACATATTTTGCGTTCTTTTTTTTTAGATATTTAAAAGAAAAGTGATTGAGTTAAGACCATCTTCCGCTGAATAGATGCCGTACGGTAACATTTGCAAACAAACTTTGGGTTAATAGTTTGCCAAACTTTAATAGTTTCTATATCATTATTTGTAGTACAATTTAAATACATTTTAGTCTTTTTTGAACCCGTTATAACAGCAATATGTCTTGAATCGTAAAATATTTTTTATATAATTGTATTTAACTTTCAATCAAGGCATTAAACTACTTACACATAATTTAAATCTTATAAGAATTCTACTTGGTTATTAGACGAGGATGGGTCCGAAATTTCTATTTTAAGTAATGCAGTTCCGTAAACAAGATTTTCCTTTATAGTGTCAGTCTCTAATGTGCTTACACTACATTGTTCTGTGTCTCATAATGTGATTTTCACTAACCACTGTCTGACCCCTTTACCACCCTATAGGGCAACCCTTTCCGCCGCCGGCGCTATTGCAGCTTATGTCGCACGTTCCCATTGTTAACGTACAATGGACGAGTCTAAAATCAATGAAGTTATACTAATTCAAGTATTATTGAATAAAAGGACTTTTTACGGATTTTATCGCTTTTATTCTACATACTTTCCCAGCGACACTGTGACCATAGCCGCTGGAAAGTGTTCGAAACGTCGGCAATTGAAAATGTAATATACATCACACATCACATCATCAGCCTGTAATAGTCCACTGCTGGACATAGGCCTCCCCTAACACACCCCTATCCATTAGGGTTTTGGACCGTATCCCACCACGCTGGTCCAACGCGGGTTGGCGGGTAGACCGACTTTTACATGCCCATCCGACGCATGGATCATCTCACTTTTCAGACAATTGGGTGATCGGTCCAAATTGCCCTAACCAACTGGGAAACAACAATGAAAATTTGTTGAGTCCCCGCAGGATTCAAACCCACGACCTCCGGTTTCTAAAGCAGACGTCCTTGCCACTAGGCTACGGAGGCAGTAATGTAAAATAAACGCGTTAAAATCCGTAAAAAGTCCTTTTATTTAATAATGTGTAATAAACAAAAGAATTGGTTATAATTCAAGTATTACTCGAAACAGTCTTAGTTAAAGCACTTCATAAAATTTTGATTTTGAAATAGAGCAGTTTAGGATTTGCTATAGAGGAATCTTTTATAATTGGAAAAATGCATAGTCTATTTACTGTTTTTCTATATGGCCAGATTTATGTTTTAATCTGTAGCAATTTTTGAAAAATGGACGGTTTAATGACGAGAGAAAAAAATTACGTAAGTGTATTTGTACATAAATATGATGATGATCACTTAATTTTATTTTTTTCTCAATAAATGAATTAAGGGTGGCTAAAGTTAAAAATGCTGCGTTTCCTTAAAATTGACGGATATAACTTTGGTGTACCTACGTTTGATACAGCATGAATTATTATAAGAAATTCGTGTGTGTTTTAGGCATATATATGACAACAAAAATTACTTACACATTTTTAAAGTAAATTAGATTTAAATAACCAGGTATCAAGATATATATAACAAGATATAAAGAAGAAAAACAAAACAAAATTTGGATATCTATAACATTTTAATAACATTATTTTACATACACACTTTAAAATTATATAGTCACAAATCTCCGATGGCCACCATTCGAATTACGTGCCGGGGACGCCGGGACCGACATCATTACCATCGGATGCCCTTAAGCCGACACTAATAACTTTCGCCACACCTACCGCACAACGACCGCATCCTCGCAGCGCGCAATTAAGCAAAAACTACAAAGCACCAGCCCGAGGCGGGTTGCATTCAAATGAGCCCCCGACTTGGACGCACGTTCAAATCCGCTTTGGCTGTATCATTATTGTCTCCGTCGATAATTGGTCAGCGGTGCGAGATTTTTCGGATCGTGTCTTCACTGTGCTTGGATTATTCACAGCGTTTGATGCTGAGCAACGCGTTCTTGCCAACTGCCTCCGTAGCCTAGTGGTAAGGGCATGTGCCTTTGAAACCGGAGGTCGTGGGTTCGAATTCTGCGGGGACTCAACAAATTTTCATGAGCTGTTTCCTAGTTGGTTAGGGCAATTTGGGCCGATCACCAAAAAAAATCCCTAATGGAAGAGGCGTCCGTTAAAGGAGGCCTATGTCCAGCAGTGGACTAACACAGGCAGATGATGATAATGAACGCGTTCCTAACATTTGTTTCAAGAACTTTATCTCGTTTGCTAGTCAAGTTACAATTCAATATAGGAGTTTTACACTTACTTATTGATTGTCACGCACGCATCAGTTCGAAATAGGACGCCCTGAACTGAGACGAAACGGTGAAAGAAATACGGCGGCCTTTTTATATTCTTAAAACCTCTCTTAACCTTTAATTTAATCGAACATACAATTACAGGCACACATATTTAATATCTAATATAAATTGAGCGAGCATTTTATTGACAGGTTTATTTATTTGTTTAATAAAGCTAACTAAATACATACAAGTCTTTAAAAGGTACTGGGTATAATAAAACTGTTACAGTATATTTACATGTATAAATTAAAGGCAAACACAACATTTACTTATAACTGAAATCGATTTAAGTAACAAAAAAGACATTTGAAAAGTAAATAAAAACCTATTAAAGTATAATAAAGTAGTAGATAAAGAAAATTTAATATAACCTTTAATACATAAAATTTTCTTTATCTACCACTTTATTAAACTATGTAACCTGTAATACATAAACGTTTTTTGGCAAATATTTTAAATTTATTTATGGTTACATTCTGTGTGTTTTCCAGGATCGATAGATACATCGTCGCATAAAAGTAATTATTTTGAACTAATCACAATCAAGTCTCCTATTTACAAGTACAATTTTTTTATGCTTTTACTATTTATAAATAAAAATTGCGTTACTTTTATTCTTTGTCTATATCACTACATAGTATAAAACAAAGTCGCTTTCTCTGTCCCATATCCCTGAAAGTATGCTTAAATTTTTCAAACTACGCAACGGATTTCAATGCGGTTTTTTAATAGATAGTGATTGAAGAGGAAGGTTTATATGTTAACAAATGCTTAATATTGTAGGTATATTGTCTATCAGCATAACTTCATGGACACGACGGTATAAATGTCATATGAGTTCATATGATAACACTTAATGATGATATACTATAATCTATAATTTAATAGGCTACTGTAGACCTTTTGCCTGATATTAAATGGACTACAATCAAGCAACTATGATAAACAATGATGACTTACTCATTCTTAATTTATAACGTCTCCCATATGTTTGCAGATGATGAAACATTACTAGTGTTTATGTTAAAACATTTTAATTTAAATTAAAAAATGTTCGCTGTGACGCCATCTTCCTCGTTGTACAAAGATATCAAATCCTTAATCGCTAATGGTCTAAAATTAAGCTAAATAATAAAAATTACTTGTTTATTGAATGTATGATGCCAATGCCAACTATCTCGTATAGTTAAAGTCTTTAACTTGTTGAATTGAAAGGCTAGTAACTCAGTGTAAAAACTATTGTTCCGGATTCTTGCCACTTTAAAAATGTGTTTTGATAAACGCATTGTATTGTCCCATTTTATTTACTTCGATATATTTTTTTAAATAAATGGAATCCGAATTCCATCGCTCAAAAGGAGTACCTGTTCCCTAAAGACGGATAAGACAGTTACATAATTGACATCCTGGCGTATGATAAGGACTGTTGTTACAGGAGCCTAATTAAATCTTTTTATTAGATTTTACAAAGAGGAGTAAGAAAAATTCCACTACATCCAAATTATAAAAACTATTTTACGTAAATAAAATCTATTGTCAAACATTCACGGTGTCAGAAGTGACTAATTTCTTATTTTTGGGTTGAGGCCATGTTGCTGTTTAAATAATAAAAATGCCAAATATTTTTCATTGAACATATTTTTACGTAGATTCCATCTTCATTTTTGTTTAATTTGTATCGATATGAACTTTGCAAATTTAGACAATATATTTTTATTTTTCGAAAAATAAAATCGACTACCTTCGTTTACGACAAATAAAGTACAGTGCATGAAATATTACAAAGAAACAATCTTGATTTTATTGAGATTATCCAAATGTTAAAGAGGATAATTATGAAAAAGTGGATACATTTTTGTAAAGGTGCCGCTATGTAAAAAGTTTAATGTTATTAAATAAGGGTGGCAAATTTTGTGTATTTGTGAAAATTTTGTGATATGATATATTAAGCAAATATTAAATCATATATTAAACATATATCAATTTCGAGAAATAAAAGTAATTTAAAACGATTGTTATATATTGGAAAAAAAAAGTTTTCCAATGTTTCATTCGTAATACGGAAGCAGTATACGAATTCGTATAGATCGTTCCAAACTCCCGATTTCAATCACCAACGATTACCATAACGCGCGAGCGTTGAACAATGAAACGTTGATCCAATTTAACACGAAAAGAAACCCGCTTAAGGATGTCGCGAAATAACGAGGGCCACAGACAAGCGCCCTGCGGCACGCCCGTTGGGGCATCTTTTATTGTGTTAGGCCCCGCATTATTTCCCACTTGGGCCGTTCCCGTGAAAAGGTACACTTAATTTGGTTACACTTTGAGATGTCGACACTGCAATCTCGTTACGCTCTAGCGTCGGGTCGCCGCTTTAACTTGTCAAACGCCTCAGCCCCACCTACCACCCTAACTGGATTAATTAGACGAATAATTCTCTCGCGCGAGTTTCGCGTTTGCGCTCTATGTTTGTGATGTGCTAGTGTTAATTTGTATAAATCACCAACCCTATTAGGTCCTGTAATAAGAAGTTCCTAAGAATATATATAAATAAGAATTCAATTTAACATTTTTTATCGCCATCAATGTTACTGGAGGTTATAAATTAACGTTACTATTACTATAACTTAACTTTGCAAGAAAACCTAAGATAAAATGACTTATAAGAAAACTTCTATATGGGCAATAATATTTTGTCTATGACCTAAACTTGCTAAAATGATTAAATTGATTAACAGTTTCCTGCTAGCAAGCTTCTGTTTAGAACATTCTTAAACGATTTGTGTTATTGTAGATTACATTTACAAATAACAGGCTATACACAGACAAATTAAAGAAAACTTTGCTACCAACGAATTTTATGAATTAACCTTTAACTTTTTTCTTAATACAATGCTTTTATAAAGCATACATTTTATGGTTGGTTGTACTTCAAATTACAATTTTCTGCTCTTGGAACCGATCGCTTCGACTTATGATTTAAAATTATGTAAAATGAATAAAAAAACAATTTTTAAATTATAAATTAATTTGTTTTACAGAAACCTCACTAAAATCTCTCAAAAATTCCTTATCATCGCACACAATACATAATAAAAAAAGTCGTCCTGTTAAGTTCGGAAGGCAATATACATATTTCGAAGTATACAAGCCCCGTTTGAAAATAAAATCAAAGGGATCAGGTGCAGCAGGACCTCATCCGCACGTTTCATGTCCACGAAAATTGTGTTGTCATCTCTGTCGCTCCACAGTAACCGAGTGCCTTTTCCCTCGACATTTTCGCTTTTTGTCCAAATGATCCGATCGCCATATTGATTCTTTCCTCTAGTGACAATTCATTTTCTGCTTTAAACCAAAGAGGTTTAGTTTTTATATCCGTCGAGCTACCGACAAGTGAAATGTTAATCGGTGATCGTTTAAAAAGCGACCCTTTTGCGTTTGAAATTGGATTTATTTTAGATTGAAGCGGGTGTTCGGTTCTAGTTTTCAGTTGAACCACGGGCTTTGAAGTTTGAACGGAATTATAACGGTACAGGGTTTATATTCAAATGAGCGGCTGTGACTTTGAGAGTTTGAGAGCGATTAGTGCCGGGTAGGATTTGGTGGGGGTTTATGGAAGGATTAAAATCGCATTAATCAGTGTCTGTTGCTATAGCTTTAACTCCCGGTATAAACAGTTAAGTGTTAGGGTACGCGACGTCGGATTTGCGTACAGTTAGGCGCGTAATGGATCAGCGGATTACATAGTGAAACTTTTGATATAACAATTAGGACAAACTATTAGTAATTTACCTAACATGATTTGTATCAATAAATTAGTACAGTAAGCTCTACTTCACTCTAGAAGTAACTGGTGTGGTGCCACTTAGAATTAAGTTTGGGTAATGTATATATAGAAGACATTTCTTAAATGTAGCACTTATCTAGTAAGACATTAAAATTTTTGAATTGATTGGTTAAATAAGATAATAAAGTAATGCATTAGTATTTAATTTATGTTATTTTAATGAAAAACCTTGCGAGTTTTTAGCACTTAAGCATCTATAATTATCGATATTCGATTAATTTATTGATTAAGCTTAGGCTTAAAACTCACAATCCTTCCAGTAAAATCTATAGCAGCCGGTCCCAATTGGCAGGTCCAAATCAGTGTTTAAAGAGAAAATCAGCAATGTTGTTTTAAAATAGAAAGTTTATGAAGGCGATTCTTAACTGCTTCTCTCTTTGTTATCATGGCTCCATGAATTTCAAAAAATTTAGGGTTGGAAAGGATATAAATCGTCAATTATCAGCTAAAAAACAAAAATTCGTGTCTATAAAATCACAGAAGCGGTAGTTTATTAAGGCATAACAACTCCATTGAAAGCATTTTTTATATTCCCAACATCTTTATCAATTAATTTTGCGCTCGACTGCACCCTCTATGTTCGGGCTATCAAGGGATAGCAAACGAAAAGGTACAGTCCTGGATTAAATCCCGAAATCACCCCATTCGCATTTAATTTTAAAAATGAATTTTTAATTCTTTCCCCTGGGTGCTGCCAAGGTTATTCTAGTTCACGTTATTTAAGAATATTTATAGATTTCGCCTTTAAGAGTCTCGTTGTCTTTATTATATTAACGTCTTCTATATCCGCTTTGTAAATATCACCATCATCATCATCATCAGCCTGTGCTAGTCCACTGCTGGACATAGGCCTCTTCTAATGCACCCTTCTCCATTAGGGGGTTTTTGGATCGTAACCTACTACGCTGGTCTATTGCGGATAGGTGGGTGGACCTACTTTTGACATGCCCATCCGACGCATGGATCATCTTGCTTTTCAGACAATTGGGTGATCGGTCCAATTATCATACTTCATACTTGTTTAGTATCACAACTTAACTAGTATGAAAATTAATAAATAATAACACAAAGTTGTTCCCCGCGGGATTCGAACTAAAGACCTCCCGTTTTTAACGCCAATAAAGCCAAGGGCCAATACCGCTAGACCTCAAAGGCGGTTTATTTATTTTAGACTTTATTTATTATGATTTCTTAACGCAGTGGTAGTGCAAAAAATCAAAGACTTCGATTTTAGTCTATCATCATCGTAATGTGATTATGTTTTTTATTTAAGTAAGTATCGTATAAGGAATTATCAATCTACTTATATTTGCAGGTATTGTAATATGTACATCAAAACGTGTTGTAAAGAAATGGATCAAAAGTCGTTTTAAACAATAAACACAGACGTTAGAACGCATAAGTTTAAATCTACTATTATCTTTCCAAATCAATGCACAATAATTTAGAAATATTTGATTTAATAATGGAATATTTAACTCTTAACACTTCAGCTGAAACCTATACATTCACACATAGTTGAACACGGTCAATACACCCCACGCACACAACTATTTCCCCCTAACTACAAATCAAGTCGCTCCACCCACATCCGGCCGCAGCCATCTTTGAAGTCTCACTTCCGGTGCGTGCGAGGGAGATGCAATGACAGCGGTATACATACAAGTGGGAGAAAGAGGGAAATATCTAGTTTTACTACTTAATCGCCCTGAAAACTGTCCTCTTTTTATCGTTAAACGAAATATGTTTCGCTGCTAAAATTTCAGTGATTTATTTACTTATAAAACTCAATATTTATACGTACATATGTTAATCTGACGGACATTCTAGAAACGTTTAACTGTAACGTGAAACTCCATAAAATATTCGTAGATATAAATTAAAACAATGAATTTAGATTTTTAGTGTAGATCCGATGGGTTCCATAATTACATTTTAACTGCCTCCTTAGCCTAGTGGTATGGGCGTGTGCTTTAGAAACCGGAGCTCGTAGGTTCGAATCCTGCGGGGACATCGCAAATTTTCATTGTTGTTTCCTAGTTGGTTAGGGCAATTTGAGCCGATCACCCAATTGTCTGAAAAGTAAGATGATACATGCGTCGGATGGGCCATCTTCCTTTTCAAAAAAGTCGGTCCACCTGCCAAACGGCATTGGACCAGCGTGGCGGCATACGTTCCATAAACCCCCAATGAAGAAGGCGTGCAACAGGGGAGGCCTATGTCCAGCAGTGGACTGTGTAGTGGGCACAGAACAAACTTAAATGGAATTGTGCCTTACCGTAAATAGTTTAATTACAAAATTGTCGTGTAAGTAAATATAGTGTGTGTATTCATCAAACCTACATTTAACTACGTAAACAAAAACTAGTATTACATCTAGAGATAAGTAAGAGAGATACACAATAATTCTGATAATGGTAATGAATTGTTCGCTCCAGGCTATAATGTGAGAAAAATATATTGCACTGTTTTTTATTTAGTAAAACAATATTAGAAAAAGAAAAAAAAATAGCCCCACTGATTTTCTGTTTCTTACGCCGGCTCTTCTCAGGTCAGAGGCTTCCATTTCCGAATCGGTGGTAGTTTATATGACCATCAATAAGAAAGTGTAGTGCCTCTATATTGAATAAACATATTTGACTTTGACTAATTGAATCGTAACTTTTGGACTTCTATTTTTTAAGACAAACGTCGAGCTAAATGAATGATTACACTACTTTGTATAAATTTATTATAGTATGAAACAATCAGGTCATGTCGTAACAATATCTAATCATAATTATAGAAAAATGTTGTTCATACAGACAATGTATGAAATTATTGTAACGCCAAAACTACTGAACGGATTTTGATGAAACCACAGATATAGGTTATACGCTAAAATAAAATTTAAGTTTAATAGTGTACTGCAAACTATATTACCAAGTAAGTCACTATGACTTGTCTTTGTTGATAACAAAGTTGTATGAACCTAAATTTCATAATGCCGGGTAAAATCGGGACGAGAAACCTTAAGTTTAGCCTTTAGACTCGTAAAAAAGTAAATAAACCTAATCATCATCATCATCAGCCTGTGTCCAATGCGGGTTGGTGAGTGGAGTGATTTTTTACATGCCCATCCGATGCATGGATCCTCTTACTTTTCAGACAATTGGTTGATCGGCCCAAATTATCCTAACCATGTAGAAAACAACGATAACACAATGTTGTTTCCCGCTCGACTCAAACTCACGACCTCCAGTTTTAAGCAAGGCCCAATACCCCTGAGCCACGGAGGCGGTGTAAGACCTTGAAGGGTAGTAAGATTGAACTATAGTGAGGTATGTTTATATCGGTCGTATATCGTTGTATTTGGTCCGTGCGACCATGAAAGCCGGATATGATTGATCGCGCCTTTATCCGGGCAGTCGATCGGGATACACACGGTCACGTAGCACACGGCTCCCGGATAAAGCTTGTACTCTTTCATTCCGCCCCCCGTAGTCCACAAAGTAAGCTCCACGGTATAACCGGGTAAGTGGCCAAGATACGTCAAGCAAGAAAAATATATTTATTTATATACTAAGAAAAAATATGTTTAGTGTATATATTGATTTAACGGAGCTTATCTTGTTTAATTGTTTTTTTGCAAGCGTACCCTGATACTATATTTATCCTTATTTTTTATCAGGAATGCATTTCACAATAACCCTAACTTTTTTGAAATTAGCAATGACTGCTACATACTTTTCATAATGTCCAAGTATTATTTACAGTAAAAACTTCTCCGCAAATCAATATGTTGTTTAAACAATATACTCACTAATAAACTAACGTTACTATTGATTATACCTATTACTGTACACTAATCAAAATTAAGAAATATTATGCAATGATAATACATAAAGTTTTATACATTGCGTTTCCTTATAACATTAGGCAGTCTATAATCTAAAAAACAAAATGACAATTCTGCTATATACCGCGTTATACTTGGCAGCTGTCGTGGATGCCTCCCAGCCTCCCTCGGGGGAGGGGAGGATTTCTATTTGATTTTATTGCCCCTGTGACGCCGAACGCGCACCTTTTACAGACAAACTGCTCTATTCAGGCATATACGTACTATATAGGCACCTTGCACTTGTTCACGTTTATAGGAAGCTTTTGTGTACGTGAATATTTTTGATCGGAATGAATAAACATTTTTCATTTGACAACAGCTTGTATAATGTTGCATTTATTCTTTCTTTATATTAAATACTCAGTACTCAGTACCTTTAGCCGAAGTACCTACTTTATTTATAAGGTAAAGTAAAGTAGTGAGTTAATATAATATTAACTAAGTCAAATAACTGAACGGCTTTTTATTCAAATCGATTAGACTGTATTAAAGTATTTATTTCAATATTATTATTTTCTTAAATGAACCATTTTTCAAATAATGCAATAGATTTAAAAAATATCTAAGCTATTACTTAACTTTTCAGAGTACGATCAGAAAAATTTAAATTTTACTTTGTTAATAAGTAAAAAATAATTTAGGATACGAACCAGAGTTGCCACGATTTGGCCGAATACCAAAAATTATGTCAAGCTGATGGCCGAAGCGCCGAAAATTCGGCCGCCAAACATTTGCCACAAAATACACGCTTGTCAAGCGCATTAATAAGTATAAGATAAGTCGCAACAAACCGTAACAACAATTTACTAAAGTTTATCTTTCTTCTATCTGGAGTATCGTTTAATTGGTTTATTTTCTGAAGCTTATATCATATGCAACGAGAAGCAACATTTCTCAAATGAATCTTGTTTTAATCTCATCGCAAATCTTTCCACTGATTAATTTGCCTACTAAAGCATTGTAGTTTGCTGAATAAACCTATATAGGTATCTCTGTAGCATAAAGTGTATTTTTATTAATCGTTATTCGAGCCGAATATTGAGTACTGAAAAGTACCAAATACCAAAAAAATTGACGAATATTCGTGACATCTTTAATGTAAACCACAAATGTTTTATTACTTACGAATACAAATCTTATATACTTACGAAAGAATGATATCGAAGAATTGAAGTTCATGACATTATTTTCGACATGCCAACACAATAATTAGAACAAATGAGTTATTGATTCAGAAAAGTGCACGTGGTTCTTTTTCGAAAGAACATAATATTATGGCAACATAATGTCGAATCCATTATGTTCACCACAATTTTATTGTGACAATATTTGATCACAAATTCTGTTAAACATCTCTTCTTAGATCAGCCAAAAGGTAGATGCAATAAGAGTCAACACAAATTATACTAAAAGAGACAATGCCGTTGGTATTAAGTCCGCCTTTGTGCCTTTTATTTGTCTATATGAAGCTTAAATAAATGGAGAATGATATAAATACTTTGCGTCATAATGCTAAAAATTGATTAATGTATGTATCACATTGGGTAGAAATTTTCATAACTTTTTCGAGATTTTTATACAATTGGCACTCTAGTACAGCGAAATCTACTTACCATCACCGTCGTTATTTCTTTACTTTGATAATTAAATTTAAAAATGTTTGCTTTACAATACTTAAATTAGATTTTGTGCTATAGCTGTGCAGAACGAGAGGCAGCCACGGAACACGGCGACCATTCGTCCCGAAGCATTGAGAGACATGGACCAAGAACGCGCCTTGAGGGAGGCCGCGGTGGCAGTGGGTGTATTTGGGTAAGTTTTTATAAAAATCGGGAATATATAATACACAGAAACTTTCATATTCAATATAGTAATATGATACATGTACGTATGTTTAGCCAAAGTATTTAAATATGATTATGATAGTTAGATTTTAATAAGACCAAACATGCTAAATGAAACTTAAATATGATAGATTTCATTCAGCGAAAGTAATAATTCAATTCAGTAGTAACATATTACGTTAAAGAGGGAAGGAATCCTCTTTTAAGTGTTTTTTTGTCGTGTCAATTAAGACTAAACTTAGAAAACCTTCTTGTTACAGCATTTTAAAGGAACTTTAGTTGATAACTAGACATTTTCAACGTTATCCACAAAATAACAGTGGTAGATCGTAATGTATTCAAAAAATCTTCTAGGGAATTCGTCCACGCTTGCCCCTCCGTATTATTCTGTCTCATCATTATACATCGCTTTCGCTTTTACGTGCTTGGGTTTTGCAAAATGGGATTGAATATCCGAAGTGTTATGACCATTTACATATTCAGATACATCATCGTTTTATATCTGTTTGCTTCGCTGAAGTTCTTCTAAGATTGGACCGATTATAGGAGGTTTTTTCCATTTTATTGGATGTATTTTGGTGTTACAAACCCCTTTGAGGTGGATAATTTAACGATTTAATCTCGGTAAGTAATCCGATACGTTTTACACTAGATTTTTGTTTGTATTTTGGATATTATTTTGCCTTTCCACTTTAGTAAATTTGTGAAGAGCCAACAACAGTTCTGTAACTCACGTGACGCATGGATTGTTTATTTATCTAGGCACTAAGTTGATCGGCCAATGCATACAATGTAAAACTTCTAACTATTATACAAAATTGTTTTTATGCAGGAGTTTGCCTCGTCAAGCGAGCGTCTTCACCACTACAAACCCTTACACATTCATAACCGTATCGGGTAACAACCTATTTGCGTTGTGTGTTGAAGGCTTAACTCATGCAGAATTTACAATGATTTGTTCGGCCATATTGGTTCTAATAAATCCTCCGTTCTCTATAATTTGTAGCTGAACTGTTAAACGTGGGTGTCTTTTGAACTTACCGTTTGATATATGTACCCGTGGTCGATTATGTGGAACGATAGGTCGACCGGTGCGACCCCGCGTTTACGGGTTGACCGCCCCTCTATAAATAGGAGACGTTATACTGACTACATACTGATATACTAAAGGCAATTGAGACCTACAATCTGGTATAAGCATAAATGACATCACCAAGTTAGTGTCACCCGTCCATCGTTGCAATTGATGAATTTTTCGCGAAAAGTTAATCTCTGAGGGACTAATAATAACGATTCTTGTTATATGGTGCTGTGAGTTTGATTGTTTTCATTAACTAGTTTTAGAAAATAGAAGCTAACGCTAAACTTATTATGCCATAAAGCTTAATAAAAATGTCTACTCTAATACACTTCTTTAGGTAATATACAACATTCAAAGATGTTGTGAAACAGAGTGCGCAACAATTGCTTTAAAAGAAAGAGTACCCATGAGTTGATGTTAATGCCTTAAAATTATGGAAGTATGTAACCCCATTTAACTCCATTATAATATGGGTAAATGGTAAAGAGAAAAAAAATGCGTAAAAAATCATTTACCAGGGATTGATGGCGCCAGAAATAAGGACGTTTTATTTGCGGATCGCCGTCATATTTTATTTTATGCGACTTTGTCTGATAAGAACGCTCAAGATTTTTTTTACTAAGCTAACTTGACAATAGACTTTCGTACATTTGATTTATTTGGCTCGATAAATATAACAAAAGCAAATAATATGGAAATAGGACGAACAAATCCAAAATAACAAGGAAAAATTTTAACCAAATACGGACGGTATTTACGCCATAATCAAATGGAGAAAAACAATCGTGGAAAAAATGCGAAAGCTTTCATATTCGTCGTTCATCATAGAGATCTAATCCAGCTGAGTGGATATTCTTGTACCTTTACTTTATAACTTCGCACGAATTCATTATGCAGATGTAATATTTTTAGAGGGGGTTTTTTATTGACTGCTTCGGAGACGTGGGGCTCTGATGTGACTCTGTTACGTTATGGCGATTTGGGCGCCGAATAAACATAGACAACGGTTTAGTTCACAGATAATATAATGTGGATGGAATGTATAAGTCATTTGGGTTGTCCATGACGTCACATTTTTTTTGCTTTTAGTTCGGCCACTTTGCTTCAATGTTGACTTTTCTTCTCGATCGCGGGAGCTGTTGAAATGTTTAATGCTGTTTCATTTATTAAAATTAGTAACTAAGAAACTAATATATAAAAGAAGTATTTTAAATAAAATTTTTGGATATATTGATAATATAAAATCTAGTAAATTGACTGTAAGACATATCCGAACAGCCGCGAAAGTATGTTACTTTAGATCACTTCATCAGCCTGTTTTAGTCCACAGCTGGACATAGGCCTCTCCCAATACACGCCAACTCCATTAGAGGGTTTTTGGACCGAATCCCACCACGCTGGTCCAATGCGGGTTGGTCGGTGTTGCTTTACATAAATTATGTATAAGATCATAAACAATTATTAGAGTGGGGCTCTGTAATGTGTAGGTACACGTTTTAATGTCGTTTACATGTTATTGTTAAAAACATTAAGATAAGTTATAGGCTGTTTTTAACTCATGCACAGATGGATAGTTAAGATATTAAGGATTTTTTTTAATAATTGTGATGTTTAACAAAGTTCTATTAAAATACATGATTAATACTACATCAGCGCCATCTATTAGCGTATTAAGAAAGTTTACATCACGACTTTTGCTCGCACTAAAACATTATTTTGTTACTAAAATGTCATGCTTTAAAGATACTAAAACACAAAATTAACTATTTTACCCGTTCCAAGTCATATTGGAAAACTAGTTTTTTACCTTTTAAATATAGCGGCTCTTTATAACAGAAATTTTATAAAAGTGTCACCTGTTAGCACAAATATAAAGCGCACCATTGTATGTAAGTAGTGTGGCTAACAGAAAGTCCTTTACACTATGTACACTAGATGGCGTAAGATATAATAATTACGAAGTAAAATATAATAAATACGTTAAAAGATTGTCGTTGATTTTAACAACTAATTTAGTTTCAATAAGCAAATTTTATCATTTCATTAAATGAAACATTTAATGAATCCTTCCGTTTCATTTAACGATCCCTTCGTTTCATTTATTTTAGTCCGCCGGTGTCGCTGGCCATGGCGCTGTCGCCGGCGCGCTATCCGCTTCTTTCGCCGCACTACGCGCCTCTCCCGCCGCCGCAGCCGCCCCAACCAGCGCCGGACTCTTCACTAGACCACAATGAGGATAATGGTCATAGCGACAGTGATGGTAAGTTATTTTTATTGCCTACGCGGGCAGTCGAACAGTCGGGCCTTCTGATAGGAAGTGGTTGCCGACGCCCACAGACATCGGGAATTCTAGTAGTATCACCAACGCGCTGCCTACCGTGAGTCATAGGGTGTTAAGTCTCGTTTACCTAGTAAATACGTTGTCTACGGTGCCCTTTAAACCGGAACACAACAGTGTTTTCACACCACTGCTTTGCGGCTGAATCAGGCACCGCGGTAGTACCAACCCAAATGGTGCCCTGTAAAAAGCGGACCTACCACAGCGGTAAGTGACGCAATTAGACCTAGAATCCACCGCAACCTCCTTCGTATCCAACGGGGAACCCGTCAACCGACTTTACACACCACACAAGTAGGGATAGCAGACACACCTGTAGTTCACTGTGATAATGTGAACGGTAGCTTCCGGCGAACTCTGTGTTAGATGAAGCTACCATAGAAGAGTCTAGAAGCATAACATCAAAGTAAAAAAATGCAAGTCGGTGGTCGTCAGTTCAAATTCTGTGTGAAAACAGCTTAGTTTTATTGTTGGTTGTTGGGGCAATTTCGGCCAATCAGCTAGTTACCTGAAAAGAAAAGTGATGCCTGCTTAGGGGATCGGCTTCTAATCCATCCAGATTTACCTGCATAACGCTACTTACGAGTAAATTATATTATGAATATTGATGTATAAAATTGAAGTATACGTCAATATATAACGCCAAAGATGGTGTTCACATCGAGACTAACTCTTTATATGCCAATCTATCACACGGATCGATTTACTATTCAGTCAACTAGGTGATAGGTTTCCCTGACCAACCAGAAAAGTACTATAAAGTTGTTTGGATGAATTTGCACTTATAATATAACTTTCTACGATTACTAAAGATGGTCTTACCGGGACCTATTTTTGTCGGTAATAATATTGTCCTTAAACTTTTGCATTTTAAGGAATAGGATTATGAGAAAATTTGAAAGTAACATAAGCGAATAAAACGCAACGAAATGAAATCAACGAAAAAGATGTAGAGAAGGTTGAGAAGACCTAACAGACGCTATTGTTGTTTCCTAGTTAGTTAGAGGGATGCGGGCTGATAGCCCGATTGCCTAAAGTAGGATACTTCATGTGCCAGATAGGCATGTTAAAGACAGTCTTCGTACTATCACTATCACCTGCGTGAAATTACTTAAGTCTCTCTGACTCGAAAATCGAAAAACTACTAAATATTAATAATATTAGCATCTTAATAGGCAAACGAAATATGTACAAATATGAACAACAGGAGTGTTCACATTGCTTATGAGTTATTGTGTAATTTTGAGGATTATGCAACACTTAGTGATACAGACATATAGGCAACATTACTGAATAATGACGTTATTTCTAAGCTAATTACGACATGAATCGCGTTTAAAATGTGAATATAACATTACAAAGATTTAAAATATTTTTAAATATTATACCCTCCACTTGCCTCCGTACCCTAGCAGTATGGGCGTGTGCTTTAGAAACCGGAGGTTGTGGGTTCGAATCCCAGGGAACTAAACAAATTATCGTTGTTGCTTCCTAGTTGGTAAGGGCAATTTCGATCACCCAATTGTCTGAAAAGTAAAATGATTCCTTGTCGGATGAGCATGTAAAACGTTCTTTCACCCATCACCCGCATTTGACCAGCGAGGTGGGATACTGCCAAAACCCTAATGGATAGGGATGTAGGGGAGGCCTATGTCCAACAGTGGACTATCACAGGCTGATGATGATGATGATGCCCTTCCAATTTTAAATATTGCTCTATAAATACTCAGTATTGACTATTTTAATTGTTTTAAAAGTCGACTTACAAAAGTAACAACCAATTTCTTTCGCTCGATTTTTCTCAGCTCTGACGCGTCGTATTCCGAATCGTTGGTAGCGTGTTTGACCTGTAATAAGCATGTGTAAACTTCTATATTGAATCCTGATATTTAAATATGACTTTAAGAATATTTTGCCTCGTATGAAGCGTTCAGGTAGAACAATATTCTTAAAGAAGACACATTCTGTGAAGATTAAGGTATCCTATTGACGTATATTGTTTTTGTTTCTTTTAAGTATTTATTAATGGTAATATATAGTGTATTATTTGAAGTAAATTTTCTTAATCCAACAGATGACAGCATCGACGTGACCAACGAAGAAGATTCGACTTCATACTCACCGCCCGCCGTCACTAGTTACCCGCAAAATTGTCCGCCATACAGGTAAGATACATTCTATTCCTGAGCCAAAAAAAAGTACATTATGAATATTCTTGCATAGCTTACTTTACTAGCAAAGCCTTTATTGATTACTAGCAACCCCTAAACCCCCCTTGTGGGTGGAATTTCGTAAAAACCGTTCTTAGCTGACCTCTATTCGGCGAAAGGAATATTCCTACCAAATTTCAAGTATCTACGCCATACGGTTCCAGAGATATCGTGATGAGTCAATATATAGGTGGGAATGTCTTTTATATGTATAGATTTGCTTCAATACTCATTAAAGCCGACAGTGTGGAGAGGATGCCAAATGGCTCTAGTAAGCGTTGACCTTTATTCGGGGAAAACTAAGTAATGAAGCTGACCGCATGATAACATGGACTAAAGTACAAGTAATAGCAGATTAGGTGGGATACGGTCCAAAAACCCTCTAATGGATAGGGGTGTATTAGGGGAGGCCTATGTCCAGCAGTGTACTATCACAGGCTGATGATGATGATGATGATGATGATGAATAGCAGATTAATCTACTGTCTTTCCAGACCTCTGGGCGTAGAGAGCTCGGCTGAAACAGCGGCAAGACTTTTGTTCATGGCGGTGAAATGGGCGAAGAATCTGCCCTCTTTCGCTAGTTTGGCCTTCGCGATCAAGTGAGTTAAACGTTTATTTGTATCGGACATTTCATTACTTAAATTTAGGGTATTTCGTTTCTAATTGAGACGACGGATATCGCAATAACATCGTTTTTGCTCACTAGCGCTTCCTTGCAATCGTGCACCAATAGAATACTTTTACCGTTTCTGTTAATTTTTAAGGTGTTGAAAGTTTAAACTTTGATAATATTGCAAGAAATTAGCTCAATTTTAAATCAGTAATTTAAAGTGTTTAAATCATTTTGGAAATCACACCGTTAAACTCTTATCCTATTGGTCCATCATTAACTAGATACTGAACTATAGCGATGGAAACCAATCCAAAACGGAGAAAATAGTTTGTGTTTAGTTCGGTACTTGTAGTATTTGTTTACCGTCTCTGTGGCCTAGCGGTATTGGCGATTGCTTCACAGGTTGCAGGTTGCAGGTCGTGGGTTCGAATACCGCGGGGAAACAATTTTGTGTTATCGTTGTTTTCTGGTTGATTAGGACAATTTGGGCCGATCACCAAATTGTCTAGAAAGTATGATGATCCGTGTAAAAAGTAGGTCCAGACCCAACCAGCATTCGACCAGCGTGATAGGATACGATCCAAAACCTCCTATGGAGAAGGCGTGCATTAAGGGAGACCTATATCCAGCAGGTGGACCAACACAGGCTGGCTGGCCATTTGTTTGAATACATTTTATGTGTCACTCGCCAACAATGATTTTAGTGTAACATAAACGGCGTTAAATTTCAATATAAAACTTGGTTCACATCCGTTTCATATCTCATTTGGAGCCCAGTACATCAATTTCAGATCTAATTTGGTTCCAGTATCATAGATTGTTCTCTTTAATATTTAATAATTATTTTCAGGTAATCCTCCTAGAAGAGGCTTGGTCGGAGCTGTTTCTATTGAACGCGATACAATGGTGTCTGCCTTTGGACGCGGCGTGTACCGCTCTCTTTGGCAGCGAACAAACAGACCAGGGTAAGTTTTATAATTGTTGTTTATAACTAGGTATTGCCCGCGACTTCGTCCGCGTGGTGATATATAAAAAAATTATACGTAGAAGAAAAGTAACCTAAGTTAGACAAAATCATTCATCGCCAAAATCGGACAAGCCAGTCTCAAGATTAGCCAGAATAAACAAACAAACAGAAGCTTTTTTTAATATTTTTTCTTATTTTAAGTTAAAATCAAATATGTTTATTCAATATACAAGTATTACACTTTCTTATTGACGGTCAAATAAACTACCACCGTTTCGGAAATGGAAGCCTCTGACCCGAGAAGAATCGGCGTAAGAAACTCAACGGGTTTCCCTTTTTTTTTAATAAATTCTTTACAAAATAAAAAAAAAAACAATACAATACATTTTTCTCACTTTGAAATAGCCTGGAGTGAGCAATTCATTACCAGGGTGTGTTATCATTAATGTAGTCATTACAGCTATAATTTGCTTTAACACACGTTCCTCAACATCATCATCAGCCTGTACATAGTCCACTGCTGGACATAGGCCTCCCATGTTGCCTCGATTAGGGGGTTTTTGGACGGTATCCCACCACGCTGGTCCAATGCGGGTTGGTGGGTGGACCGACTTTTTACATGCCCATCCGACGTTTGGATCATCTTACTTTTCAGACAATTTGGTGATCGAATTTGCCTAAATTGCCCTTACCAACTAGGAAACAACAATGAAAGTTCTTTGAGTCCCCGCATTTTCGAACCCACGATCTCCGGTTTATATAGTACACGCCCTTACCACTAGGCTACGGAGGCAGTTGTTCCTCAATAACTTTCTTAAATTTATTAACAGACAAAAGCTGAACGTTTTCTGGGACTTTCTAGTAAAAGAGTATACATTGCCCATAAAAGATTTCACTGTTCTTCGAAGTCTTGTTGTTGGAAGAACAAATTACTTATAAAATTATTAAAAAACAGTTATTTTGATGTTACAAACAATTATTACAATTTTATTTATATGTATAGACGTATAGATAAAGTTTTATATTCTCTTTTGCGTCGCCTATACTCTGTCTTCGGATAGCACTTAAAGAAACGTTGGTGATATATGTTACTAATCCTTTCTTGTGAAATTTGTATATAAAAGTTCTTCCCAGTTCTTCTTCGCAGATGTCAAAACGTATTATAAATAAAATTTAGCTGTGTTGAGATCTTATGAACGGTAGTAGATTGACAGAGACTAAATTCAGTTAAGAATTTTTTAATTTCAATTTAAAAAAAATCAATCAATACAAGTAAGTAACGAGACTGCATAAGTAATTTGCTTTATAAGTTCAATATTTTTGAGAAAAAATTATATTTACTTCTTTTGAAGATAAAAAATAAAATTTTATGACTTTATTTCTTATTTTATTTTTTGACAGACTTCTTTTTTATAACTCGTTTCTCCGCGGCTAGTGCTTCGATTTTGTTAATTACTTTTTAAACGATAGTTCCATTTAAGTTTTATAGAAGTTAATGCGTTAAAACAATTCTTCATTCTATGTACATTAAACATGATATTTCGATTAAATGAATATATTAGAGATAACCTTTACATATATTAGAGATTTAGAATTCAGTGGCAGAAATCGCAGAGTAATTTCTGGCAGAGGGCGCGTTGTCACCCGTTTATATTGCGCAAAATTGTTATATACTCTATGAAGTCGGTCATGTTTTTCAAATTGCAACATGTACATAATTTTCATACTCTAAAAATTGGACGCATTTGACCATCGTGGTCGGATAAGGTCCTAAACCGCCCAATGTATAGGGGTGCATTAGGGGAGGTCTATGTCCAGCAGTGGACTATCACAGGCTGATGATGATAAATTTATATAATATTGACGTTTTCTACCTTTTTAACAGAAAATGGTGTTAGTTCATCCACGTTGCGCCGTCTGCGCGATGTGTTGGCCAGATACAGAGCGGTTTTGGTCGATCCGGCCGAGTTCGCTTGCATGAAGGCGATAGTTCTTCAAATCTGGTAAGTGCGACACATTGTCAAACAACGCTATTTACTTGGACAACTTTGAATTTAGCGTTTATTTTAAGTTTTTTAGTTCAAAAATTAGTTTTATTCGCGTAAATTAAATTCATTACTAAACTCGACGTATACCCTATACTTACACATGCTAAATACTTTCTACTTCATCAAAGGTTGGTTTTACGAGTTTTATTATGTGTGAAATATATTCACAGATAATAACTTTCACACGTGAACAATGAATGAATATTTCGAAACGATATTCCGACCATTGGCTATATTTTTTTTCTATATTGTGTGGGGTGGTACCACCGCGGTGCCTATTAATGCCGCGAAAATGCCGCGGCAGGCTAGGCGCGCCAACGTCCATGGGCGTCGGTGACCACTTTCCATCAGGTGGCCCAACTGCTTGTCTGCCTGCGTAGTCAAAAAAAATCTCGTAGCAATTTTCCAAATTCATCGATCTGATCCATTCACAATTAACTTAGTTACAGTTTTCACTTAGAGCGACTGGCATCTGACGACCTATAGGCTAAACTGCATTCAAAAGATTAATGAGCAAAAGGGTTAACTGTATTCAAAGGATGAATAATTTGTCAGTAAATATAAAGGCGACCGACTTTTCGTCATCATCATCATCGGCCTGTTTAGACTGGCATGGACTGGAGTGAACTGTCATTCACAGCTGGACATAGGCCTCCCCTAATACACCCCCATTAAGGGTTTTCAGACCGTATACCACCACGCTGGTCCAATGCGGGTTGGTGGGTGGACTGACATTTTACATGCCCATCCGACGCATGGATCATCTTACTTTGCAGACAATTGGGTGATCGGCCCCAATTGCCCTAATCAACTGAACCGACAATGAAAATTTGTCGAGTCCCCACAGGATTCGAACCAACGACCTCCGGTTTCTTAAGCACACGCCCTTACCACTAGGCTACGGAGGCAGTGGAGACCGACTATTGCAACGACCAAACTACTTACATTCATAAATCATTCTAATTTTAGACGTCGTAACCTATCAAAAACATCAATGACATAAAGATCTTGTCGCAATGGTTCAAGCTTTGTTTTCTTTATAACTAAATGGTGTTACCTCATCGTTTCTTAAATATTTATTAGTTATAATAATATATCTCAAAACTTCCACAGAGACACGCGGCTTAAAAGATCCACCGCAAATAGAGAATCTGCAAGACCAAGCGCAGGTAATGTTAATGACTCACTCTAGGACTGCCCACGGCTCATCACCAGCTAGATTCGGCAGACTTCTACTTCTACTACCACTACTGAGGTTAGTACCGCCTAGACATTTGGAAGCGGAGTTCTTTGCTAGAACGATCGGGCAGACGCCGATGGAGAAGGTTTTAGCAGATATGTATAAAAACTAGGTTAAGTTCGATGGAATCGAGTAAAGAACTTTCAAGTTATATATGAACTTTACAGTAAGCAGAGTTCATTTGCTGTCTATAATAAATTAAGTTAAGAGTAGTCGGAGTTCGTTGTGTTAGTGATAAATGAACTTCAAAGTAGTGACAGTTCTTTTTGTTAGTAATAAATGAACTTTAATTTAGTCAGAGTTCATTTATTGTTAGAGATATAATAAGTAAATTATTGTAAAATGTTCAGCAAATTAAGTTGATAAATGTCGATACTCAACTGTAAGTAAAGTTTAGTCGCGGTTTATTCGATTAAGAAAGAATTATATGGGCTTCGGCTAATTCATATATCTTTCTCGTCATGCTTATTGTACAAAACTGAATGTTTCGATATAAAATTAAGGCTTAAATGGAAAAAATATAACATTAGATTTATCTAAATTATCTATCATACATTATTTCTGTATTTTGGAATTGCAATATAAGCACTTGACGTAACCAAAATTATACTTTTGAATTTAATCCAACATTTTTAATCTGTAAATAATAATAATAAAGTCCAAAAGATTGTATAAACTATAAAAAAATATTTAGTTATATCACTTCATTAATATATTATTTTGGATTAAATTATTGTAAATAGAAATAACATATGTGGCAACAGTGCAAAGTAGAATAAAAACGGAATATAGTAAGACCTAATGCACTTAATATTAAAATAAGTAAATCTAGTCAATGACATTTATAAATGTATTTTAAGAAACGAAAAAATAGGCCTTTATAACATGTTTAAATTATTTTAATGATTAAAATGTTTTTAGTACACACTTTGTGAATATTTCCTTATTACTTAATGTGTTTTGTTAAACAAACAATTTGTCGTCTGAATGTGGTGTGAATAATGTTATATTAAATATAAGATGAACTAGAATTAGAATTACCAAAATTGGTACTGTTATATTATATTTATTAGTGATATATAAGTGTATGTTAATTTAAAAGTATTTTTTACAAAAGGGCACGCTGAATTATTATTTAAAAAATACATTATTTTAAAATTTTACGTTATTTATTCCGATAACGAGGTGTAAATATGACGGATGCCATCTTACTCCGATAAATATCTGAGTTTTGTTGAAGGAAAATAAATCTCAATATATTTTAGTTAATCTAGACTAGATAAATCGAAACAATCTAGATCAAATAATATTAAAAAAATATCTTTAGTTTTCAAAATTACAAGAGAGGGCGAGAGAAAAGTTATTAAGATGGGACGAAAGGCTCTTTCCAAACGCGTTCATTCGTTCTTTTACACTAACCAACCAATTCTTGTGGTAACACTAACACGCTGCCTAATTTAAAACATAGGATGTTAAGTCTCGTTTATCCAGTAAATACGCTGGCTACGGTGCCCTTCAAACGAAACACAGTAGTGTTTTCACACTACTGCTTTGCGGCAGAAATAGGCACCAAACCAGACGGTCCCCTGTAGAAAGGGGGCCTTCCACCAGTTTTTATTTAAGTGTCTCCTATTTTTATATCTATATGTTGTTTAGTCCCGACATTGTTAATATTTAGGTTTCTAATCATTGAATGTATGTTAATTCACTTCACCTATATAGTAGTAGTACCAATTAAAACATGGCCGCAAAGAAAGTGAACTGACGGAACTCGAATTCAGTGAAAGTTGTTTAAACGTAAATCATGGGACCTTTAAATGAAATTAGATATGTCGTCGAAGGGAATTTCCATTAACTTTCATATCCACTATGAAATGTATCTAATAGTTGTTATACAATCCAATATTTTCACAATTTCTTCATTCATTTACTTGTAAAATAATTTATTCAAATAATACGAAAGTACAACATCGTCTCCTCCCAAATAAAGCATAACTTGAGCTATGACAAAAAAATGAGTGACGTATATTATATTCTTTTGTTTATTTTTTTATACTTTAAACTAAAAATAGTTTTACGAGTAATATAATAAATAATGCCCAAATAGTGAAAGCACTAAATTAATTTTACAATACTTCTGAGCCAGGATTTGAACCCAAACTAAAATTTCTACTTTAGTAGAAAAACTAGGAACACTGAACGACATGTGCGTAATCTTTATCGGAATACGATGTCATCAATCTATCTATTAATGATTGTATTCAATTATATTTTTATATTTATCAATAATTAACTTTATTTTTAGTGTCAAATGTCAAAATGAATAATGCGTTATTTTTTTATAATATACTAGCAACCCCCCAACCCCCCTTGTGGGTGGAATTTCGTAAAAACCGTTCTCAGTTGACCTCTACTGAGCAAAAGGAATATTCCTACTAAATTTCAAGTCGCTACGCCTTATGGTTCCGGAGATATGGTGATGAGTCAATATATACGTGGGAATCTTTTATATATATATAGATAGATAGATGTATCGGTATTAAAGCTATTTGGGAGAGCACATTAAATACGAGCTCTTTAAAAAAATTACGAAGAAAATCTTATCTCACTATATCTATACATGTCAGTTTAAATTACATTTACACAACTAACTATGTAAAGATAGCTACTGCTTAGCATAAATTTATACTGACCGATGTGTGTTTATTTTACAATTTTTAATAAAATATTTAGAAACACGATAGAAATAATATGTCACAGATATTAAATGCTATGCAAAATACGCGTATAATACATTTTGTGGATTAATTCATGATTACCCACCAACCCGCATTGGACCAGCGTGGTGGGATACGGTCCATACCTCCTAATGTAGAAGGCGTGCATTAGGAGACGCCTATGTCCAGCAGTGGACTACACAGCCTGATGATGATGATCATGATGAGTTTGTGAAGTTAACATCATATAATAGGCACAGTAGCTTCGCTAAATTATTTATGTAAATTGGTAGTGTACAAAAACTATGGTAGAGATTACTGTAGAAGCGTTTTTAGATGTTAGCGAGATGCATTTAGTATTTCTAATTGTTCCTAAAATAAGTATTATGAAATGATAATCTTGGTCTAGATTTTATATTTAAGAGGTTATCACTATCGCTTCTAACTGCCAGTAATCAGCGTTATAAATGGATGTAATTCGTGAATAAATGTGAAGTAATATTTAAAAGGTGTTTTATTTAAGTTCTCTTCTGAAAGTTACCCAATTGTATTGTGTAGAAACAAAACACCTACTAATTGCTGGTATGTTCTATTTGTTCGGAGACCGCGTCAGAACATATTTTTGTAGCAAAACACTTCTGTCTTTTGCTTTTAAGGACACTGCAGACAGCGTAACTAATGGATAAACGTGAACCGCTGCTTAATGAAAGGTATGAGTTTAAATAGTAGTCGATTTCTGATTAACTAGTCGAGTCGATATATAATATAGATATCAACCAAGGATATATATTAGATAGATAGAACCATCACGATATATAAGATATTATAGTACACAATTGTAGGCGCAAACACAGGTGCACTTATTCTTCCCAACCAAAAAGCGATTTGACGGATAACAGAAACGATCGAAGAGAGATCAGGCGCAGGACGGACAGTTACATGCCCATCCGACGCACGGATCATCTTATTTTACAGGCAATCAGCTGATCAGCCCGCAGTGTCCTAACCAACTAGGAAACAACTTTGAAAAGTGGTTGACTCCCGGCAGGATTCGAACCCCCTACCCCCGGTTTCTAAAGCACGAGCTCATACCACTAGGCTACGGAGGCAACAAAACAATTATTAAATTAGTCACATCATTAAAACGCTCAGGATAAATGTAGTAAACAAAGTTGACGAATGCAATGCGCAACAAGGAAAAAACTTCTTCACAAAGTATTTATTCAAGAAACGTACTTGTTTGTCAATTTAATAGTGATTTTACCGCCATAACAAGTGAAACCAGGCAACTGCCTCCGTAGCCTAATTTTACTATCCTTTACAAATCCCAGGTCGTGGGTTCGAATCCTGCAGGTGAATAACTTCGTCTAATCGTTGTTTAATCGGCTTTTGAAGGCAATAAGGGCCAATCAGATAATTTAGAGACTGAGAATCAATTTTATTGTAAAGGCCAAAACTCATATCATTATTATTGGTCGATCATTGCTAGCACCAAAAGAAAATACTTCCGAATCATGGAGGCATAATATTAGTATTTTCTTAACATGAGACCGTTCGAAAATATTGTAAAATTATCGATACCTAGCAAAAGAAATATAAATTCAGTGTATACATGATTGCCATCAGCAAATTTTGCCTATAAAAAACTTTGTAAAGGAGAAATCTTAACTTTTGAAGCAAGCGGACGCAATATCAAGTGAAATTTGATTTTTGACTCCGAAATTTTCTTAATATGTATTAAGGTACTAATTACAAAATTATTAAAAAAATACCAAATGACTGCTAAGACCTATAAATTAAAACAAATCAAATCACAGCACTAGGGGCGGAGCAACGAGGTAAAATATTACATAAAAAACGTACGCTCCGAATTGAGTAACTCATCATCATCATCAGACTGTGATAGGCCCCTGCTGGACATAGGCCTCCCTAATACACCCTATCCATTAGAGGGTTTTGGACCGAATCCCACCACGCTGGTCCAATGCTGGTTGGTAGGTGGACCGACTTTTAACATGCCCATCCGACTCATGGATCATCTTATTTTTAGACAATTGGGTGATCGGCCCAAATTGCCCTAACCAACTAGGAAACAACAATGAAAATTCGTTGAGTCCCCGCAGGATTCGAACTCACGGCCTCCAGTTTCTAAGCCACACGCCTATACCACTAGGCTACGGAGGCAGTAACGTAAGTAGTTGAGTAACTACTTTTAGGAAATCGGTCAAAAAAGTTTATTGACGTTATTTCAGTTGCCTGTTTTACAGCTATAAGTTCATATCAGCTGCGTTCATAATTTTTTGTATTAATTCTTAATTTTATTTATATTTGTGTATTCTTTAACTCTTAAGATAAGGCAGTGGCTGGTTCATTTTGGCAGTCCCGTGAAGATAATACAAGTTGTCTTGACAACCTTTAACAATTCAATTCTATGCTAAAAAATTGCATACATTACGCACGCAAAAAGTCATCATTGATAAAAAAGAGCAAAACGTCGACTTTAAATTTATAAACGAGATTATTCATCAATCATATAATAATCATAGTTTCAATATAATCGAATAGGGTTCAGAAACATTATGATGTTGTCACTTAATTCAGATTACATACCGGCTATCAACATTACTTCCCTAACAACTAGAGATAAATGTAAAGCTATAAAAAAAACAATTTTATTTTTGATCTTGTGAACGAAAAAACCGAAACTGGACCCAAACATTAGTTATTTAATGTCTTCTGGAATTCTGTTAATTATACCAAAACTTATAATTGTTTTGGTTCCATAAGAGCAAAATTTGACCTCAATTTGAGGTTATCTTTTTACGTGCCAAAATAGTGTGACAATTGACTTCCCTTGATGAAATATTTTATTTGTAAAAAAATATGTTTTACTGAATGTTTTAAACATTATCATGTTTCGTTTTTTTTTCTTTATTTATTAGTTAGTTTAGGATTTTTATCTGTATAGACAGGCAAACCAACTAAACATACAACATAAAATACAAATTACATGATAATACTAAAAATACAGACAGTATATGAAGGTAGGCATTAAGGTTGCTGTTCAATCAATAATTTATACATATAGCGATCTATACCTATTAGGCCTCCGTGGCCTAGCGCTATTGGCCCTACTTTATAAACCGGGGGTCGTGGGTTCGAATCTCGCGGGGAAACAACTTTGTACTCGTTGTTTTCAGTTTGGTTAGGACAATTTGGACCGATCGCCCAATTGTCTGAAAAGTAAGATGATCCATGTTTCGGATGGGCATGTAAAAAGTCGGTCCACCCACCAACTAGCATTGGACACACAAACAAATCAAGACAAATCCCCCTAAAGAAGAAGGCGTACATTACAGGAGGCCTATGTCCAGCAGTGGACTAGCACAGGCCGATGATGATGATGATGATGATGATGATGATGATGATTGCTGTAATTGGAATGGGCAAGTTGAGACATGTTTGTGTATAAAACCAACATCTTTCTTAATTTTTGTCCCTAATCCCATTTAAAAAAAAATACTTTTGAGGAAGTCTTTATAAATGGTGTAAGAACCTTGGAAAGGTTATCTTTTATGGAGCAGACGCAGTTACGTAGGTCAACTAGTTGTAATGGGTATTAGAACTGACATCACGACTGACTCATTGGCCAATAAACGTTGTTGAACGTATATTCCTATGTTTTTAAAACGAGACTGGTTTGTGTTAATAAAAATCAATGAAGACGACTTTGGAGGATTTATTGCCAACCTTTTGTACCGACTAATATGAGCTTTCTGATTTATTGCTATTTTTAAATAGTTGTTGCGCGAATTCTTCCGCGTGCTAGTTTTAATCTTTTTTTTTTAAAAAAATAGTCTGAAAACATCATTAAAGTTAAAGTCGAATAAAAAACGGACTACCCATTCAAGAGATTAGCCAGAACCCGACGGACAGAAAGACAAAAATTGTTTTGTTATATGTTCCAGTTATATATCACAATTTAATCACTTAAAAAACGGTAACGGTTGCTTTCTTATGATAGACTTATATAAAAGTAATTACATCAACGACGGCGCCCTCTACGCCGGAATGGTGAAGTGATTGTACAGAACAATATCGCTGTATATTATATGGTATACTTCACCATTCGGATTTCAATTAATAAGTAAAATACAAACTCACGTAAATATATGACAGTTTTTGTTAGAATACCATTGGTTAACGCGCACTTAATCACATAACTAAAAAATGTATTTAAATTGACGAAATTATACTAAGAATACTGTGAAATATTGAGTCAAAAACTTTTTATTTTAAAGATCCAAATTTTTTTTCAAATTTTCTGATCTCGTTTGTAATTCAAATTGTAACTCATAGAACCTTAATTTTTTTTATGCTAATATAATAAAGAGGAGAAATTAGTATTTTTGAGTGTACGTTTGTAATGAATAAAGTCAAAAACAACTCTGCCGATTTTAGATTATTTTTCATTATTGGAAAGCTATATTATCCCTGCGTAATAAAGGCTACTTTTGCCCCAGAAAAATCTAGTACAGAAGTCGAAAATTAACACAGTACGTGCCAAAGGCTTGTAGATAATATACTTTGTCTTTGCATTTATCTACTGTTCAATAAACAAAAGCCTTATATACATTCATGCCCACTAATTAGCATGACGATTTGTCATCTGGGTTTTTTTTGAGGTCGCAAACGCCACAGCGGAAACGTACAACAATAAAGCAATTGACTTCCGCTCGATATTCATCGACAACACATTCGTGTTGCAATTGAGAAATATGTTAAAACAAGTGACAAATAGTCACACAGCCAAACACAGTAAAGGGTGGTTGTAAATAAAAATGGGCTATAAGTATTTTAGCCGTTTCAGCGTTAAGGTTGTTAATTTACGCAACACATCACCAGCCTGTGATAGTCCACTGCGGGACATAGGCCTTCCCTAATACACCCATCCATTGGGGGATTTGGACCGTATCCCACCACGCGGGTTGGTAGGTGGACCAATTTTTTACATGGCCGTCCGACGCATGGATCATCTTACTTTTCAGACAAGTGGGTGATCGGCCCAAATTGCCTTAACCAACTAGGAAACAACAATTAAAATTTTTACTGAGTCCCCGCAGGTTTCGAACCCACGACCTCCGGTTTCTAAAGCATACGCACATACCACTAGGCTACGAAGCAGTTTATGCAACTTCTATTAAATATTTTTTTAAACCAAACAATAAAAAAGCAAATGTAAGATAGTAGCTTTGATCCGGTAGTAGATTTAACTTTATGGGGTTTAGAAACTGTAGGTCATGGGTTCGAATCTGAATTGTCGAAATACGGGCTAGACACCAGATTGTCTGTAAAAGCAATATGGTCCATGCGTCGGATCGGCATGAAAAAGTCAGTCCTGCGCCTAGTCTCTCTCCGGTCGTATTGGTTTTCCGTCCCATCGAACTGTGAGAGTATAAAAGACATAGGGAGGGCACCTGTATTTGCGCGTTCACTTGTGTACTATAGTATCTTGCTCAGTTCTCTAATATATATCGGCCCGCAGTCGAATTCTACTAGGAGGACATTGATTTGTAGCTTGCATTTCTTTTGTCATTGTCCAATCTCAAATATATGTTATACTCGTCTAGACCTTCGCATCAACATTATTATAGATAATGTAACCAAACAGGTTTGTAAGAAAAAATACCTCCATTGTCTACGTTCGATAAATGCACTTAATTTTTCAAATTATAACCTACAAAACGAGTTTATAACAATATCAAAGTACACACTTATATAAGTACTAAATACAAAAACGTTACAAATTGTTCATAATGTAAAATAATTTACCCGGATGATAAAAACCAGGCAGGCTATTAGCTTTCATGACGGTTTTTAAATAGAGCAATGTCACTTTGTTAAAACTATAATAGTTTTTTACGAAGCTTTCAATTTAATGTAATACAAAAATAGAGGTAATTTAGCAAAAGATAGTTGCTTGATCATCCTAGGTTTGGTGGGTGAGTAATATAGGCTTACTTTTATTTATTTAAAGAAAAAATATATAGATTTGTAGCGAATATGCACGCTCTCAAAATGTCATTACTGTACAATGTATTTATACAAGACGTGTTTTGTAATTTTGTCATTACATGAAAACATTAATTTTCCTGGTGAGGCAATGGTCTGTTATGATTAACCGCTTATCTTTGTTGTGCATTTGTCATTTGAGAACTAGCTTGTTATATATTATTTGTTCTCGAGAATATAAATTATTAACAATAAAACCAACAATAATAACCGAACGAATACTTTTTTTGCTGAAATGCCGTGGAAAGTGAACTTTTGCGAAAGATTTGCAGTTACGTTTTATTGTTATTTCGCTTATAATATTTAATGTCATATTCATTTTAGCTTTGAAAAGCGTCATAACGTTTCTAGATAGAACAGATACCGGTTTTAAATATGAATTAATGATACATATTTACAGAGGACGAACAGATATTTTTGCTTGAGTTAACAAAATTTAAATGTCAATTTATAATAGCGGCAAATTTGCGGAAGCCATTTCAAGCGCTTTGTGATTAGGTTTCGTTAGCTTAATAACGTCGCTACTTTGATGGGCCCTAGACATTCTTTAGCTCAAATATACATATGAACAAATAATGAAGTGCGCTATTCTCAGAGTCTATGACGATACTACTATATATACAACTGCCTCCGTAGCTTAGTGGTATGGGCGTGTGCGTTATAAACCGGAGGTCGTGGGTTCTTATCTTAACTCAACAAATTTTCATTGTTGTTTGATACTTGGTTAGGGCAAATTGGGCCGATCGCCCAATTGTCTGAAAAGTGAGATGATCCATGCGTCGGATGGGCATGTAAAAAGTCGGTCCACCTACCAACCCGCCTTAGACCAGCATGGTGGGATACAGTCCAAAAACCTAATGGATAGGGGTGTATAAGGGGAGGCCTATGTCCAGCAGGGGACTATCACTGATGATGATTTATACAGCTATAAATTATCTGTGCAATCTCTGTTGTATTTATGTTTTTATACTGTCATAATATGAAATGAACCTCCTTCTACTCTTCTTTTATTTATAATGATGGAGCCAAGAATATACATGTTATGAAAATTTAATGAGGATTGAATTGAGTTGAATATATATTATAATAATAATATATATAAACCTTGAATGTACATAAAAAAAAACATACAAATGGTAAACTTTTTAGACAAAGGTTAATAAGCTGGATGTTTGCTATTTAAAGAATTTAAACTATGACTTTTAATGTTTCCTGCTGCTTATATAGAGTATTCATGGATTAAGAACAACAGTCAAAAAAGCTATAAACGGGACACATTTCACTTCATACCTTGACTAAACATTATGCCATTAATGGTTGTTATAGACATGTTTGCTTTTATTATTAATAAAGAAAGAAATTAATATTGAAAATAGGAACTATTAAATAATATATTATAAGCTTCTCACTATACAATTATTAAGAGTGAAATAAAATCAGCCAGTTCATTATTAAACATTTTTATTGAATCATTCTCTTAAAAATTACATTTTAAAGATCTATATATTATCACAGCTTTACAATGGTTTCAAAAACAGCGGCTATTTCTATGATTAGTCAGCTTTATAAGTTATATTAATTGATCTGTGAAGTTTTAATTGTTATTATAAACAACATTTTGAACTGACATAGACAATATTAGTTTTTTAGCATAACACAAAGCTAAGCATTGTAAGCAGCAGAGAGCTAATAAACTTTTAATAAATTACTTGATCTCTATATTTAAGTATGACAATTATACATTTATATATGATGTGTAACACATGAACACACTTGAAGGTTGTAAGTTTTAAAACAATGATGGTATTTGATAGATCCCTCCAAAGACAATAGAGTTTGTTGTCTTCTCTATGATTAAATAACAGAAAGGTCTGTTCGCTTCAAATCTTATTGCACCTATTCTGTTAGCAAACTCTGCTGCTGTGACGGCTGCTGCTTCTGTGCCTTCTTCCGTTACTTCAATGGCCGCTTTATGAGCGACTTTGGTGACAAACATCGGTATGCGAGACATATGTGGCAATCTAGCTTTGACCTCATCAAACAGATCTTTAATGCCAAACTGATTCTTCAATATGTTCGTCAGATCTAGACTGGAGTCGATCTTGAACCGAGGTAAGAAGCAGTCAATCTCATCGTCTCCGTATTCCTCCTTTGCTAAGCGTAAGTTTTCAAAGATTGCATCTAACGGTACATTGTTAAAGTTTAAGAACATGTCTTGTAGGGATACACCTGGGTTAGGCAGCATGACTAGCATCGACAGCCTGTCCTCTTTGCCATAGGGCAGTTCGATAACTCTTGCATTCAATTGCATTATATTCGCAAAGGGATAGTGGTATCTGTTGTACATCATGTTCACTTCACCGATCTTCTTGCCATTGCTGTCATAGAACGGTTGTTTCGATGTAGAACTCGAGTTGAAAGGTTGGGTCCACTGTCCCTTGAAGTATAATGCGCTTGTCAGTATCATCTGCGCTTCGCTGAAGTCGCCGCTGTCAGTAAGATCAGGTATTTTACCGTGTGTCACGTTGCTTATAGCGGTGTTGATTATATTCGATATCAGTGGGTTGGTGAAGTTCAGTCTTACCATTTTGGTGGCGTACTGCGAGGCGATTGTCACGAAGTCTAGCAGCGGCAGTTTCTTCTCGTCTACGAATATAGCGTTGAACTTCTCAAGGTTGACGGTCGACGTGTTCACTTGCAGCCATTGTGCGATATTACGGAAGTCCTGACGGGTTTTCGAACGTTGTTTTGGCGCCACTCTTATCGCGCGACTGATCTGTTTTAATGTGCTCTCCGTCGCACCCTCGGCGGTGACAGCGAGCACCGTCCACACCGTGAACGGCGATACGACTAGATTCTGCATTCCCTCAGTTGTGGCCGTGTGATACAAAAGTTCGATGGAAAAGTTGCCTATCCGCTCTGTAAGGCCTTTGTGCAGACTCTTTTGGTCAACTTTGACCTGACTGTGCAGCGCGATTAATATCGCTAAGACTACAAGGATGCGCATCGTGCGTTTATTAAACGTGTATTGGCGCACTATTTTTCACAACAACACGCGCGACACAACATTCGCGACGAAGCTACGCGGCGTCAGTGTCATATACGGGGAAAACCTACTCACTGACCGGTTCGTGAGCCGCACCGTTTAATATGTAATAACGCCCCACCGAGTTCGCTTATTTTATCAGCAAATATTTACATAAACACATATATCTACCGCTGGATGGGACATGTTAAATGACATTGTCAAAAATCAAAATAAAAACACAGCACAGATAAGAAATGAGACTATTACACGCTTGATTTGCCTCGATGGTTTAAAGTGCTATTGACCTTTTTGAAATCTATTATGTTTATTCATCCGTAAACAAAAAAAATGTAAGAAGTTTTTATGGATAAATTCATAGAATTTCGGTACAGGTACTTTTTGAAAGTTAGTAGAATAGTATCTAAATTATAAATGTTCGAGACAAATTGCCTATCACATCTTTGTAATAAACTTCTCGTGAAGTGTAAATGATGCGAAGATGTCACACAATATTAACTAAAATTATCATTTATCACTTAATACATATATAAAAATTCACTCCCTAAGTCGTTATGAAGGCTTAAATCTCTAAATGAAGCAGTTTTTTTCAGGTTTACACATTATTTTAGCGGTTTCTCACCTATATGATAACGTAAGTAAACATTTTTTTGTGATTATATTTTAAACGCTGGCTGAGTGAGAGATAGATCAAAATAATATCTTCTATTACTATACACTACGATCGTATATCCTGTATATTATAAGGTTAGCATTCATGAACTATTTTGCTATTTCAAGAGCATCCTGTAAAGGAAGAGTATTCATTAGATAGGAACAAAAAAGCTGTAAACATGATTTATTGTTTGTCCGTTTGTCTATCTGGTTAGTAGAAGTCTACCAGATACAGTGCCTCTTTATCAGAACCTTGTACTTAGTATGTGTTTCGCTTTGCGCTCCAAAGGTAATCTTGATCCATGTAATATAACCACAAACTTTTAGCAAAAATTACAACGTCCTATGGGTGCAACATTTCTTGGTAACAAGAAGATACATTTTAATTTAGTTAACATATTTTAAACAGAAAATATTATGTAAAGCTTCATAAAAGGCTCAGCTAGTGCAAATATTTAGTGCAAAAATTGATATTAAAAATCGTAATAAAAATTTAAGAACCAAATTAAAACTATATTTGTTTATGGTATAAAAATAATTATATATATATTACGTTAGTTACGTAATATATATTGTGTGTGCAAAGCATATATAATTTTATGAGAGTCGGGTTTTTACAAACACTTACTTCAAATAGATTACCGTTTAATACCTAGTTATGCGCGAATAACATTATTATAGGTCGACGCTTTTCAATTACTTTTATGAATAATAAAATGTGACGACCGCATTTACTACACTGTCGCATAACTAATTTGCTAATATTTTCGTTAATTGGTTTGCCTTATTACAAATTGACTGTAAATCACGACTTCGTCCTCGAGGTATTATATGAAAATATATATATTATATTTTTTGAGGCTAAGTTGCTCCTACTAATAGTAGCTATCTTCCAGTAAAAGTTCTGTCAAAATGGGACTAGCCATTTCAGATATTAGCCAGAACAAAAAGACACACAGACAAAAATTAAAAAAATGTTCTTTTGTCATTTGTGTCGGATATATAATCCCAAATGTAATTATTTAAAGACTGTCACTCTGATGTTACAAAGAGACACTCTAATTTTATTTTTTTGTATAGATAATTTGAAACTGAATTAATGAATCTTTCTCAGATGTATAAATATAGTATCTGTAGATTAATAACAAACATTTTAAAGAATGAGATTCATATAATTGAAATAAAATTCTAAAAACATAAATCAACACACACGTACGACTAGACAGGCCAATAACATCTGCTTAATAACATCTAGTGTTGCCTCCGTAGCCTTGTGGTATGGGCGTGTGCTTTAGAAACCGTAGGTCGTGGGTTCGAATCCTGCGGGGACTCAACAAATTGGGCCGATCACCCAATGGTCTGAAAAGTAAGATGATTCATGCGTCGGATAGGCACATAAAAAGACGGTCCACTTACCAACCCGCATTGGACCAGCGTAATGGGATACGGTGTAAAAACCCCCTAATGGATAGGGGTGTATTAGGTGTATTAATTTTACCCAAAGTCCACTGCTGAACATAGACTCTCTATGTTCAGCAGTGGACTTTGGGTAAAATTCTATATGTAAGCGAATTATATTGTAATTCTTAAAAGAAATAAATGTCTTAAACCATAAATATCATTTTGTTATCTAACGAAGACCAATCCAAACGTCCTTGTAATTACAAGGAAAGTCAGTCCATTCCCTCATAAAACGCCGTCAACTCATTTACATATTCTATGGTAAGGCAAATGTCATATGTGGTATGATCATTTTATATGTAATCAGATACCCGACCGTGTTTCCTGTTAATAAGAACGAGGGCCATATCTTTATTTATATTAATAGCTTCACATCATACTTTGTAAAATTCTTTTATAATTCGGCTGCAAGTTGTAGAGACATAGTTGCAATAAAAATCCCCTAGATGGCGTTAAAATACTATCACCATAGCCTTAAGACAAATTATGCAAACTCGAAGGAAACAACTCGAGTCATAACTTTGTAACTCATGTGTACTGAATAGAACATTTTTGTGGAATCAAATCAGTTATTTATGAATTTTTGGCTAAAATTTTAATATATAAGTAATTTATTCGCAAAAATTGAATTCGAAAGTGTAATCACAAAAAAAAATACAATTTGTAAAAGAAATAAGGATGTAAAATATCAAAGGAAACAACCAAATTACATTAAAATAATTTATTTATCTTATATCTTCGTCAATATGACTTTTCTTTACATGCTCCGTTTCTGCGTCTACCAATATTCTGCCTATTGCTTTGACAAGTCGTATTTTGAACCTGTTTATAGTCTCAAAGTCCTCGTAATCTATTTTCGATAGATCCCTTTCGATGTAGAATTGAAACGTATTCCAGAGCATTTCGCGTGCTTTTATAATACAATCTGCTTGACTGTAAATGAATAAATAATGTTATTTTATTAAGTTATTATAATTATGAATCTAACTTAAACATGAATGCATTGTACACAGAGATTTGAAACAGCGCTAACTGTTTTTGACGTGACAACGTCTTATACATTGGTTCAAGATAGGGAGGCACTCTCGTGCACTGTGTCACAGCGCCGCTCACGTAACGATTTCATAAGCAACCATAAGAGAGAGTGAGAGGCGCGCGTCAGAGAGAAAGAGAAAGAGGGTTGATCCTTCTTCCTACTATACAAATTAATACTCACATTTCAATCATTGTAATGTGACTATTCATTCATGTATTTATGCTTATACTTCAAACAAGAGATAGAAAAATCGTGAGGATGGCTTTAGAACGTTTCTGAGTTTTGCTAGTAATAAATAAAAAAATGTATTAAACATTAATGGACCGCGGCCATTTTGAATCCCCACGCGACGTTGGACCAATGACAGTGCCTGAATTTCTTGAGCCAATGATATACTTTCGAGGCGGTTGGTCCCCTTTACAGGGCTGCCTGGGGCGGTACCCACCGCGATGTCTTATTCTGCGCAAAGCGGCGCAGAGAAAACGCTAGCGTGTTCCGGTTTGAAGGGCACCGTAGCCAGCGTATTTTCTGGGTAAAGGAGACTTAATATCCTATTTCTCACGGTAGGCAGCGCGTTGATGATACTAATGGTATAGCCAGAGTTTATGGGCATTGGTGACCATTTTTTATCAGATGACCAGTCAGCCTTCGTACAAAAACATTGAAATCTATTATTTATTATCTATAATTTGAAAAGAATATGATATACATATAATATAGTATTGTCTATATGTTATAAGTATGTATACTGCCTCCGTAGCCTAGTGGTATGGGCGTGTGCTTTAGAAACTGTAGGTCGTGGGTTCGAATTCGAAATTGCGGGGACTCAACAATTTTTCATTGTTGTTTCCTAGTTGGTTAGGGCAATTTGGGCCGATCACCCAATTGTCTGAAAAGTAAGATGATCCATGCGTCGGATGGGCATGTAAAGTCGGTCCACCCACCAACCCGCATTGAACCAGCGTGGTGGGATACGGTCCAAAAACCCTCTAATGGATAGGGGTGTATTAGGGGAGGCCTATGTCCAGCAGCGGACTATCACAGACTGTTGATTGATTTTTTTGTGTAAGTATTGCAATAATTACCTTTTTGGCACGTTTATCTCGAGCCTGTGCCTCGGCAACTTTAGTGCGACTGAACTTTCGTCGTTTCCATTGTCCTGCTAAATAATTAAACAAATTGGATAAAATAATTCACACTTTAAACAAGCCAAAGTGATTCGATTTACTCATACTTTTTTGGTATTATTCAAAGACTGAAAAAGTCGGTCCCGATTGTCAATACCACCCTATGTGCAGTCGTTATAGAAAGTTAATGCCTTCAAAGTTACCAACAAGTTTTCTATGCAAATAAATAGAATTGGAGTGTGTTTAACAACAAAATAACCGTTTTTAAAATTACATTGTGATATATAACAAATACGTATAACGAAACAACGTTTTTAATTTTTGTCTGACTGTCTGTTTTTTCCAATTGATCTTTGCAATGGCATGGTTCCATTTTGACTTAGGCTACTTAAAAAAGAAGAACTTAAACATTTTTTTCCATATTACCACACGCACGAAGTCGCAGGCAACAGCTAGTCAATGTACTTAATCGATATATAAGTATAATATAGTCAATCAATATATATATATAAATGTAGATCCTCTGGATTGTGGAGGTCAGATGCCAACCTACGTCAAACTGTTGTTCAGGTCACATCTAGATGAATTACAACCTGACATTATGATAACTTAGAGAATTAGTAATAATAAAAAGGATATATATAACTGCCTCCGTAGCCTAGTGGGGTTCGGATCCTGGGGACGCAACAATTTTTACCGTTCTTTCATGGTTGGTTAGAGCAATTTAAGCCGATCATCCAATTATCGAAAAAATAAAAATGATTCACTCGTCGGATGGGCATGTAAAAAGTCGGTGCACCCACCGACCCGCATGGGACAAGCGTGGTGGGATACGGTCCAAACCCCCTGATGGATAGCGATGTATTATGGAGGCCCATGTCCAGCGGTGGACTAACACAGGTTGATGATGTGATGTGTGTGTGTGATGTGAAAAAGGATGATTTATACAAAAGTCATATTTTATACCCTCACCTTTATAATATCCCTTTGGAGAATAGTAAAACAGTATGCGGTGGTACTACAGAGCTTTTGTTAACTAGTAAGGCTCGTCTCTCAGTGGAATGGAAACCACCGAAATGTACTAGCAAGTTGCTATCTTTCTGTCGTTTGTGCAAAGAATGGTTAACGCTTTCAGAGCCGATGTGGGCTCGTTCCCCTGTGCTATAATTGATGAAAATAATCATCAATATATTATCAACAAAACGTTTATGGAAAGTCACTTCTATAAAATAATCATAATTCACTTATTGTAATCCGGTTGATGCCTGCCTCTGGCTCCGTAGCCTAGCGGCAAGGGCGTGTGCTTTGGAAACCGAAGGTCGTGGGTTCGAATCCGGCAGGGACCTAGTTGGTAACGGCAATTTGGACCGACCGATTACACGAATATCTGAAAAGTAAGATCATCCATTCGTCGGATGGGCATGAAAAAAGTTGATCTACCCGCCAACCCGCATTGGACTAGCGTTGTGGGATACGGCCCAGAAATACCCTAATGGAGAAGGCGTGCATTTGGAGAGGCCTATGTCTAGCAGTGGATTAACACAGGCTGATGATGATGATGATGATGAATCCGGTTTGCTAATTGCAAGTATTGCAAGTCACGAGAAAAAATTCCACCCACGAGCTAAATCCCCTATGAAGCAACCTACTTATTACAACCTAATGAACTGGAATTATCTACATATTAAGAACCCCTTAAGAAAAAAAAATATATTTACAAATTACAACATACTTAAGTTAAATTATCTGCATGTTACAACTAAACTAAGAAAAAATCATTTTGACGATCCAAATTTCAAAACCTTTCCACCTTAAACGACCCATGTAAAAAAATCCCCGTTTATAACAACCCACCAAAGAAAAATATGCAACTTAAATAAAATATACCAATAAAAGGACTTTTTACCGATTCTATCGCGTTTGTTTTACATTTTCAAATTCCCGACGTTTCAATCACTTTTTTTCTCCTTTTACTCAATAATGTATAGTATTCGCGTAGGCACTTGACATAATAATATATACCAAGTTATTACAAACACAAGAAAATACGATAAAAACACATTTTATGACAAGTTTTTACAGTAATAACAACTTACCTAGTGATCACTTCGGATACAGTAGCCAACTTTCCCTTAGTACGGACCTGTCTCCTAGTCTTCAGCAAGGAATTAGCACCAGCCAGTAGAGTGGCCGATGTTAGTTCGTCAATATCAGAGAACCGGTTCAAACTGGTTAAGTCCGGATTGCGCTCGACCAAACCGGATTTAAGCAGCTGTTGTAGGTACAAGTTGGATAGGGCTGGCGTTGGGGAGACGAAGAACTAGATTATTGTATACCGTTGTTAGGAATTTACTTAAACCAGGAGATAGAATAGGTTCTCTTTATACAGGCGGCCGTCTAAGAGCGGTATCACTGCAGTGCCTATTTCTGCCGCAAAGCAGCAGCGTGATAACACTAACGTGTTCTGGTTCGAAGGGCACCGTATCCGGCGTAATTACCGGTTAAACGAGACGTAACATACTATGACTCATGTAGTGAGCGCGTATGTATTGGTATTACCGAATTTCGTCGCGGAATATTGGTATTTCTGTGTACGTTTGCACGTGTAAGAGCGTTAATAAATGAATCTGTGAGTGTGTGTCTGAGAAGCTATTCGCGTGTGTGTTTGTGTGTGTGTGCACACGTGCTTGTTGTATTCGCATGCTCGTGTATATAGTAGTTACTTATTTAATTATACTTTATGCACTAAAAGTACAGAGGCGGACTTAATGCCATAGCCATTTTCATCCAGTCAAAGTTATAGTAGGTAAACACATATGAACGTATCTATGTACGTATGTCTGTCTAAGTGTGTGTGTGTATGTGTGTGTTTTAACAAATACTCACACTTAACCATGTTCAGCCTGTCCCTTCTAAGTCCCATACTGACGCACCACTCGTCCGCCCCCTCCCTCCCCAACTCCCCCAATTTCCTCTCAAACTCGTCCTGAATCCAGTTGAAGGCGGAGTGGTCCGATGTCTCGCTGTATCGACGCTTTATCTCGCGTATTTCTGTGAACGAGTTATTTATCTATGTCTATACCAATAAATAAAATTGGGGTGTTTATTTGTGACTAGTGATGCAACGGAAGTTTCTTAGCGGAACCAGATATCAAAAATAAATTTTAGCAGAAACGGAAACGGATGCGGAAACGGAAGTGTAAATAATATGAAAAAAAACAAGTTTACAAATATAATTCTTTATTAAGTATAAGTTTACAAATATAAATCTAATATAGCAAACAATATCGCAACTTGGCAACTGAACAATTTACTAATATTTATAATTTAATAGTGGCAAGGTATAAAAAGTCATTTGGCTGCTTTTACAACTAACAATCTGTTCCGGTGTTCTTCGTTCATAAGCCCAGCTCCGCTAAACAATTGTTCACTGGCGACGCTGCTGGGGAGTACCGACAAATACGGTATTTGTGCGAATTCAATATCCACCACACAAGAGGCACTTAATTAAAAGGTAATCTCTTTTCTTTTTTGTACTCCAGAAAATGTGACTGTATCTCCAAAAGGAGATTGTCACTCTCGCTAGCTGTAGTCGAGATTTCTTGGTCTTCGTTTGTACTTAACATGGATTCTAACATTTGAAAAGATGAATTCATCATTGAAGATGACTTCTGGTCGGCTGGACTTCATCCTCAATTCGGGTTCGGCGCCTTTTCGGTGTACCCCACACTAAACAAGATACACTATCATCGTAAGTGGATTTAGTTAACTCTCTAGATTGTCTGGTTCTGCTGATCGTCATTAAGTCACACACATGACACTAATGTATTAACACCAACAACAGCAGAAATACGCTTACATTCACGAAAAAGTACGTAAACAAAAAAATGTGATAATTGCCTGCGCGGCTCACTGGCTGACCCCTGGCCCGCGCATTCGTAGCACTCAACCGTCGGTTGTAAACTTCAGAAGCAGAAACGGATTTTGAAAAGCGCGCGGAACTTCCGCACTTGCGGAAACAGAAACAGAGATCCGTTGCATCACTATTTGTAATAGCAAAATAATCTTTTTTTAAATGTCACATAATAATTGTGATATAAAACCGATACATTTAACAAGACAACTCTTTATTTTAAAATTTTGGTCTGTCTGTGCCTGTGTTTGTTCTGGCTAATATCTGAAAGAATTAGTCTGATTTTGACGAGACTTGAGACCCCAAAAGATAGCTAACGCGGTTATAATCGCGTAGGATTGTCGAAAATATATCGTTATAATTTTTACGAAATATCGATATTTTTAGCCGATATTCAATATTACGATATATCGATGTATCGATATACAATCGCGAGTATCGAAAATGCGATATATATATTAGGATAAGGCTGTACTATTTATATTTTTAGTACAGTGATAAATCAAAATATACCTATTGTCAAGTATTGCAAAGTGTTTTATACTAAAAACAAGCATTTAATTACATTTTGATTTTGCTCGAGTTTAGAGAGTAGTTGCTGTTTCTTAATTTGAGCTTAATTTGGTTGTTTTTGCAGCCAAGCACGTAGATTTTTGTCTTATGTCGGCATCAAATTAATGTAGCTTTAAAAACGGAAACTTTTTTATAATTGTTTGTTATTCAATTTAAGCGATCCAGTAATGAAATATGAAATAGAACAGGCTACATAATTAATTTTTATGTACCGTTACATCGATAAATCGATATTTTCTAAATTAAATATTAATATCGATCGAAATATCGATATTTAATATTCATTTCGTCATCCCAATAGTCGCGGGCTGCAGTTGGTATCATGTTTACTGATTATTATTTTTTGGAAGCAAATAATATCTATATCGAGTGTAACAATTCATGGATTTGATGTATATAACGCCTTGGTATTGACGCTAAATTGACATCTCGATGGCCATCACTACATAGTATAAAACAAAGTCGCTTTCTCTGTCCTTACATCCATATGTATGCTTAAATCTTACAAACTTCGCGCCGGATATCGATGCGGTTTTGAGAGAAAGGTTTGTATGTATATATGCTTAATATTGTAGGCACATCATCCTTTGATAGTCCACTGCTGGACATAGGCTCCCCTAATAACACCCTCCCTATCCATAAGGGGTTTTGGACCGTATCCCACCACGCTGGTCCAATGCGGGTTGGCGGGTGGACCGACTTTTTACATGCCCATCCGACGCATGGATCATCTTATTTTTCAGACGAATGGGTCATCGGCCCAAATTGCCCTAACCAACTAGGAAACAACAATGAAAATTTGTTGAGTCCCCGCAGGATTCGAACCCACGACCTCCGGATTCTAAAGCACACGCCTATACCACTAGGCTACGGAGGCAGTTGCAGAGCACATATATATTATATATGCTAATCATATACAGATTACGTCTAAGCATTGTATTTGTTTGCAAATGTTTATGATCAGCTTCGGCCTCATATGGTCTTAGTTGCATAATATTAAAAATTAATGCAGTCGATTAACATATATAAAAGGTAAAAGACGAAAATATAGCCACCATTCTCTAAGGTCGGCTCAAAACTCGACTAATCCGCTTACGTCGAAATGTTTGATTTACATTCATTTAAAATTAAAAAAAAAATACTTCATTATTAAAATAATTGAGTTATTACATTCCAAAGACTTTCATACCACAAAAGTAGCCCATCCAGTTTCTTTACAACTCAATAAATACCGCTATCATCATTAAAATAAAGTGTTCTAAACAGATACAAATAAATTCATTCGGATCATCACTGAACATGATAAATATTAGCTATAGCTAGCTATTTGATATATATATTTCATTTCCGACGTTTGCGCTATAAACTAAACGCTAAAAACGCGATAATCTATAAATATAGGAATCAAACAGATATAAATCATTCATGGCACACTACAACTCACCCTCCTTCCTATCCGGTGCGTTGGAGAACAGTTCGACGTTGTCCGAACAGTGCGACACTACGTTCGATGTCGCAACTGTGTTGCCCAACACCGCGGCGAACAGTAATGAGCAACCCAGCCGCGGATGTAACGTCATGCTACCTAATAAGCTTCCCAAGCGGGTGACACACTCGGAATTTGAAAGGGCACCTGTAATTAAAATTAGTAATATTCATCATCATCAGCCTGTGATAGTCCACTGCTGGACATAGGCCTCCCCTAATACACCTCCATCCATTAGGGGATTTTGGACCGTACCCCACCACACTGGTCCAATGCGGGTTGGTGCGTGGACCGACTTTTTACATGCCCATCCGACGCATGGATCATCTTACTTTTCAGACAATTGGGTGATCGGCCCAAATTGCCCTAACCAACTAGGAAACAACAATGAAAATTTGTTGAGTCCCCGCGGGATTCGAACCCACGACCTCAAAATTAGTAATATTGTAAAAAGGAAACATTATATTTGCCGACTTGTACTGAAATTTTATATCAAATCACACCTATTTATAGACTTTGTTATTCCAGTATTGTACCTTGACGAGCAGCGATGCTAAATTTTTCATAACCTTCTCAAGGTTGGGCTGTCAGATAAAGGCAATAAAAATTGATAAATATACAAAGGCGAGTATATTTGATTGTGCAAAAAGAATAAATAAATAAAAAAAAGATTTGTATATTTGTACAGATCACGAGAAAGGACATAAGGGATAGAAGTGATTGTAAGGGTTGAAATAGAGGATGAAAGTTTATATGGAAATCGTCTCTATGGAACAAGAAACGAACGAACAGAAACATTGTGTCTAGATACACAAAACGAGCCATAAGTGGTGTTTTTCCAGCAATTTTTGCAGATTCAAACTGTACGGGGATAAACTGGGGGTTGAAATGGGGATGAAGGTCAATATAGAAATTGGTTATCGTCGAAGCAAAAGCAATTAAACTTTGTGTACTAATGATAGGCGCATACGACAAGAACGCCTCATTTATATTATACTATATATAATATAAATGAGGTATATATATATATATATATATACTTAATATGTTTTTAATATTTCAAAACTTACCTAAATCTATCAGATCCTCAACAGCTAACTCTATAGACTTGTTGCTTGGAGGTTCGGGCAATTGCGATAGGAAGCTTTCGACCTTATCTTACTAGGCGCATAAGACTTACAATCCAATACGGTCTGTACTAATGGTATTCTGAAATAGAAAATATTCATATGTACATAGAATGGAATAGTAGATAAATTTATGTCTAAACGGTAATACAAATATAGAATAAAATTTAAAGAAAAGATCCGCTTCTATTGCAATTTTTTTAGAGTTAAGTACAATAAATTTGAGGCCCTATATTTTTGGGTGTATGTCTTTTTAAATAGATGTACATTATCATGTACATATGTATATACATATATATGTAAATACATCTTGTATATATGTATGTAGATACATCACAAAACATCACATTCATATGCACACGACAATTAACATATGTACATGATAATGTACATTTTACCTAAATTCAAGGTAAAATTTCAAATTTTCTTTGCTATCCGATCATAAACAATCGTTTAAGAAAATAAAATATATCGAATTTATTTAATTAAATTATACATTTTAATCACGGTTTTATAAAAGACCATGGGATTAAACCATTTATTACCTTAGGATCTCGGGAGTCGTATGAAGAGCTAGTGTATCTTCCCTCTCTTTCGTGTACATCCTGTAACAATGTCCTGTAAATAAAAAATGTTTTAATTTAATACGCCTTAAAATCTTTTCTTAAAGTTTTTAAGAAAAGATTGCTAATTCAGACAATTAATCTATCAGAAAAAACCGTTTACTAATTCACGTAAAATAAGATAAAATTCATATAAAACATCATACTTTATGACACTAACATATTTGACATAAGATTTTGTTTACAAAGAGTCCATACTATTATAGGCTTATGAATATCTTAGTGTTTCCTAACCTTTTATAGACCATACATAATTAAAGCTCCAACGCGCATTGGACCAGCGTGGTGGGATACGGTCCAAAAACGCTCTAATGGATCAGTCGTGTATCGCGGGAGGCCTAAGTCCAGCAGTGGACTAACACGGGCTGATAATGATGGATGATGACTGATATAATTTTTAATATCTAATTATTATCGCTCCTTCGTTCGCGTGGTGATATATAAAATAACATAAACTTTTATCCCCCAAAAAAAGTGGCCTCGGTTACTTCCAGTTACATCAGTCATCTTCCAGTGCAAGTCCCGTCAAAATGGGATCAGCCATTGCAAAGATCACAAGCAGACAGACGGGCAGACAAATATAAAAAAAAAATGTTTTGTAGTATGTATCGGTTCTATGTCACAATGAAATCCTTTAACTTTCTTTTCATATACACGCAGACAACAGCTAGTCCATACTGATATTATAAATGCGAAGGAACTCTATCTGTCTGTCTGTCTGTCAGTCAGTGTTTATAGCCTTAACCACTAAACCGATTTAGATGAAATTTGGTACATACTTAAAACGGATTCCGAAAAGGACATAGACAAAATTATTGCGGTAACGGGTTGAAATAGGGGATGAAAGTTTAAATAGAAATCAGTCATCGTCGTAGCAAAAGCCATAAAACTTTGCGTCCACTACACATACTATATTAACACCTTATATTATACTGTACAGAATATTTTAATACACCGCGGACATTTGTCCCATTCCACGCGGACAAAGTCGCGGTTAACAGCTAGTATTTAATTAAACATATATATACGGTAAGGGCGTGTGCTTTAAAAACCAGAGGTCGTGGGTTCGAATAATAATAATATAATAATTTATTTTCTCACCACATTGAGTTATACAATAAAATTAGGTATTAACAGTATTTTACATTAGCTACAATGTGGAAGACTGATGCCTAAACTAAGCAATGCCTGTATTTTAGGCCACAGGTCCCACTCCGAAAGACAAGTATATAATTACTAAAAGTAGTTCTAAGATGGGTGAAAATACTCTGTTTTGATTGTAAAAGTGAACATAAACATAAATTGTTTGTTACTTAAAATGAATTACACAACATTGCGAGTACAAAATTTAAGTAAGTGTTTGTTGAGGAGTACGCGTCTTGTGTGTGATGATGTGTTGTGTGTGTGTGTGTGTGTGTATGTGTGTGTTGTGTGTGTGTGTGTGTATGTGTGTGTGTGTGTATTAGTTTATCTCAAGTATTGAGAAGATCTTCAGTGTTTTATAATCTAAGCTTGTTAACCATTGTGTAACAGTTTTTTGGTTTTAAAGCTAGAAAGTGGATAAATGTTGAGCTTCTGGTTAATTTTATTGTAAAGAAATCCTCCAATATAGCTGTAGAATCTACGAGAAAAATGAGATGAATTCTTTGTGAAGTGCAAATGCGACAAGTTCGTTTATTTTGTTGAGAACTATTTGGATTATACTCTACTTGATTGTGTTTTTAAGGACTGGTACAAAACGAACAGCTGTCTTACGTAAGAACATTTGTTTTTATACAGATCCGTAGTAGGATATGTATATGGAAGAAAGTTCATAACCTTTAACAACAACCGTTGAGTTCGTTCAAGTAAAATTAACAATGACTTGTCACTCCACCCCATGGAAGTTATACAATAGATAAGTAGTGACTGGCAGAGCGACAAGTAAACTAGTTTCATGGTTTTTGAATCAGCTACGGTTCGAAGGGTCCTAAAATGTACGTTAATTTACTGTAGTCTACAGAAAGAGTTTCTATATGTTTAGCTAAATGTGAGGTTGCTGTCTCAATATGATACCTAGGTACTTGACATCTTTATTAAGCTGCAATGGAACGCATTGACACAGTGAATTACAGCTAAAATTGCAAGAATGAGCGTAATGTCATGATGAAAAGTTTGTGTTGAGTTGCTTTTTGGAGAATAGAATATATTTGGTTTTGTCTGTATTTAGATAAGTGCATTTTCATGAAGCTCATTTGGTAATTCTATTTAGTCCAGTTTGGGCTTGGTCCTTTAATTCATCCAAGTATTGCCTGTAAATATAAGGGCTGTATCGTCAGCGAAAGAATAATCTTTACCATTACTGAGTTCAATATTACACAGGTCATTAATGTAAATAAGAATAAGGTCGGGCCTAATATGCTTCCTGCGGACACGCAGCATAATCGCTCTCTCGCTTATAATGAGGTCCTATTTTCATATTGAGTCCTGTCAGTTAAATAATCATGAAAAGTTTTAGTTGAAGACCCCTTCATGCCTAGCCATTCTAATTTCTGCATCAATATGGGATAGAAACGGTGTCAAAAGCCTTGAGCTAAATCAGAAATATTCTAAACACTTTGTTTTATTTTCCAAGGTAGAGATAACAGAATCTGATAGTTCATGTACGGCGTCAGCCGTTGATTTCAGGGCGAATCCAAATTGGTTTGGTGATAGGATATCATATTTGATTAAAATTTGACTAACCTTTGTACATTATACGTTCCAGGATTTTTGAGAAAGCAGGCAATACAGAAATAGGCCTATAATTCGATATTAGACTTTTGTCACCACCCTTGTAGATAGGATGGATAATTGATTTTTGAAAATAGAGGAAAGATACCATTTTCCAGGGCGAGATTGAAATATGGGTAAACGGGATTAAAATTTCTTGTATCGCTTGATAAAGTGAGTAGAGATTCCATCGCAGCCAACTGCTGTATCGCTTTTGAGATTATGAATTATGGTTTCAATTTCGTCCTCATCGGTTGGTAATAAGACAAACGAGTTAACTACATTCGACCTATAGTAATTCGAATTTACAGTTGAATCTAAAGATCTTTTATCAGCGAGTTGTTTGCCAATATGTACAAAATATTTATTCACTTCATTAACAGCGTCTTTTGGGTTCGGAAATTGAGTTAATATTTGAGTTGGCATATTTTGATTGTCGCTTCTGTTTGTGACTTTATTTATTACTTCCCAAAGTTTCTTACTATTTTTACCTGCTTTTTTAATTTCTTCGCGTTCATACTCTTTCTTAATTTTTTTTAATAAACTGTTACAAAAATTACGATATCTCGTGAAAGTTAATTTTAAGACTTCGTTTTGAGGAGCCTTTTTAACTTTTTTGTGTAAATTATCCCTATGTCTCATGCATCGTAGAAGTCCTGGAGTAATCCAAGGTTTTAAAATTTTTTTGCGTTTATGTTGTTTTATTACTATCGTATTTAAATTAATCACTTTTTGAATAGATTCACTAAAATAGTTGCAAGCTGAATTTGGGTCCTGTGCGGAGTACACAATATCGAAATTAATATTTTTTAATCCCAACGCGACTCCTAAGTGGTTTGTTTTGATTATTTTAGTGGTAGTTAAACGATTGACGTATAATGATTCGAGAAAAAGAGCAACAGCGTCGTGATCGGTAATAGCCAGTAGATCGGAATAATGCGGGACCTGACAAATTTTCATCGTTGTTTCGTAATTAGTTAGGGCTATTTGGGCTGATCACCCAGTTGTCTGAAAAGTAAGATGATCTATGCGTCGGATACGCATGTAAAAGTCAGTCCACCCACCAACCCGCATTGGATACGGTCCAAACCCCTAATGGTTAGGTGGCTCATGACCAGCAGTGGACTATCACAGGCTGATGATGTGATGCGTGATAACTGGGAGTAACTTAGGCTACCTTTATAAAAAAAATACTTTTTTTTATACACATAGTCGCGGGCAATGACATTAGTATTAAAATTAATTAAAACTAGTATTCAATAAGCATAGATATTTATTTACCTGGTTGGACTCTTCCAGCTCTACCAGCTCTTTGCTTAGCACTCGCTTGCGAAACCCACACAGTTTCTAAAGTAGCTGTACCTATTTATAAAAGAATTAAATAAAGAAATAACCGAAAAAACATTTTTTTAAAACATTTTTACGGCGTTTAATAGAACTCTTAAAAGCAGTGAAAATGTTGTATATAAGCTATGGAAATACTTTAGCTTTAAATATTTCAGACCCGAAGCGGTGCAAATACTTAAAAAAATTAAACGTTTCGCAAATCACAAAATTATTAGACTAATTTTCGTAAGAATTAAGCTAACACAAGCTTATGATGATGACGATGAACATTAGGTATAAAGGAAAATATTACCTGTCCCTTCTCTAGTTCTGTTCTCCTTATGGCATCCGCTGTCAATGACGTAGACCACATCAGGTATGGTTATAGAGGTCTCCGCTATATTTGTGGCCAGAACAATCTTCCTGACATGCGGTGTGGGCTTTTCGAACATTCTGGACTGCTCGGCGGTCGACAACCTATGTGTAGCGGGTTCGAATCTCAGTGCATCGTGTACGACTCAAGTGTGTTGAGATAAGATTTGAAGATGGTTCAAGAAGATATAAAACAGAATGTTAACAACGCAATTCACTTTGCCTTGAAAATATGACATTATACACTCAATCTCGGTAAATACAACAAAAAGATAAATATACGATAATAAAAATAAAGAATTATCGAAATCGGTATACAACTCACGAAAAAAACCGTACAAAGATACAAAAAGCAAACAGACGCAAGCACAACCTTTTTTTCAATAAATCTGGTAATTAAACGGTCAAAATTTAGGTCATTATTATCAAATGATTTTCTCTCGGCATTAATAAAATAAATATACAATAATGCAAGGGCTAATTAACAAAAAAATTAGGCCATCTCATGTAAAATGTAAGAGATTATTATTATAAATACATTACCTAGAGTGCACTGGCAACACCATGTGCTGGCAAGAACCAGCGAAGGATTCATCCAGAATCTTCTTAACCAGCTTTATTTCGGACCAACCCGGGAGGAATACTAGTATCGCGCCTTCCGCCTCTCCTTTATCCACCGCTTTCACTACATCTGCCACCTGATAAAGTTTAAAGTTATCAAAGATAACAACAGTAGATTACTCTAATATGTCAAATTGTTACCGAAAGATCAAATTCCGAAAAAATCTGTGACTTAAAAAACTGTAAAAAATGTGGAACGCAAAAGCAAAAAAAAGAATTTTCATACAAAAAGAGTATGGTAAAAAAAATTTAAACGCAAACTTTGAACATTACAATAGAGACAAGCCGTAAATAAGTAGTTAAGTATATTGGACCTTGTATACTAATAATAGCGATATATGGACCAGCGTGGTGGGACACGGTCCAAAACCCCTAATGGATAGGGGTGTATTAGGGAGGCCTATGTCCAGCAGTGGACTATCACAGGTTGATGATGATGATTATGATACTTATATTAATAATAATGTTCTCCTTGTCGATTCCGACTAAAGCGGCCGATCTATAATAGAGATCAGCCAACTACGCGGGAACACAGGTGCACTCCCTACTCCTTCACTAAAGCACGGAAATCTTTTGAGCCCCAGCAGGATTCGAACCCACGAACTCCGGTTTCTAAGCCACACGCCCTTGCCGCTAGGCCACGGAGGCAGTTAATGGTCCTTATATATCATCTAAACAAATAAATTAAATTGAAGTGTCTGTTTGTAACCATTTTAAAATAGTCACATTCTGATGTAACCAATACATATATATTTTTTGTGTCTTCCTGTTTGTGTCTCTATCTAATCTTAAGCTGGTCCGATTCTAACAAGACTATGACTGGACGATAGCTGTCGTAACTAGGAGTAAGTTAGGCTCTCAAAAAAACTAACAAAATAATAACTTTTTACACTACCACGCGAACGATTCCATTAATATTAAAAGTAAGGAAAAATATGCTCACCTCCTGACAGTTTATTTGCGGACGGCCGTCTTGTTTAGCGGAATTCTCCACAGCCGTTGGCAGTTTCAGACGATACTTGTTTAGAATATCGTCCAAATACGAGATTTGTACTGGAAACGTCCTACCTGGTACTTCGACGGTTTTGCAGTCGTCGAAGTATCTAGAAATCCAAACACTTATACCTTATCGCCTTAACTAATTAAAAAGGGGATTATGACAATGCTAGATGTGTAAAGTCTACGTGACGAAGTACTGTTATATCGTTGTATATAATATGCCTTACAGTAGTCTCAGGCATGCGACACTAGAATCCATAGCGGTAACACTTGCCCAAAGTTCTATTAATTATATTGTATATTATTATGATCATTTTAAAGTTAATGCCAATAGACATTTTTCAATATGTTGTATCGATTTAGTTTTTTTTTTAAAGTCTCAATTGTCTCAACGTTAAGGTGTACATTGTTCACTGTGAAGGTTAGAGCAATGTGAGTTGATCACCCAATTTTACACGAAGTATGAACATACATACGTCAGACGGGCCCTAGTTATAAAGACCACCTTTGCAGATGTTATAGATTTTCACTGCCTTCGAATATACTGACAACTAATCCATCCGTCGACTGCCTCCGTAGCCTAGTGACATAAGCGTGTGCTTTAGAAATCGGAGGTCGTGATTTCGAATCCTGCGGGGACTCAACAAATTTTCATAGTTGCTTACAAGTTGGTTAGGGCAATTTGGGCGGATCACCCATTTGCCTGAAAAGTGACATGATCCATGTGTCGGATGGGCATATGTAAAAGTCGGTCCACCCACCAACCCGCATTGGACCAGCGTGGTGGGATACGAGTCCAAAAACACCCTTGAGTGATAGAGGTATTGGAGGCCTATCGATCCAGGAGTGGACTATCAAAGGCTGTCGACGATGAATCCATCCGTCTATATAATACAGTTTACCCTTTAGGTCATAAAGGTAAGATGACAATTGCCTAGATAAAACTGGTATCCAGGTAAATCTAGAGGAAGAAGTACCTGAGCCGATAGATACTTGATAAAATGTAATGAAACATAATAGGTGAATTTAGATGGATTAGAAGCTATCCTATGAATTATTGATTAAAAGTTACTGAAACATAATAGTGAATTTAGATGGATTAGGAAACTGATCCTATGATATACTTGATTAAATGTAATGAAACGTAATACTGAACTTATATAAGAAGCTGATTCCATAATTCTCCTCCATAAAGGCTATGAGAATAATTAAAATTACCTTAACTTCTAATTCTTCTTACCTCGTAAACACCTCAGTATCCAATGTGGCACTCATTACAATAACTTTCAGTTCGGGATTTATTTGAAGAGCGCGTTTTAGAAGGAGCAGAGTGATGTCGGTGTTAACATCACGCTCGTGGGCCTCGTCTATGAAAACTTGCGTACAACCGACCAGACCTACGACAATCATATCATATATACAATATACATTAATATTGTATCATAATCTTAATAATATCATCATCATCATTATCTTCAGCCTGTGACAGTCCACTGCTTGACATAAGCCTCCCCTAATCCACCCCTATGCATTAGGGGGTTTCGGACCGTACCCTACCACGCTGGTCCAATGCGGGTCGGTAGGACCGACTTTTTACAGGCCCATCCGACGCATGGATCATCTCACTTTTCAGGCAATTGGGTGATCGGCCCAAATGGTCCTAACCAACTAGTAAGGAAACAACAATGAAAACTTGTTGAGTCCCCGCAGGATTCGGACCCACAACCTCCGGTTTCTAAAGCACACTAATATTATATCATAATCATAAAATCATATCATTAATAATTGTTTAATACTAGCTGTAGCCTGCCGCTTCATCCGCGTATATAAAAAAATTACATCAGCTATCTTTTGGTGAAAGTCCCGTTAAAATCGGACCGGTCATTCAGAGACCGCCTCCGTGGTCTAGCGGTATTGGTCCTTGCTTTATAAACCATAGGTCGTGGGTTCGATTCCCGCGGGGAAACAACTAGTGTTATCATTGGTTATTTCTGGTTGGTTAGAACAATTAGGAACGATCACCCAATTGTCTGCATAGTAAGATAGTAGTGGGATACGGCCCAAAAAACCCCCTAAAGCACAATATTATAAATGCGAAAGTAGCTCTGTCTGGTCGTCTGTCCGTATTTACGTCTACGGCATTAAACTGCTTTCGATGAAGTTTTGTACATACTGAGAACAGATTCCAAGAAAGGAATACTTATTAATTATTGCTATAAAAGCGGTTGAAATAGGCAATGAAATGTTACAAGGACAAATCTAAACACATAATTTCATAACATGATAAACACACATAAAACATATCATAAACGAGCCATAATTGTATTTTTATAGCAATTTTATAGTTTCAAACTATACGGGGATGAACAAGAAATTGAAATGGAAATAAAAGTCAATCTGGAAAGACGTCCCCGTCGAAGCTAAAGCTATGGAACTTTGTATGCTAACGATAAAAACATACAATTATATAACTCATTCATATCACTATACAGCTCAACGCGGACAAAGTCGGAGGTAACAGCTTGTATTAAACAAGTTAACATACCCGGATTTAACTGCAGCCTTCGAAGAAGTACTCCCGATGTGCAATATAAAATAATACCACTGGAATGACTTGGCGTCTTAGAATGCAGACGAACTTGATAGCCGATCGAATCTCCCACCTAGAAATTAAATGAAAAATAATATTGATTTTACCTATTTTGATGTAGCCAGTTCATTATTAGCTTTTTATGGCATACGCAAGCAGACGAGCAGTCAGGCCACCTGATGGAAAGTGGTCACCGACGGCCATGGACATTGGCAATACAAGTTGTAATAAAAGCGCTGCCTACCGTGAGACATAGGGTGTTAAGTCTCGTTTACCCAGTAAATACGCTGGCTACGGTGCCCTTCAAACCGGAACACAGCAGTGTTTTCACACTACTGCTTCGCGGCAGAAATAGGCACCGCGGTGGTACCCACCCAGACGGTCTCCTGTAAAGAGGGGACCTATCACCGGTAAAGACATTTCTCTAGTTGATTATGGCAATACAGGCTGATTTCCTTATGGCTTCTATTGATAAAAGACAAGATTGATAAAAGTACTTACGTCATGAGGTTATGACGTCACTTGCTAGTAATAGATACTAAGGATTCAGTTTGGATTTTGGAGGTCCGTTGATAGTCGCTATTAATACTATTAACTGCCTCCGTAGCCTAGTGGTAAGGGTGTATGCTTTAAAACCGGGGGTCGTGGGATCGAATCCTGCGGGGACTCAACAAATATAAATTTTTGTTTCCTAGTTGGTTGAGGGAATTTGGTCCGATCACCCAAGTGTCTGAAAAGTAATGTGACCCATGAGTCGGATGGACGTGTAAAGTCGGTCCACCCCAAACCGCATTGGAGCAGCGTGGTGGGATACGGTGCAAAAACCCCCTAAATGGAGGAGGCGTGCATTAGGGGAGGCCTATGACCAGCAGTGGACTAACACAGTTCGATGATGATAATTTTGATAATGATTAACTACCATAAAGAAATGAACAATCGATCAACCTCTTCAATTGTATTTGTATTGTAGTGTTAAACGTAGTTTTTTTTATTGAAGTCGGATGCCATGAAATCATTCGATTTATATCAACTCTAATTAAGGTGCCAATTCTCCTTTTTACAGTGGACCATCGGGGGAAGTACCACCAAGGTGTCATCTATTCTGCCAAAACGCGTATACAAACACTACGGTCTTCCGGTTCGAAGGCATCCAGCACCGCCATATAATTCTGGGTGATCACTGAGCAACAGGCTCGACATTTGTAGGTGCTCAGTTGCCGATATGTCTCACCAACCATCAGGAGAACGACCTGCTCGTTTCTTAGCTTTCGCCAATTATGAAAAAAACCTTAGAAAAAACCGGCTTCACTATATGAAAAGGCTAGGAATAAGAACCTAAACCACCTACCTCCTCTCTTACAATAATTATAGTAAAAATTTTGGACGAAATGCACAACATCATCGAATCCCAAACTAAGCAGTTCTTGTACTATAAAAACTGGACGACTGATAAATACATAGACTTATTAGATAGATGCAAACACCCAGACAGGAGAAAAACACTATGTTCATCATACAATATTTTCCCTGTGGTGGGAATCGAACCGAAACCCTTTGGCGCAACAGTCAGGGTCACTAACCATTGCGCCAAGGTGGTCGTCAATATACTAGGAAATAAATGATTAATATACGTATGATGTACCTGTATGTAGCTCACATGAAATTTAAATTTATGTATATTTCATTATTTTAAAAGATGACAAAATAGGCCCGCTGAGTTTCTTTCGCCGGTTCTTCTCAGGTCGGAGGCGTCCTATTCCGAACCGGTGGTAGCCTCCTTGACAATTAGCGACTGTTATACTTCTATATTGAATAAAGATATTTGAATTTGAATAGTAAATCTACCTACCTCCTCCCCCAATTCATCAGCGACCCTCTGAGCTAGTCCAATTGCGGCCACCCTTCTCGGTTCGGAAACTATTGCAGTCACAGATGAACCCAATTCGCGTAATATGGCCGCTGGTGCCCTAGTGGACTTGCCACAGCCGGCAGCCCCAACAATCACTAATACCCTAGAATCTTGTAGCTTTGAAGTAATTTCTTGCCTGTAAATAGCAACCATCCAATTCAATGTATATAAAAATAAATTGCTATTCGTTAATCTCGTTAAAACTTATGAACGGCTTAACCAATTTGTCTAAATTTGGTCTTGAATTATTTGGAGAAGTCCAGGGAAAGTTTAAAAGGTCAATATATATAAAAGCAACAACTTTATTTTACCCTTGATGTACCCCGTCGATCAGAAATCTCATTAAGAATGGTTTGAAATTGATAACTAATAAAAAGTTTTATATAGTATTATATCTGTCCAACTACGTATTTGTTCTTATGAGGTAAAAAATAATTTAAAACTATCTTTTTGATTGTTTTCATATAGACTGAAACATTTTCAGTTTTCTTACAGAATAAATTTCTAAACGCATCCATATTTTTTCATCTAATAAGCTGCGGTCAGCTTTAGTTTCAAAATAAATATCATTTAAATTGCATGAAATAAGTTAGCTTTTTCTTCTTAGATTTTTGTCCAATATACTTCACTATTTACTTTAGTCCGATGATATGGCATTTGTGATTTATGAGAAAATTTTCTTCATCGCGTTGACGACGACTTTTAATCTAATCTCATCAAGTTATTTGAAGTTTTAGAAGCACAAAACATAATCACGAAATCAATTTCGAGGAACAAATCGTATTTTGGAAACCACAAAATTATTTCGGATATCAAATGGGAAATATTGAGTAATTTGAACGACGCAAAAAGTTCCCATCAAGCTTTTCGATTCCAAAACTTTGGGAGATTTAATCCATCCCTGACGTAAAACTCATCGTAAGAAACAAATTAAAACGTTAACTTGGTTATATTTGATCAGTCGATTTTGAGGAAAAGTTAAAGTTTAAATTAACATAATTAATACGTAAAACAATATTGTAGAAAAACCATTAATTACAGTTGAACTTTTGGCAGATAAATAATTATCACGTTTCGAATCATTCGCCGATCGGAGACTAACAGTGATGCTAAGAGTTCAATCAAACGTGGATTCTTAATAATTGAAAAAGATATTAATTGACTAAATACATAGAATATTACAGTTACAAATAAACTCGAAATTTATAGGAGGCCATACGGTTTAATGCAGTTATGAAACTAATTAGGGGACATTAATTTTGGACCGTGTTAGGCTCATTGTGATGAATTAAAAATCATACCAAAAAAGCTCTAACTTTAAAAGGAATTAACATAACTATAATTTCTATTAACACGCGGATAATCGTGTTTAATTATTTTAACCGACTATTTTACATTCATCATCATCATCATCATCATCAGCCTGTGATAGTCCACTGCTGGACATAGTCCTCCCCTAATACACCCCTATCCATTCGAGGGTTTTTGGACCGTATCCCACCACGCTGGTCCCCCGCAGGATTCGAACCCACTACCTCCGGTTTCTAAGCCACACGCCTATACCACTAGGCTACGGAGGCAGTCCCTTTATATTAGAAAACCACTACTAGAAAAACTAATGTCGTGTGCTCTGCCAATATTGATTTACCGAAATATTTTACTACTCACTAATTAATCAATTCTAATGAAACAGCAATTGACATATGTTTACTAAAAACTGAGTCCGTGACGTAAAACATTTCCTGATATTAATTAACAGCGCAGTATAAAAAGATTTGTTTACATCATCCAAAAAGTACCCAATAAGCCAATAACAAATTAAAACTATGGTTGTACATTCTTTAATGAGGCTCAGAGGTACATACCTAATAAATACGACTAATAAAATAAATTATAGTTATTTATATATTACTTAGGTTATATACATTATTAAAGAGCGTCTTAAAACTCAATAATCGATATTGAACGATAACCCCGCACGTATACGGACGAGAACCGAAAATAAAAGTGACAACATGACGAAAACAAAAAAATTAAATCTTTTCCCCATTTTATGATCACTGTACGAACGACTTATCTATATCTATGGCGCACGCTAAAGTGTGTCAAATGAAAGTGAACGTACACCGAATACAAATGTGACGTTTCCAAACGTCACAGTGACGTGTACGAAACGTCACAGTGACGTGTAAGAAACGTCAGTGAAACGTCATTAGATTGAAGAGCGAGAGCGGTTTGTTCAGAAAGCGACAGTGAAGTTTCGATTTCTTTGACTTTCGACGTTTCACTTTCGATTTTTAGGTAGCGTGTTCACGTCAGAGTTTTTAGAAAGCGATCTTTTGAAATGTAAGAACAAGTTATACTAATCTTTTAGTACTAAAGAATATTTAATTATATTGTATTTATTAAATTTATGCTACGTATATTTTATGAGTAATAAATTTAAAGTAAAGCTGATCCATAAAACGATAAATAATATAATCGCATATATGTGGTATCTGTCTATTGTGTGTATGTTGCATCTTTTAATGACTTCGATTGAGACTTTCAAAAGAAAGAATTTTCAATTCAGTACAGTTTTAAAACATACCAAATAAAAAAATACAATTTTTCTAAAAATAATTTCAAATACAAAACGCCCGACGACGTTTATGACGTATAAATAAAAATATGCAGCAACTTTGTTTTATCGTCGTCTCTGATCTTATTAGCCCGATAACAAAGTATTTTGGAGGTAAAGTTTAGTAAGTTCACCAGAGGTCGCTTAATCAACGTGGAAAGTATGCATTTTGCACGTAGTCGGCACTGACATTACACATAATTTATAATACACATGTTAATTATAATCCATTAAAAAATTAAGATATTTCTTTTAGGTAGTGGTTAGATGTGAGTCACTATATAATATTTATCCGGAGGTATTTTTGGTTCGATTATCAAGTTTTCCCCCTTTTATGGTAATACCTTACCTAGCTAAACCCCTGTAATTCATTCTAATTGGTAGACCGTCACTATGTTTACCATATTTGCATACGCGAAACTGGGTCTTGGGATCTCGAGTAATTTACTTGCTTGTTGAGGAGTCAACTTGCCTGTGAAGTAAGATGATCCGTGCGTCGAATGGGCATGTAGAAAGTCGCTCCTGCGCCTTATCTCTCATCGGTCGTGTGGGTTTTCCGTCCGATAGGAATTTTAGGGCAAAGGAATAGCCTGTGTTTGCGCATACACTAGTACGCTACGATATCTTCTGAAAGATGGCTCATCTCTTACTTATTGCTGGCCTATTATGATTTACAACCAGTACAAGCGATAATCCTTAACTCAGTACAGAAAAAAAACTCACGCATATCCATCAATAGGCAGTGGTGTTATTTCCTCTTGATATCTTCGAAATTTGTTCTTAAGACTTTGACCTCGTCTTATTGAAGTTGCATTAGACGGTGCGTCGATAGGTCGACCGAATATAGGGTGTATGGGGGTTTTTGTATCTGGGAAGGGAAGAAGTAAAATTATTATATTTGTCATCAGCGTGTGTAAGTCCACTGCTGGACATAGGCCTTACCTAATGCACGCCTTGTCCATTAGGGTGTTTTTGGAACGTACACTACCCCGCCGGTCCAATGCGGATTGGACCGACTTTTGACATGGCCTTTCGACGCATGGCCGCCAAAATTAATAACCAACCAGAAATCAACGATAACACAGTGTTTTTTTCTCCGCGGGATTAACGACATCCGGTTTAATAGGCAAGACCACGGAGCTATTTATATCAAAATAGCATAAACAAGATAAGAAATGATTTTAAACTGCTAGTGTGAATTTGAACACTTACACTAAAGGTGGGTTACCTTTTACAGGGGACCGTCTGGAGCGGTACCAACGGGCTACCTATTTCTGCTAAAGAGCGGTAGTGTGAAAAAACTATAGTGTTCCGGTTTAAAGGGCACCGTAGCCAGCGTATTTACTTCGTAAACGAGATGTCCCCGGTACTGCCGTTGTCTATAGGCGGTGGTGAACACTTTCCATCAAGTGGCCAGACTTTTCGCCTGCGTTCGTATGCAAATAACAAAGAATTAAAAAAATATTTCTTATTTATTATATAAATTCTTATTATCTTATTGTAGCCTAGTGGTAAGGGCGTATGCTTTGGAAACCGGAGTTCGAATCCTGCGGGCACTCAACTAATTTTCATTATTGTTTCCTAGTTGGTTAGGGCAATAGGCCGATCACCCAATTGTCTGAAAAGTAAGATGATCCATGCGTCGGATGAGCATGTAAAAAGTCGGTCCACCCACCAGCCCGCATTGGACCAGCGTGGTGGGATACGGTAAAAAAAAACCTCCTAATGGATAAGGCGTGCATTAGGGAGGCCTATGCCCAGCAGTGGACTAAGACAGGCTGATTATAGTCTTTTATTTAATTATACACGTCTTGCGAAAGATACAAATAGTTAAAGAATAAAAAATTGGCATCTTATTTTTGTTACAGTTACTGTATATGAATTAATTTCTTCTAAACAAAAGTATATTTTATAATGAAAAAGGTCCAACGTTACCGGCAATATTTCTAGAATCCTCGAACGAAGATTCATCAGACTCTTCAGGCAGATCTGTAAAAACCAAAATATCACTTAACACTATAATGTTGTTTATAATTTAAAAAAAAAAAACTATAACAGTAAAATCCTCATTTACGGTCTGTCTATAGTTGAGCCAATATGGAGATAGAATTTAAGCAAACAAAGAGTAATTTTCTGGTATACGGATGTGACGACCCCACCGTCCACTCGACGGCGGATCTGCCTTACAGTGGGAGTAAGACAGATCCGCAGTACAAGTGCAAGTAGTCAACAGCCAATCCGTGGCAATTATGAGCAACACCTTTACTTTACTAACGTCTTAGCGTTCATTAATTAAGGCCTATGTCCAGCAGTGGACTGCTAAAAGCTGTTTATGATCATATAAAGGCTAACTTCAAACTCAATTGCCGCTAAAGAGTCGGGCTCTATTATTGGTTATTATACATCACGTGGCGTTTAAAATGATCGCGGTCCAAAAAGTAACAAATATTTTTTCCTGCAACTCCTAGTCTATGAGTACGGGCGTGATGCTTAAGCCGAGGTCATGAGGTTCTGAGATCTCTCGGGACTGCAAATCATTGTCATTGTTGTTTCCTAGATTAAGCTTTAGAAATCCATTTGGTCTGATCCAGTTGAGCTCTGGAATAATTAAGATAGATCCATGCTTCTGGATGGGCATGTGACGAATCGTCCACCACTCTCACCACGCATTGGAGCAGCGTGGTGGGATAGCGTCCGATGACCTCCTAACGTTGGTCAATAGGGCCTATGTCCAGCGGTGGACTATCACAGGCCGATGATGTAAGTTACTCCCAGTTACATCAGCTCATCATCTCTCCATCATTATCATCTCCCAGTGAGAGTCCCGTCAAAATCGGATAAACCACTACAGAGATTCCCCATCATCATCATCATCACCTGTGTTAGTCCACAGCTGGACTTAGCCCTCCCTAATGCACGACTCCTTCACCATTTAGGGTTTTGACCGTATCCCACCACGAATTCCAGAGTTTTGCTAGAGCAAATGGACAGACAGACAGATATTCAAAAAAGTTGTTTTGTAATGTATATTGGTTATGTAATTGGTTATTTTTTTACAAACGAACACTACAATTTTATTTAATTGTATAAATAAGCTTTTGTGCGATTTTATATATTTTGTTTATTTGGACCTATTCTTAGTAGAATAGTGAAATAAATCACCTTCAATATCGATAGTGGAATCCCTATGCAAGGCCATAGTAGTTGTCATCAGTCTTTGTTTTGCTTCTTTGAATGTATCTTCGTATATGTGTTCTGTCAAAAAGAAATATTTAATATATGAGATTCAGTATTCAAATTGTGAAAAGAATCAGCTCTAAGTTATCATTTATTTCTGATCGGACAGGCCTATATGGTCAAACACTTATTTGATCAATAAGTAGATTATCCATTCATCAGATGGACATGTAAACAGCCAGTCTTGCTTGTCTACACTATATTTAGCAGTCCTTAGAAGGAGACAGTTATACAAATTTTCTGATAACTGATCCATTTACCATTGTGTTTAAATAACTGTTATCAATCAGCCGTTCAAATGAAACTGTTTAAGGTAAATCTGCATGAAGCCGACTTCAAAATAACTTGGGAAAGTTATTTTAGAGAAAAAATAAAAAGACTTATTTTATAACTACTAGCTACTTATAATATAGGTACATATAAAAAAATCTGTTTTTTTATATTCTGACAACAGGTACACGAGTAACACCAAGTGCATCAGCTATAGTTCAGTGAAAGCCCATCAAAATCGGACCAGCCATTACAGTGATTAGCCAGAACAAATAGACAGACACACGAAATTTCAAAAAAAGTTGTTTTGTAATATATATTGGTAATGTAATGGATTATTTTAATATTACAAACGGAAACTTCAATTTTATTTATTTGTATAAAGGTTTGGGCCAATTAAAATTTATCCAACATATAAAATAGAGACTTACTTATGTTAACATTGTAATCATTCCATATTTTCTCAACTCTTTCTATTAGAATTATCACTTATCTTCGCATATATTGGATCATTGATTGTTTTTTTGATTTCTTCTATAACTTTCTTTTCGTAAATAGGCGATCCTCTTTTGTCAATACGTTTATTTAAATACAGCCATTGCAAAGCTTGCGTTGCCGATTTTCATACATGATCATCTTACTTCAGAAAATTGGGTGATCGTCGAAATTGCCTAACTCAACTAAACAACATGCAAAATTTTTGCGTCCCTCAGTGAATTCAACCCACCTCCGGTTTCTAAGCCTACCGCCATACACTGGCTAGAAGAGCACAAATTATGCTATACTATTTTGTTCAAATATGAAATAAAGTTTTTCTGCCTACTCAGATCTAAAGCAACACTAGTGTTTTGTGGTTGAATCTTAATAAATCTTAAATACAATTGATATTTAAACGTTCAAACTGTTTAATCAAGACCTATAATCTTGTGGGTTTATCTCAGTGATCCTAACCATCAAAAGATATTTGGTTTTGTAACCTCAACATATCGATGAACCATTAGAATAAAGGAAATATTGCTGTGTCTGAAAAGGGGTTTAAATGTTTGCAAAATGTCTACTACTAGTGCTTTAATTGTGATGTAAGCTTTGGAATCGATGAAGTAGTTCAATGTGATGAAAACGCCATCTTTGCATTTCCTGTATAGCCTTCAGTAGTGAGATGAAGAATGGGCCTAAAACAAAGAACTAAGATTTTCCTCTCTCACAAATCGTGAGGGGCTTTAATGCAAGTCCACCACGTTAATCAAAACTGTTTGAACCTAAGACAATGTGCAGCAGTAACAAGATCAAGCTCTCTAGTAAAGATTCGTCATGTGTAATCTCTGAAATGCACGTAATAGCGCGCCTAATATGTTATTGACAAACATGAAAGAATGTGTATTATACAAGCTTCATACTTAGTAAAGAAATGATAATAGCTTTAGTGACATGGATTGTAAAGAAAATGATTTAGTAGAAAAATGTGACCTGTTGCTTAAGTAGTATAGTGCTGGAAATAAATGACGAATACAGTCATATTAAGAATTCCTTTGCATACCATACATTAGATGTGAAACCTTTTAAGAAAAAGCTATATTACTGTGGAGAAACTCTTCAATTGTTTAATGACAAACTTCAAAGCAGAGGAGGTTAGTGCACTTCGAAAGAACTTCAGAAAAGCTGTACAATGGTGACATTGATTTCTGATCAATAAACAGCTATATGTCAAGAACTGTTCAAAGAATTGATAATTAAGAACATACCTTGCCAGAGATTAACGCCCATATTGCTTACTAAGCAATATTTATACCTGTAAAGCATTTAACTCAAATTTGATACTAATCATACTATGATGGTTATAAAACAGCCAACATTTAAATTCTATATGTCAGCCTGGCTGAAAAGTGATCTGGATCAAGTTATGGCTATCCAGTTATTCTTGACAACTGGACGAAGCACAAAACATTCACAAGAAGGCTTCAAGGGAAGTGGGTATCAATCTCGATCAAACACTGTTTACAATAACAATTATAGTCAAACCTAATGAGCTTTACAAATGACCTACGAAGCTTTCGTCCATCGATTATTCAAATATTAACTACATAGTTTTTACTAGTTGCAGTATAGTAGACCCCATAGACATGTAAGATGAATGTTGCCAAAGACTCAATGATTTCAGATATTGAAAAGCTGTCCAAATACACAATTATTATACTGGTACTCAATTACAGTGACATTATATGGCCAGCTAAATGAACAGAATTGCACTGAGACCGTAAACTATTTCAAAAACATTAGTTTGATTTAAATTTAATCGAATGGATAATCGACACGTTATTTCGAAACTGATACAAACGACATCTTTGTTAGTACTTATTTTAGAAATGGGTTTGCAAACAGTAATTAAGCAATAAATTTCACTCTATTGGAAAAAGTGACACTTACTGTGTCATGAATTTGACATTCCAACGCTATTTATTAACTCATTTAACATATAAGAAAATAAGTGTCTATATTGGCGATAATTGATTGATAAATACTTTCAAATTTACTTAGACTGACCAACATTAAGTTATGTATCGAAAAAATCTGATTCTAGTAAGTACAATAGCAGTGGTATGAGTTCAAATAATTGTATTACACAACTGCATTGAATTCATGTACTCCTCTAAATACATAAGAATATTACAACATGGATAATGACATGTGAACGATGAGTAAGAACTACTTGAAAAAAAATGCTCTGGATATATGGCAAATAATTTGATTTAATTATAATAAATACGTAATACATAATAATGATCCTGTGCAAAAAGCTAGTGGCAGACTATGAGTGAAAATAATTGATAAAGTGGACAAAGTTCTACGGGACTATCTCAGACATCCTGTCATCTAAGGTAGCATTCCACCGACAGTGCTAAACAATGTAGCAGATCGAGTCTGTAATCCAACTGCATGTGGCCGAGTCTTTAGCAGGAATTTCAGAGCGATATTCAATAACCAGAAGAAATCGATAACAGTTAGAATATCCCAGTGGGAGAAATCTCTAGAAAACATAACATTTACCTGTAATGAGTTACCAAGGATTGTCCAATTAGATTGACTCTGCATGTGGTCCTGATGACTATACCACATTGTTCTAAGAACAGTGAAAATCATACCACTATTAAATATTATGATCAACTTCCTTTTGAAAATGGTAATGCCTAAGATGAAAAGATGCAATAGTACCATTGATATAAAGGATAACTTGATCCTGCAAATTATCCTATAAGTTTGATCAGCATTGCATCAAATGTATGAAATATTATAACAGCTAAAATCTTTATAATGATGACATTGTGCCAAAGAACAACGTTTGTGAAAAGTCTACATAATAATCTCTGACCTGCTTTGCATAAATCATAGTGATTTTGATGAAACAACCAACGACTGTATTTTATCTAAGACTTTGAAAGGTACTTTTGACAAATACACTAAACGATTATATCATAAACTAGTCATTTTGCATAAGGGCATACTTTTAAAATGTGGAATTATTGAAAATAGAGACTTTCAATAGCGATGGAGAATATTTGTAAGCACTAAAAGATTCTCTTTGTGCCCAAGGATCAGTACTCCAGCCAACATAATGTTGTTGATCTTCTGATATCCAGTCTGAAGTCGTTATTGCAGATGATGTTAAATTTTTAACCTCTATCAACCATGTTCAGGTTGACAACAATTTAGATAAGCGAATTTCAAACTGACTATAGATGTCTTATGTAACTCAATCAATAAGTCACATACTCATTCAGGAAGCAAACTTTAGTACTAATTACACAAATAATTCAGTGACATCAAAATAGGACCTGGTGAATAATTTCAGTATCTTAAATGGAAAGCCTATATCACATTTAAGGACAGCTTAGTGATGTAGTTACAAACATTTCGAAACACTTGATAACCTCTACCTGTCAAAACATTGCACAAAACTTGTAATGTCCACTATTAATTCATTCTAGATCTGAACCTATTTGTAGGTACATAACAACTGAAATGTCATAGAAAAGTTACAGAAATTCCAGGTGTTTGCAAAATCATACATGAGTCTTGAGGATAAGTGCCAACACTGGTATCCGACACAAGAAGACTATAATAAGGCTACAAAATACTTCCAAAATAGACTTGGCAAAGCATGCACAAGTTTCAACTAGGCTACACCAGCTAGCAAAACATATGAACTCTCATAACATGCTAATTAAATATTTGAGATACATAGATAAACTAGGTAATAAATCATGATTTTGCCATCAAGATTATCAATACTCTTCAGAATAGTTTTTAACAAATTACAAATGTACTCTATTGACAAATACTGGTTAAATGGCATTTATGACCATGGCTATCATACATTAAATATTTGTTCCAAATATAATAAAGTAAAATTATGGAACCTAAAATATTATTAGTATTTGTATATTTTGAATATTTTTAAAAGTATTTCTTACATCATTAATATTAAACCTTTAAGCTCAATTACTTTTACCTTTTATTCTTTCAGATAACTAACCTTTATCATGTAGCGCTTGCTTGGATGCTAAATCTCCATCTAGTATTCCATTTGATTTAAACCTTTTATGAACTGTGATGAGGTACGAAGAGTAGAGATAAGAAAGGTTGTCTTCTCTGAAAAGTAGAACTTTATTGCGTATGCAAGAGCATCTGAAATTATATATAAAACATAAACTGACAAATTATTTAATAGTTTTAAAAATTAACTTTTTACTTCCCCCGCTGCATTTAGGTTTTTTAAGCACTATAACTTTTTTAATTATGTGGTTAGAAAAAATTACATTGTTTGTGTTCAACAAATGGTCTAACAACTTTTTATCCTTCGCTCCTTATCAGAATAGTAAATTGCTTAAATCAGGTGGTTCTCATATCATTTGCTTAAATAAAGCAGCTGTCATTAACCGGTTAACTGAGCGGGACTTATAAACCACTATTACTACACCAAACTGAAGTATTGAGCAATTTTAAAGTGAAAGATTTTTCATATAAAAATAAATATGGATATATGGTGACATACTGAGATAATAGTGAGATAGCTTGTTATACCTTATGTGTAATTAAAAAGTGTATTCCCCAGTTAACAGGTTAAGACAAGATTCTTATCGGAATACAGTAATTTTATTACACGGAAGAATTATTTAGTCGAATCAGTACAAGGTGAATAGGATTCACTTATTTTAACCTATTTATAACCACTATAGGTATACAGGTTTTTATTTATTTAATTAATTAAGCTACCCTCTAGCAGATTAGCTGTCACTATCTGTCGCAGTAGACAGCAAAGCAGTTAGAAAAACTTATTTTCAGTCAGATATTAATGATATGTATTCCCACATCAAGGGTTTATTTGGGTAATTTTTATTAGTAGGTTATCGTCAAAGTGCCAAATAAAACCATCAGTATATATACAACATGATGGTACTATTAGAAGTGTCAATAGCAAAATGATAGAAGTTATTATTGCATGAACTAAGAAATAAACTCAAGGTTATTTTGTATATATTATATAATTCATTTTCTATTTATTTGCATGTAACGACAATAACAATTCAAATTAGGTATAAAATTAAATTAATATCATGTTACTGAGCTTTTCGCTTTATATACTTACTGTTGTATAACTTTAATTGATTCTGGAATATGTGCCGCCTATTAAAATCAGATCCTTGTAATAGTTTTCTTGTATTACAAGCTTTGGATATAAAATACTTTCTTAGAAACATTTTTACATACGGTTCTATAACCAATAAATTGCTAGACGTATATAAATATTGTTTTAGGTTATCACATAAACAGTTTTATGTTATTGATTCAAAAACAATAGAGAAATTAAAACAATAATTAAATATTAATATGAATCATCACTAGTATTCCAAAGTCGCATTAATGGAGAGAGATATTTGAAATTTTTAATTAAAGCAAAATGACACTTAGCATGTGAAATTGACATATGTCAATATCGGATAAACGTTACGCAATAATATTACTAAATTCGGGGCATCCCAAGAAACAACTTTGTAGATACAAATCAGCAAAAACAACACATTTAAAAGAAAATACTTTCACGTCCTAATGTATATAAAATCTATAAAAATATTTTATAGTAACTATATTAATTTTCATTGAATAAAAGTTAGTAATTAAATAAAATTAATATGGGTACTTTAAAAATACAGTGCAGATTTCTAAAAAACGATTTTAAAAGTATATTTGCATTGTATTCTGTACATATTTAATCATGGATTAGATGTTCAGTTGAACCTAATAACCTAAGACTCATAATTAAACGCACATTGTAAACGTCAGTGACTAAATAATTTTCGTTCAAAGAGAACTTTTTTTTTAAATAAAACTCACAACATACAATTAGGTTTACAACTTCGAAACAATAACATGTTAATTTTAAAATACTTTACACACTATCACTTCATATCGTAAATTACTTTAATATAGGCATTTCAAATAGATTTTCTAAAATATTGGACATATTAATTTTAATTTTCAAAATATGTTTCTCGACATTATTCTGTGCTGAAAGAAAGTATTTATACTGAAATATTTTCCTGTAAGGGAAACAGATAACAGAAACACAGCTTACTATAAAAACCCTAAGTGCTTATAGCTGCGTGAATGACGTCAATGGATTTTCCAATTCATGCTTAATTGCATTCAGATATCTTAAGTTATAAATAAATTATTAGGTTACACCCATTAAGACTCATAAGGAATTGAATTATGATATGAAACACGTGATTACAGTTTTAGGACAGAAATATTTTTGCATTTGTTGTTTTCTGACACATATATAATTGATAGTTTCTTTGTTTTTATGACGATTGTTATGATCGCGGTTGACAACCTTTAATTAGCCAGTAATGTCACCACTGCGAGATTTATTTGTATCGTGATGACAAATGTTTTATTTTGGAATACTGCGTTTCTGTGTTTGCATACTAATAATAATGATAAGTATAACGTGTGCTTTCTATTCACTTCTAATACAAATTGCGTAGCATTAAAAAAATATCATGCGGATTAAGTGTTATAATTCTAATACTGCTAATAATTAACTATTTTAAATAAATTGTCATTTATAATCTATTTTACTATCTAATAAGGATGAAAAGGTATATATACTTGATGATTATTGTAATCGAATTAAAAGGGATGAAAGAAGGTCAGTAATATATATTATTGTAATCGATATTAATAAGGGATGAAGAAGGTCAGTAATAGTATTACTGACGACTGACTGAGAAAGAACCACCCTGGTGCATTTTTCTGCTGTAAATCTAGCGCACTTTTTACGAGAGGGGGTGACAATCACCTTCAGCTGAATTCCCTGCACTCTTGCATTCCTGAAATTTTCTATCTGGACTTCTATAAAATTATGACAAAAATAATTGCTAGGAAAAATTCGGTGTTAAGGTTTTAGGACAACATTTATCAAAGATTTCTGTTGCTTAGGTTTTGGTATACAGAGTTTTATAAAGTGAGATTCTAAGATATGTATATAGAAAAAAAAATAATATGAGATTAAAAATTTTTTCGTTTATAAACAAAAACAGAGATATGAACAAGTAATGTCATTTATTATAAGACAATGATTCAATGGCGGATAGTTTTTGTAGAGTTGTACTTCTAATATTTATTATTGATCTAGAATTAATGAGTGACTCACTAATTTCCTATAAGGTCCATGAACCATCCATGAACTACGTCACACGTAATGGGGATGTGCATAAAGAAGTGACAAGGAGGCGAGAGAGGTAATAGGTCTAAAATATCTTGTAAATTATGGATGGCTCCAAAAGGCCGTCAATTGCGTTTTAATAACCGCGACTTTTACATGCCCATATGACATGCGAAACATCTTCCTTAATACAAAAGTATAAAACACATTTGCGAGACTAATGATCAAACCCCCAAATTATTAAGCACACTGTAAACCATTTTAAAAATGTGTGCGCGTACTAGAGTACACTCGTAAGAAGTGAAACTTCCTTATGACGTTATTTTTCAAAAAATAATTTACTTTATCAACTTTACACAAATTGGTTAAATAAAGTTAAATTAGATCAAGTTTAATAAAAGGCTTTTATTATCATAGACATAAATACGAATTGTACAATTATTTCATTTTAGCTTTTTACTACAAAGATTATAATTGAATTTCATTAATTGTAATAGAATTATTACTATCATTGATGTCGTTATCGAAAGTATACTTCGAATCACGCGTGGAAGGAATAAGAAAAAGATGGCGCGTAACGGAAAAATGCGATGCGCATCGAAAAAATGTTACACTTTTTTTTTTCCAACCCCGATAAAGAAGTTCCACTTCAATAAATTACTGAGACGGTTATTACAACTTTCGGTAACTTTCATATTTAACTTGCAATGACTTGTGTCATATGTCAACAAGCATTTCGGTGTACGGAATACGTGTATTCTTTGACCGTTCAACGTTGCTCCTATTATTGATATTGTAAATAATAGTAATATATATATAAATAACTGCCTCCGCAACTAGTGGTATGGGCGAGTGCTTTAAAAACTGGAGGTCGTGGGTCCAAATCCTGCGGGGCTCAACAAACTTTCATTGTTGTTTCCTAGTTGGTTAGGGAGATTTGGGCCGATCACCCAATTGTCTAAAAATGTTATTACTTGACTCTGGCTAATGCGCAAACCGTGCCGGAACTAATAAAATAATAAAGAAGAATTATGTTAACATTTGAAAAAAAGAAAAAAAAGACAGTTGTTACAGATAACTTGATAGATTGTATATATTCTGTGCATTTAAATTAACGCCGTGTTTATGAGCATGTCGCCTTAACGTCATGACCGTTATTTGAAATGTGAAACTGGCTCGCTGAGTACAGTTATTGTCTTTTAGGTCGTCATCGTGTCGCAAAAGACAATACGTTTTAAATAATCAATTTACAGTTATAAAAGTAACTGTTTATTTTGAATAAAAGACATGTTTTTTTTTATGTCTCATTATACTGGTTATAAATCAATAAATATACAAATAAAATTAATTTCTAACTAACTTTCACCTACTGTGATTTGTTGACCTACCTTCGTCGCAATGACAAGAAATAAAATATTTGTGGAATATCAACGAAGAATTGTACATGTTTATTGACAATGGCCGTCTGTTTGATAAATCTTTAATATATAACTTTTTCTGCAACTTGTCAAAGATAGTACGTTTGGGAAGTGAGCATAGACAGATAAAACATTCAGACATAAACAGTTAATAAAAATTTCATTCACCTACGCCGATTTAAATTAAAAATATACATAATTGCATCTTTACGATTTCTTGGTAAACGAAACATTTTATGTATAAAACTGATATCTGTTGTTATTTCTTGCACTGTATTTTTATTACTCCTATATCTATTCAACTACATATCAAATTTAAAAAAGAAACATTGGACAACATGACTGCTACTACATTTAAAAAAAATAATGATCAAAATTGGAGCGAAAGGAGCTGATCAACGAGGTGACAACTATAAAAAAACATACGCTCGGAATTGAGTACCTCATTCGTTTAGAAGTCGGTCAAAAGGGTAACTAATTCACAATGACACGACAATGTTCGTCTTAAATTAGTATTGAGATGATGAAAGATGATTGTTTGGGGCCGTGGCGATCCCACGAACGAATGGGAAAATTCAGTAAAGGAAACTTTAATTAATTTCATCAATCGCACTTTATTGACTCAATGTTATATTGTCTTGGTAATTATTTTGTTTTACTTCTTCTTTTATTCATAATGGCTCCACCGAGGATGTCTCGTTGATTCTGCCAATGTCAAGGTTGAGGGTAACACAAAGTATATGGTTGAAATGGATCAGTAAAAGATGATATTATGCAGAAAAAAGCCTCTTAATCGGTTGAGATATCTGGGACAAACACAAAACAATGAGTTAGTAAGTTGTTGTACTTAATAATCAGTATAATTTTTGTCAAACGTCAAAATGACGAGATACGATGAAAAGTATATCATGACAAAATATGATATGGAAAATACGTAAACAAAGTGTAACATTAGAGCGATGTAAATAACTATACTAATATTATAAAGAGGAAAGATATGTATTTTTATGCGTATGTTTTAATGAATAACCTCAAAAACTACTGTGTCAATTTAAAAATATCTTTCACCATTAGAAAGCTACAAGTAACTTTTATCCCAAAAATACATTTCAGAAATCTTAATATAACTCGGGCCGTGAAGGGATAGCTACTTTTTAATAAAGAGGCTCAAAAGTTTTAAAACTATGATTTAACTGAACATGCCATTTTACAAACAAAAACCTAAACAAACTAGAAATGAAGACATATTAACGGATAAACATGACATTCGTCATCAAATATTCGAAGACGATCTTATTTCAGGCGCAATCCCACAGTCCAAATTTGTAATTTTGGGTGTTATAAAGATTTCTTTTTGCTCGGACGTTTCTTTCAATATACACTCATAGCTATGAACTTTAATATTGTAACAATAGAAAAACTTTAATGACAAAAACCTGTTTTAATTGATACAAACAAATGGAACAGTTTTGGTTGCCAGAACAGCGACTATCAAATGTACAATAAAATTTGTCGGCAAAGTCTTGAGATAGCCAATATTGATGGCTAGATACTTTTAGAGTAACGTTAAAACGAAGGTTATAAAAAAAAATACGTTTTACGAAGAAACTAACTAGAATTCGGACTATGTAAAATGAACTAAAACGAATAAATTAAATGATTTACATAATTGTATGAATTTATAATTAGTAATCAGGTTTAATAGAGAATTAGACTTTAATGACTAAAACTGTTTTTCCATAATAATGGTAATAGTGAAAGCATTCTAATGATTGCATTCATAGTTGAATTTCAAAACGATCGAATGGTCTTAGCTCAAACCCTCCCTGTTTGCCTTGAATGATCGAATCATTGCGTTAAAAAAATCATTCTTAGCAGATCGACATATCTACTTAACATTATTACTATAGCATTTTTTCAGGTTTCAAAACTTGTTTTTCTTTTATTCAAGAGAAGAGCACGACGTTTAAATTTTAAACAATATTTTTATGATCATCTCGTTACAGGAGACCACAGCTAAATGCTTAGGTTTTCTTTAATCATGAACAAGGATAAATTGAGTCACTGAGTTGAATAATCTTTTGAAATCAATAATGTATTAACTTCCAAGAAACGAATGGAGTAAAATATTGGTAATTCAGTTATGTTTTCCCTTTGGTTAAATTTATATTTGCTCAATCACTTATTGAATGCTAGGATATAAATAAATATTGAACATGCCTTAATAAACAAGAGGTTTTTAAGGAGTAGGAGTTAAACTATTTACCTCAGTCTACTGTCCAGTAAATTTACTTCATTATCCTGAATTAATGGACTATCATTAATGTACTATAATGTTTTCCGGTAATTGAAATATTGCATGAGATAGTATGACACTTAACTAACATCGGTATTTTTGTTTTTTTTTGGGAAGGATGTTCCTTTCAGATTAGGTAGATTCATCAACTCAGAGTTCGAAGCTCCGTCCCAAGAACTGACTAGAGTCTGTCAGTTGAATCAAAACAGTTATGTTGAACATCTCTGTTTCTGTAATATTTCCTAGTCATTGTATATGTAACATCATCATCAACTGAACCTTTTCTCACATGCTGTCCATTTTTCGAGACACCAGACGGCGATGCTTGCTATTGCTGCCTTGACCGCTACTGCACGGATATCGCCATCCCACCTGGTCGAAGTCGACCAACGCTCCGTCTTCCCGAACGCCGCCTTCACTCCAGAACTATTTGTTGGCCAATCGACCATCGGTTCTTCAGATCTCGTGACCGGCCCACTGCCGCTTCAACGAGCTAATCCTTTGCACTATGTCGGTGTCTGTTTATGTATCTATTATAATTCATTAATAATATAACCACGTTAGATTATTATTGAAGGTACGTTAGTGGGAAATATTAAAAGAAACATTGCAAAGTTAATACGCCACAAATCCGCTAATCGCTATAAAACATAGGACGTTAGATGTGTACTTCCTGAGGACATCTCGTTTACCAAGTAATTGCGCTACCTACCGTACCATTCAAACCGGGTATTGTGCGTTTTACACTACCTAGTCGCAACTAGGCACGATGGAGTATTCTTAGTTGATCCTCCTAAAGCAGACCAACTTTAGGGATCAACAGAAACTAATCCTATGTAGCACTATGTTGATATTGCTGTTTAACTGAAATCTTCTAATTCAAATCAACATTTAACACCAAAGCATATTTTAGTCTACAATAAGTATTAATATTTATAATATGTTACATACAATTAAAACCCCAATCCGCTACAAAACGCGATAACATAACTTTTTGTTGTATCTTTTTTTATCCTGTGACCTCATTACCTTGAAGTTGCCGATGACTTTTAAACTTTAAGCGACCGGTAGTTTAATACCGCGTCCTCTATTCGTCGATCGTAAACTGACGTTTTGACATTTTTATCGTCTGTAATTATGAATACCTTAATATTACGAATTTCATGTTTGGGCGTGACCGATCAATTTAACACAATGTTAATCTTAACAGTTAACAAAGGAAGTTTCGTTATTTTCTGTTATAAAAAAAAAATAAATTTTTATGTTCATTTATCATTCTGAACAATACTACCAATTTTAATATCTTAATTCACTTTTTGCATTCCGTCGCTGTATTTTAGACATTTAAACTCTATTTTCAAACGACTCTCTTTTTTAAATAATTTTCTGATAAGTAGTTTATTAGATGTATGAGAAAAAAAAATAATGGCACCAAAAATCACAGCGTCGTGTGATTCAAATCAAATCACAAACGTAATTGTACTTCTTAAAATGGTCTATAATAAAATCCGCGGGCGTATACATCTTTATTTTAAGAATAACACGCAGTAACCATTCTGACGTAAAGCGTTGTTAAACATTGCAATAATGCTTATTCCAAACTCAATAAAAGTTGTTTAGTACAAGTTTTATAAAAGTTAATGCATTATTTTTCATTCCATGTGCATGAAACGTCGAAAATTAAATATTGTCATGTTTAACTATTATTATACTAGGACGTTACATAAAAAACTCAGAAATTAACAACTCTGGGTGTATAGTTTTTATTTCCATTATATAACATTATGAAAACCGCAAGTCTATTAAGAAACGTACGATGAATCTCATCAAGGTTGATTTGCGAGGTTATTGAAATAATGTGATGAGTTAGTAATTACAGATACGTCTAACTATGTCATGTAACTGAATTAGAATCAATATAAAGATTTTTTTGATTATCTCATTTTGAGGCTGAAACTCCACTAGCAATAAGAGGAGTATTCAGTCCCAAAAAAACTGTGCAAATGAATTTCCGGACAAAAACTGCTTAAACCTCACTTTTTTGTAGAAAAGTAGATTAAGGTACGGGCTTCATGTAAAAATAAAATTCTTGCGATATCTTTGCATGTCTTTTTTGAATTGCAAAACGGTAACTTACTTTAAAAAATGCCTCGTATATTTTATAACCCATTTTCTTAAGAATCTTACGTTGTCGTTTAAGGTTTATATCCAAACAACAACAGAATAATAATAACACCAATTTAATAAGTTACTGGAAGAATATAATCTTATTACGTTTCTATTTAATAAACGTAATTAATAGTATCTCATATTAACTGATAGTTTTTCTACCACGAATTTTAATGCTAGTAACATCAATCAGCCAAGGTCAGGAAAATACCGCGGATTGACGTTTAAACGTCATTAAGCGTTGCTTCCGTCAAATCTAAATGTCAAAGAACGTTTAATCAATAATAAACGTTATTAATAATTTTGAATATCACTGTTGACAGTCGATGTATATTTCCAACTGCTGTTTGATATGTTATCTCGAGATATATATAGATCTGATCATTTCGTGATTTTATTATTTTTTATACTTATTTAGTGGCGAGATGGAGGAACGATATTCGCAAAGTGGATGGTAGGCTAGTTGAGAATAGATAAGGATCGAAAGCGGCGTGCATTAGGGGAAGCCTATGTCCAGCTGTGGGCTGACACTGATTCAAATGTGGGCTATAATGTTTCGCTAGGTTTGGTGGTGCCGCGCATCTACTGATGTATGTTAGGCCTCCTTACACAAAGAACGGGCTAGGATTGTGCGACTGCGATACCTCGTATTGCCTAAATATTAACATACTGTGTTACAGTATAAAAGAAATGCAAGCCAAGATAAAGATGGCGGATTGAGCTGAAAAAAATTAAGACAATTTGTCTAGCTAAAAATGATATTTTGCCATGTGATATTTAGTAACTAGTGTCGGTGGGCTGTAATGGTTTCTTGAACCTTCAACTAACCCTAATAAAGTGAACCAAGTTGAGTTTTTATTTGTTGGTGTGAGGATATACATAAAAAATCAAATCCGTCAACTATTGTAGTAAATTAAATGTTACGTTGTTACCAGTAAAACAATAAAGTGCCCTACAAACCGGAACAAATGCAGTAAAAGTCACCGTGGCATATTTCGACGATTTCATACTACAGAGTAATGCACTTCACACTTTATCAACAAATTGATAAACTAACATGCCTGAATCATACTTATTTCGAAAGTTTTCTGCATTACGCACTCTATAACGTGTTGACTCATACTGAATCATAATATCCAATGGTTTGTATATTTCATGAATAGTTGTTTTGAGCTCTTTAAAATCGGTCCCAGTTTATGAAAACATTTTTGTCAGTAAGTGGTTTTTGGACCATATACCACCACGCTGGTCCGATGCGGGTAGGTGGGTGGATCGAATTTTACATGCGCATCTATAGATCAACTTACTTTTCACACAATTGGGTGATCGGCTCAAATTGTCCAAATCAACCAGAAAACACAAAAAACGATAACACAAAGTTGTTTCCCCGAGGGATTCAACCCTTTATAAAGCAAGGGCCAATACCACGGAAGCGGTTGAACTAATAAGAGTCCAATATTTTGACGCCAATTTTTATATATTTCGTCATCAGGATTTCTTTACCATATCTAATTTGATTCGATTATAAAAAGTGTACTTATTAACTGCTAACGTGCAAACGAAATGTTCAATTAAAGATTTACAAGTAATGCATAAATAAAATTGCTCGCTTGTGATATGACAATCTTCACTACTAATATCGAAACTGCTGTGTTCCGGTTACGCGGGCATCCTAACTGGTGCAATCTGAGACGTCCTAAGTCTCGGAGTCACGAGTTTTCCACTGTATGTAATAAAAGTATAAATACTCAGCTATAGCAGAACAAATAACATCCGAAATCGATAATAATGAAACGTGTGTCACATGCCTATTAATGGAAGTTCTTAAAATGCAATCAATTTTGAGTTTAATTTTTATATGGGCAGACTAAATGCAGTAAATCTCGATTAGTGTTTATTTCTGTTATTTTATCACATAGTCCTTAAACGAGGCATTGAAAGACAAAGACAGACAGAGTTACTTTAGGATTTATATTATTTATACGAATTTGAAATTATAGATGTGTTTTCACGATAACCAGTTATATTTAAAAAACTTGCTTGAAATTTCGTAACATTTCCCGAATAAGGAAAATGTTATTGTGGTTGTGTCAAATCGAGAATAATTGAAACCTTATCTGTCATTTAGCGACCAGAAATCATTACAAATTGAAGTAATAAATCACTGAAATTAATATTTTTCTTGTGGCAAGGTATAGCTTAACAGATACGAGACACGAGGAATTAAAGAATTAACAAAATCGGTGATTTTATTAACTTTTAAATGATAGATATTACCTGTCATTTGGTTCTATTTTTTAAAAATAATTTTGTGATCAGTAGTTGAATAGATATTTAAAAAATTAAAAAAAAGTACGGCAAAAATCTCAACGTAAATTACAGACGTTGCCTCTTTACTTCATCTTATCTCAGCTTGATTACGGAGGTTATTTAATAACGGTGTCAGAAGTGCATAGGAGTCATCTATATATATTTTAAGATTAGGTTGCGTACAAAATATTATATGTTTTAAGCAGATTTGCTATATTTAAGCTAAGCTACTACTTTGAATTGGCGACCTGTTTGGCGTAGTGGTTAGTAACCGACCACACTCTTATGCCAAAGGGTTCAATTCCCTCAACAGGAAAAATATCGTGAGATGAACATTTTGAAAAAAATACAGTTTTTCTCCTTTGTATCTATATAATATATATCTGCTTAGAAATATTTCATATGTTTATAAGTCATATAATTTCCCTAAGCTTTGCTTTGTTTAGGACTAGTTGGTGTTGTGAGATCCGTGAAGAATCATTATTCTTATTAATTTATTTAAAAAATATCTTAAATGAAACTGTATTCATGTCCAAATGTCGGTGACAACGGTGTAATTGGTTAAACATCGCGTGGGGATTCAATATGGCGGCGGTCCACCAATGAGAACGAACTTTAACCTTTGACGCCATTACAGTTTTGCATAAGACTTTAGACCTTTAGATCGTTGTTTTCCATATGTAGTATACACTTCATTAGATATATAGGTTTTGTTATTAACCAAAATGCGTAATATATTTTCGCAAATGCAATTGACCATAGATGTCATTAAAGTCATCCTACAAATTTACCTGCAGTTTATTAAAGATATAAGTTTTGGGATGCTTCAAATCACAACACAACCTACCGGTGGTAGGTCCCCTGTTTACAGGAGACCGTCTGGTGGATACCACCGCGGTGCCTATTTCTGCCGCGAAGCAGTAGTGTGAAAACACTGCTGCGTTCCGGTTTGAAGGGCACCGTAGCCAGCTATTTACTGGGTAAACAAGACTTAACACCTATGTCTCACGTAGCAGCGCGTCGACGATACCACTGGTATTGTCGACGTCTATGGGTGTCGGTGACCACTTCCCATCAAGTGGCCCGACTGCTCGTCTGCCTGCGTATGCCATAAAAAAAAAAGTCAATCGAAGGGCGCTTTGGTTGCGTTATTGTGACCTTTGGTTACTTATAGTCTGTTATTATCTTTAACCTATAGATGTTTTTAATTTATCCACGATTAGTGACGAATTCTGTTTTTATGTTACTAGTAAAATTATTAACATATTGACACCAGGTCTTCTGCATTTGCAATTGGCTGAATAATAGTGAAATGTTATTTTATCAGGTACGACTTTTTACAAGGAGCCGTCTGTGTTTGTACAGTACTGATTTGCGACAGAAATAGGCGTCACCTTGATGCCTTCTACATAGGGCAGGGCATATCACATACCCTCAGGTGACCGTCCTGCACATTTCATTGCTATGTGTCGGCTATGAATGTGATTAATCTGGTTTGACCTTGTAATAATTTCGTTTATAGTTTTTATGAGTTTTCACTGTTGAGGAATTTATCATGTTTGGGTTTAGTGCATTTTGTATCACATCATTATCAGCCTGTGACAGTCCACTGCTGGACATGGCCCCCCCCCCAATACACTCCTATCCATTAGGGGGTAATGGACCGTATCCCACGACGCTGGTCCAATGCGGGTTAGTGGGTGGATCGACTTTTTACTTGCCCATTCGACGCATGGATCATCTTACTCATCAGAAATTGGGTGATCGGCCCAAATTGCCCTAACCCACTAGGAAACAACAATGAAAATTTGTTGAGTCCCCGCAGGATTTGAACCCACGACCTCCAGTTTCTAAATTACACGCCTATACCACTAGTCTACGGAGGCAGTTAAATATCACATCACAGTATAAAATAATGTCCTTCTAGTCGATTCCGACAACGACGGCCGATGAATATTAGAGATCAGCCAACTGCGCAGGAGATATTATAGTGCACAAGTGTACACGCAAACACAGGTGGACTCCCTATTCCTTTATATTCGCAAAGCCCGATGGGACGAATAACCGACACGACCGGAGGGAGATGAGGCACAAAACAACTGTTAAATGCCGGGTGACCGGCCCGCATTGCCCTTACCAAATAGGAAACAACTTAGAAAAGTAGTTGAGTCTACCGCAGGATTCTAACCCATGATTACCGGTTTCTAAATCACAAGCCGGCTAGGCTACGAAGGCAGTTATATTAAAGTGATAACATACTATGCCTATGAAGACTCGATAATATTAAGGTTTTAAGGCAGAACCGAAAGATTACCCTGTAACCACTTACCTAAATAATTTTAGTGACATCACTAATATTTTTACACGATAGCCCCGTGAAAAAATATTAGTACACATATGTCTAGCTCAATAAGTAAGTCAACAAACCTGAATACTATTAGTCCACTCTAATAATATTCAAGTTAAGTCACTCATTTCAAAATGGGTTTACATTTCGAACTAGTTTGATCTTTTGCCCCTTTTTATTGTGTCTGTTTGTAACATCAAAATGACCGTTTTTAACTAGGACCGATACATAACTGATACATATATCAAAACAAATTTTTACTTTAAACTTTTGTCTGTCTATTTGTTCTAGCTATTCTCTGGAACGACTGGTCCGATTTTGACGGGACTTTCACTAGAAGATAGCAGATGAAACTGGGAGTAATTAAGACTGCATTTTTCACAGGAAAAAAAGGCTAACGGAATGCTATTACTATATTACTTCGCGGTCGAGGTCACGCGAAACAGCTACTCATCAATAAATGTAGACAGTTTAAAAGTTTTAGACTAAAGCTTTTGGAATTTAGATACCAAAAGATTTAGTCTAACCAAAATAATAACTACAAAATAATAACAATTTGATTTGTCATTTAATTACTTCAGTTACTTGTAATCAATTTTATAAAATTATTTTTAATTGTTTAATGTAGGTAATTAGGTAATATTAATGATTCCTAATTATTGTAATAAAATACTGTTCTAATTATTTAAAATGTTATAACTTAAATTATTATTGAGAATATTTTTATTGTGGACGAGCACATTTATATTTCTTTTGGAATAACGTCGCTGTTGTTACAATACTCGTTTTCCTTGTAGCTTGGAGACGTTGAACAACATTTTGTTTTAAATTACAAACTTGTCGAGCGAATTCATCGTTTAAAACACGTTGAATTCATTATAAGACATTTTATTAAATTAAAAGTGAATTCGGTTATGCTTTCCTTACCCCGTGACTAAATTTTGTTAATTTAATTTTATTTCTTCGTTTTCATTATGCACTTTTTATTTTTGTTTATATATATCACATTAGAATCTTCGTCTTCTTTACATATAATATATACATATAAAATGATCCACTACTTTTAGATCTACGAGTTATTTTATCAATGCATAATACGATGGTTGGAAACCTGTTTTAAATATCTTATGCTGTACAATGACTTAGTTGAACATTGAAATATATATGGAAGTGTCCATTTAAGAAAAAAAAAATGAAAACATTATCAATCGACGACATTTTAATTGGTCCAATCAGTGAGGCCGTCTACATACAATATCACAACATTCATTATGAAACGTCACGGTGGTTAATTACAACATCTATCAGTTTAAAGTTAGAACATTTGTCTCCTGCGACAAAGACCGCACTAAACAGAACATTCACACGGCTGGCATTATGTGACGCGGTTGAAAAAATAAATAACACCGTCCCAAACAATCTTTGAACACTGTTAAAATATAGTTGGCTTCGAATATACACCGCCGAATATCACAGTAGTCGTTGACTTCTCCATGACGAAGTATACGAAGGGTCTGTTCGCTTGGAAGTTGGGCGATGCTATCCTGTCGGCCAGATAGGCTGATGTGGCGGCGGAGGCGACTGTTCCCGATTCAGTCACTTCTATATCCGCTTTGTGGACGATGGCCGAAACGAATATGTCCTCCTTGGTCGCACGTTGGAAGCTCGCACGGCCCGGCTCGAAGATATCCTTAACGTCCATGTGGGTCAACGGTCGGTTGAGCACAACATTTGTGCTGATCCTGAAGCGTGGCAGTCTTACGTCGATCTCCTCCAAGCCGAATTCGTCAACGTCGGTCTGTAGCTGCGCGAAGATCTCTTTGATGCTGAACTTCTCGAAGTTCTTGTACATATCCATCACCTTCACACGCGGGTAAGGGAGGAGGATCAGCATAGAATACTTGCCATCTTCGCCGTATGGTAACTCTAGTGCGAGTGTCTTCATTTCTCTTATGTTTGAGAAGGGAACGGCCGCTTTCTGATACATCATGTTCACTTTCCCCAATTCGTTGTGGTTCTCATCGTAGAATGGTTCTACGGTCGTCTCCGATTTGTTGAAGGGTAACGCCCACAGCCCTTTGAAGGATATGGCGTTAGTCAATATCATCCTGGAGTCAGTGAAATCGTCAGATCTCAGAACGTTTGAAACGGTAGCTCCGGATTTCTGTATTAGATTGTTTGCAGCTTGCGCGGCTTTGTCCGAGTCCTTGAAATCTAGAGTTTCTATCATCGCACCGAAGTCATCCTGCAGTGTGCGTTTGAACTCATCGTATATCGAGAAACCATAGTCCAGGAAAACGAAGTTCTTGCTGGTGAGACTCACCGACGCCGTGGTAGGAGTCATCACGGCAGTGGATAGATTCTTGTATCCATTTATTAGAGTGTTTGGGTTCCTAGGTAGGAAGAACGCTCTGGTCAGCTGCTCATAGCTCTGACCGGTTGCGCCGAGGGCGACGCCCGTCATAAGCGTCCAAACGCCGTACGGCGATATAACAACATGGTTATCCGTCTCCAAAGCTGTGTAGTGAAGGAGTTCTATGCTGAAGTTCCTCGCTCTTCCGCTGAACTCTGTCTTGCAGTGGCACGCTGACACGTAAATTAGGAGCGCGAGTAAGCGACGCATGGTGACGTCCGTCGTGCCGCGTTTCTCGGCGCGAACTGGCATTAAAAATCTGGCCGAGTGGAAGCCACAACCTTCGTTGGATGACACGTGTTTGCGATACACTCGATTGTGTGCTGTATTGCCAAAGTACAAGGTAGCGATTTGCATGCGGTTAGATACGCTTTATCTTTTTTGTAGCGTCAACAATAAAACCAGTTTCGTTGGACTTGAGCTAAGTCTAACGTGGAATTGGCAAAAACCTATCAAAATATTAAGATGTTATCCACCGCTTTCGGATTGTGTGACCGGTTGAACGTGATAATAATGCGTTATGTGTCCTGTTGATACAGCATAGTTGAACGCTAGTGGTATTTGCAGATAGAAAAGAGAATATAACAGGAATTGATAAGGTCTTTATGACGGCTGAAAAAATATACAGTTCTATGGATTTTATCGCGTTCAATTACTTTACAACTTTTTTAAAACTTTACCTGAAGTCTCTATACTACCTAGGTGTCGGTCTCGTGAAAGAAATGCTGGTATTTTGTTTTAGTTTTTTACTGTTAAACCATGTTCACTTTGCATTGTTGCAATGTCTAACAACTGTTTACCGTATGACCTTGAATGTCACAGTGTTAATAAAAAATATTTATGATTATACCAATGTAGTGGAGTTATTTATATTGTTCATATCGTTTTAATTAAAGATTTACACGGTTATTCTTTATTGAGTTAAAGTCGATGTAATTTTTTAATCAATGATTTTTTCTATTTTTTTTATCAATGTTAAGAAAATGATAAAAACACATAATCTGTCATGGCTAAGCTTTTGTAAACAGTGAACAATGAAATGCATTTAATAAATGACTGCGCAAATGGACTATTAACTGACACACGACTTACAACCGCAGAGTAAAACCCATAATGTTTTCTTTCTAAAGTACTGGTAAAAAAAACTTACTATGGCAGTCCCAAGTAATTTTGTGGATGAAATATAGAGTTTTCTCTCGTTTAACTTTTATGTACAATTCGTTTTATTGTAATGTTATAAAGTATCTATAGCTTTCCACAAAAGAGGGTAACCAGTAAAGATTTTTTTACCGATTTTCTCGAAGGAGAAAAAACTGAATTCGAAGTGTAAGGTTTTTTAATACTTTTCTCATAATTATATTGTATTTGTTGAACGGTTTAATTGATTTCGTTCTGTCTCTTTGCGATTGCTGGACTTATTAAATGAGATTATTATTATTATATTAAAATTGTTCAAATCGTGTTATTATATTTTACAGTATAACGCGGAGACATCAGTAAGACGACGAACGAAGGTAGTTTGAATTACGTGACAAGAAAAAAGTAGTGAATAAATAATTAGTTCGTATGTTTTTATAATTGTAATAAAGCAACAAAACGTCGAGCATGTTAACCTGGTGGTAAAGTGGTGGCAAAGTGTAAGTGCCTAAAAGAAACACAAGTTATGACCCCATTACCTAAAAATATAAATATTACACGCTGCTGGTTTCTTGTCCCGGGACGTCTCTAGTCGTAATCATCATCATCATCATCATCAGCCTGTGATAGTCCACTACTGGACATAGGCCTCCCCTAATTAACCTCATCCATTAGTTCTGGAACCATCCACACGTGGTCAAGACTTGAATTTGGTGGACGATTTACATGCCATCCTAGTCGTGATAGTTTACTTTAATCATCTATATGTTTAAAGACTTTCACCATATATTAATCTCATCACGATATTTCTGAACATAAGTAGGACTTGAAATTTGGAGAATATTCTCGTCGAGTAGAGGTCAGCTAGCACGATTTCAATCACTATATAATTATATAGTTTCTAAAGTTAATTAACGGACAGTCGAGCTGTGCAATGTCAACGTTATTAAATCTTGTTCGACCACGACCAGGTTGATGGATCTCAGTGCACGGCAGTGGCAGAATAGCAGGAGATCGGTCGTCTTGGCGTTCATTGAAAAATGCCTGTGTTCAGCAGTGGACTGATAGGGGCTGATTATGATGATGACGATGATGATTACAATTTTGTATATTACTTTTTTTATGTATATGCGAAGTTATAAAACTAGGCGGTGTGTATAGTAAATTGAAGAAAAATGTTATGTCAAAATTCTAGTTTCAAAATAGAGTACAAATTAAAAGAACGATTTTTAAAATCGATTTAGAAGAATCGCTAATTTTTTTAGGGTTTAAGCGATGAGACGAGTTCACGCGGGAAAGAGCGTAAAATGCCACAAACCTGCTTACCGCCTGTATATAATCGCTCCGTAATAACGCTCTGAAGTAGGCAACGTCGCCCTTCAAACCGGAAGACAGTAGTATTAATACACTACTATATTGCGGCGGAAATAGTCGCGGTGATGGACCTTTGTAAAAAGGTTCAACTCCCTATTCTTTTAACTTCATACAGGTCAAAAATAAATTAGATATTTACAGACACCAAAAAACCTTCAGAGTGTGTTGACACCGTCAGGCATCACGAAAAGTATGTTTTTGTATTTCTCAAGAATGAAATTTCATCAATGAACCTTAAATGCGAGGAACAGCAATAGTTATATGAAATACCTGCTATATGCTCATCTTCCATACAATGTGTCATATAACCTTTGGATTATTGCATCATATAATTCTGCATAGCCAACGATTGAGTGGAGATAAACTAAAGAGGGTTTTACCATTGCGTCGTATCGATCGTGAAGGAACTCACGATTTTCATAGCACTTGACGTTCAATGGCAACACACTGATAGGTTTTCTAGAAATTGGAAGCAATTCCTTGTTCTGCATTTGCGATAAGATTTCATATTTCAATGTCAGGTTTTTCCTTCTTAATAAGCTTTACGTAGGTCGTGGCTCAGTTTTTTTACGTATTTTTATAGTTTTCAAAGTGCTACAACTTTTGTTCTATTGTTATCAAAATTGTAATAACTGTATAAATTTGATGGTTTCCTAAATCTGAAAAAGATATTAATTTCTGTACACGACAGCAATATTTAAAAAAGAATGATCGAAGTCGAAGCACTAAAAGCGGAGCAACGGGGTAAGTTATAAATACAGAATAAAAAAAAGTATGCTCCAAATTGCGTACCTCTTTCATTTAGAAAGTTGGTCAAAAGTAATCCACTACGTTGGTGAAGTATTGTAATAACGTATTTAATCAAAGTAATAACATAATTAATCAATGTTTAACATATTTTATCAAATAACATGTTTAATCAAGTTTAAAGTGTGATTTTGCACACATGAGTGACCCCTATCTATGTGAGCACTCTTTTTGAGCATGTGCACGTTCGAAGGATCTTCAAATAATCTTTAAATATCAACTATTTGGAAGTACATTTTTTAGATTTTGTCTTCATTTGGTGTGGTGTCGGTCCTAGCACCCCAAAGCTAGGGACGTCTGTATATAAATATTATCGATTCGCAATTTTATTTCACCTTATCTTGGAAACTAATAACTATTATAAAGAAACGTGGTACATGTTACTAAAAACCAAAAGAATGTATAGTCAAAAATTGTAAAAGGGAAAAGAAAGTGGATTGCTTTAAATCTGTTAATTAAAACCAGGTATCTTTCTCCTAGTCATTTTACCAAGTTATTATGATGCAAAGAGCGAGTGGCATCTGACCTAAGTTGAAAGGTTACGTGCACTCGATTGAAAATTTCATCATCATCAGCCTGTGATAGTCCACTGCTGGACATAGGCTTCCCCTAATACACCGCTATCCTTTAGGGGGTTTTTGGACCGTATCTGCTGGCTAGCTAGCTGGTCCAATGCGGGTTGGTGGGTGGACCGACTATTTACATGCCCATCCGACGCATGGATCATCTTACTTTTCAGACAATTGGGTGATCGGCCCAAATTGCCCTAACCAACTAGGAAACAACAATGAAAATTCGAATCCACGACCTTCGGTTTCTAAAGCACACGCCCATACCACTAGGCTACGGAGGCACCTGATTGAAAATTTAGTTGTCAGTAAATTTGAATTCAATAACATATTATAATGAACGCCAAAGATGATATTAACGACCGTGACCGTCTGTTTACATGCGTATTAATCTTACTTTACAGACAATTGACCTGTTTAGTTCTGGCGAACAAAGATAACACAAATTTATCTTCCCCACAGGATTCAAACCCACGACCTGCGGTTTGTAAAGAGAGAGCTAATACCACTAGGCCAAAGGGCCGATTAATTTAAGCAAAGGTTGTTATTTAATATCTGACTCATGAAAAGAAAATCGAACAGTTTAATGGAGGTGAAAGTAACATTGGCTTTCCCAGCAGCGGGTTGTAATCCGACTCAACTTTCTAGAAGTCTGAAAATAACAATCTGTCTGTTTAACTATTCGAGTTGTGTACACACATTATTGTCCATAGTGTAGTGTATAATCTTGATTGCGTCTTTGATGATTATATGATTTTGGAGAACAAAAAAATAAACGTCATTTCCATTTATTCACAACACAATCTTCATTACACATTTTAATTAAACGACTTTTTAAAGATTTATTTCGTTTGTTTAATTTTTTTTTGCCAGACATTCACGGGTGAATAAAAAATTGTATGTAATATTTATATTCTTTATTGTTAAATTATAATATTTAACGGATTTTATAGAGTTTAATTAATGTTGTGTAACACTGAGGTTTCACTTTAAAATAAAAGTCTTTGTATGTACGTACGTAACGTACTAAACATTAATCGAAAATTTAGGAAGCGTTTGTTTCTTTTTAATTTAAATATCTTCTTGAAAAAGGTATACATTCTCTTAATGACACTTCACTTTGACAATCTGTCAGACGCAGGATCGACTTATATTCTTTTCTTTAACTTGCATCGATGGCTTTAAAGTATTTATTAATTATTTAACTTAATGCCAATGTCATTTTCTGCCAGTCAACCTCGGGGTGACGCTGAGATAAAATTACCTGGGTTAATTTGTAGATACTATAGCGACTGTCAAAGATAATAATGTACTTTTTACCTGTACCCGCATAGAGCATGTCATTTTACACACAATCGGTTGATCAGCCCGCATGGCCTTAGCCAGCATAAGAAACAAAACTAGTTAAATTATCAAACCCACAACCTCCGCTCTCTAAATGTAAGCCCATGTATAAAAATCTTATGTGAAACCAAATTGGCGCCAAAAAGACGTGCTCTGATTGGTTAAACATTGCGTGACGTTTGCTAATGGCCGCGGTCGACCAATAAGATCCCGTTCGCTTCTGGTCCCATAAGTGTTTGTTGTAGTTGTGTGTGATAACAAACAATAACAATATACTTCTAGCAAATATAAAAGCATGTCTTTATTGCTTTTTTATGGCTTTACGAATTAGTAAGAATCACAAGTTTGCCCCATTAGTAATGCAATAAAATCAGCACTACTCGTAAAAGTAATGAACATAGCTAAATGAGTAATACCAGATTATGTCAGTTGGTAATATCTGGTTTAAATCATAAGTAGCCAATAAAAGAACAATAACGTTTACATTATCTTTTGCAATGCTAATATATTTGCGTTGTTGCTTAAACTTTTAAAGCTGGCTTAAAAGCGGAATAAAACTAAAAAATTGAAACAAACGTGAATAATCACACTATCGGAACCGGTCACGATGGACACATCTGTCTCCAACCGATGACATTAATGGATTAAGCGATTTTCTTATTATGCCCTCAAAGGAGCAGATAAGACGACTTATTATTAAACCTCAACCGAATCAAATAAAATATAGAATTAATGAAGTCTTACGGATTGTATCGCGTTTAATTATTACTTTTCAATTATTTTACTATATCCTAACGTTTCAAACTCTGGGGTCCATGGCCTGTCCCGTTACTATTAACATCAGAAAAGTTAATGTAAATGCGATTAAATCTATCAAACAATTTATAGTATTTGTTTAAATAAAACAAAGTAATACAGAGTTGATGTAAATATTGGTGCTTAAGCAACGAAGTTTCGCCGTGCGTACGGTGGTGTCTTTGCCATTGTCATCCCGGTGACGATTCATCATTAAAAAAACGGGAAAAAGTCACATCACACACACATCACACACATCATCAGCCTTTGTTAGTCCACTGCTGGACATAGGCCTCCCCTAATACACCCCTTTCCATTGGGGGGTTTGAACCGTATCCCACCACGCTGGTCCAATGCGGGTTGGTGGGTGGACCGACTTTTTACATGCCCATCCGACGCATGGATCATCTTACTTTTCAGTCAACTGGGTGATCGGCCCAAATTGCCCTAACCAACTAGGAAACAACTATAAAAATTGGTTGAGTCCCCGCAGGATTCGAACCCACGACCTCCGGTTTCTAAAGCACACGTCCATACCACTAGGCTACGGAGGCAGTTATGTTAATTTATCTCCTTATAAATGCCAAAAATCTATTCTTTTATTGTTACAAAGTTGTTTTCGATAAGAAATCACGAATTCGTGGTCTAATATTTTAATAATAATTGCTTTAGGGCATTCTTGGCAATAAAATCACACAATCACAGTCTAATACTTTGATATGATTTTACTAAATCCTTATTTAGTCCGTTTATAGGTACTTAAATATTAAACCAAATTTAATTCATCAAGGCTGTATAGTGAAAACATTGTTTTTGTTATCAGCTCGTGGCGCCGGCTGATATGCGTTTAACTTTCATTTTGTGAAAGCGTATTAAGATATTTTAACGGGCTATTTCCAGTAGCTTGCGTATTCGAAAGCGTATCCTTATTAATATTAAAGTGAAAGTGGGCTTGTTTTAGTTAAAACTTGGGCTGTTGATATTCTATACTTTATCGAGAATACTTTCGATATATCTATCTAATAGTTAAAAATTTTACCATAATGTGGCCGAGACTTGGAATCGCCCCGGCTATGGAGAGGGCTTTGTTCGGAGTATCTCTGAAGGACCACATCAGAAATTATGAGATCGGCGAACCGGAGTCAATGGCATAGCTCACCGGATTAGTAAACTAAAGTGGCAGTGGGCCGGTCACATTAGCCGCAGAACTGACGACAGAGTGGCAAGTGTGGGCATAAGAATAGCAGAAGCGATGGCGTGCCTTGGGGAGACCTATATCCGGTAGACCACCATGGGCTGATAATGTTGATGATGATGATGATGATGATGTGGTATGACCCCGACATTATCATGTTCGATTCGATTATTATTTAAACGACATCTTCCGAACCCTCGGCAACCTCATCTTCACGTGGTACACCCTGCTGAGTAACGCGCGAGGCTTTGGCGAGCACTCACCAACCCGCATTGGACCAGCGTGGTAGAATACGTTCTATAAACCCCTTAATATAGAGGACGTGCATCACCGGAGGCCCATTTCCAGCAGTGGACTATCACAGGCTGATGTTGATGTTAACAGTTCTCGATAGCTGGAGCTGTTAACTTCTATGATGCCGCTTCATAATGTACATAAATACATGACAGGTATATAATTTTTTTTATTGTTTATGCTAAATTTGTCCAAGTTTGCTATCTAATTAAGATATTGAATGTGGTAGGGACCATGCGTAGAAGTACCACCTATTTTTGACGCAAATTAGTTACTTAAGAAATTAGTGAGCATTAATGTCTTAAGGTTTGTAGAGCATCGAATCTAGCGCCCCATATAATATAAATTCTGATCTCCCACGACAACGAGCGGATTTATGGCTTCTTATGCTGCTTTTCTGATTGGTAGTGTCACTTTAGCCATGTAGTTTCATGCTTAACAATAGGGGTAATAATGTACCAAACGCAAAAGGTGACTACAACATACGATATGGTTATAAAAACTGTGATGGGTTCTAACTTCAGCTTTGCTGTGAGTAAAATACAGCGTTAAACCTCGTAGTATTAGTATAGTAATTTGAGGAAGTAGTACCGGTGCATTTCCCAGGAGATACCGGTGCGTCTTATAATATACGGATGATATGCGCTGAAGGCATTTTAGCGTGTAATACCCTTACATAACCCTCAGAAAATTGGGGAACTTTTGAAGACTTCCCTCCCTGCCAAAAAATGGCGTGTCAGCTACACCACTACATGATTATCCTGTTCGTCTCATCGCTTTAACCAATAAAAAAACCCATACAACGTCCTTGTAATACTTCTCCACCGACTGCGGGTTTTTTTTTTAATTTTTGTAAACGTGTAACCTCGTTCGCATGGCCTAATGGTATGGGCTTGTGCTTTAGAAACCGGAGACCGTGGGTTTGAAAAACAGTGTGGTACGGTGCATAAAACCCCCGATGGAGAAGAGGTGCATTGGGGAGGCCTACTTCCAGCAGTGGACTAACTTAGGCTGATGATGAACCTCGCTAGATGAGGTCTTCTGAAAAATAATGCTTTTTAGTTCTAAATAAATGGAAAAAACCATCATGTTAAGAATGTAGGTTAGACAGTACTTTGTTACGAGGGTGGCACTGAAAATTTCGGGAATCGAGAAGTGACCCAACATTACTATTTACAAATGTATTTATTGCTTTCCGAAGTAATCATCGCGAAACAAAGCAACCATTCTATTCAGACGTTTCGGTCACCAAAATGGCCGTTTTGTCCGAAGAAGCTGTTGACGCAGGTGAGGAAAATCTCTGACTTCGCAATTTATTCTTTATTTTAGGGAAAGTATAGAAAACATTAGTGTTCAGGTCGGGGCTGTACGGGGGATGGTCTAATATTTCTATGTTTTCTTGCTTTAAAACTCTTTTCTCTGTGCGCCGTGAGAACTCGCATTGTCGAGATGGGGAATGATGCGGCGGTTGCAGTTTTCTTTACGGAGTTTAGAAAGAACCTGTGGCAAACAAATGCTAACATTATGCATTAACCGTTATTTGTCCCTCAAGAGGAATAGTCGCAATATGGCTGATTTTGGAGATAAACGTGGCAAAATTTTTCTTGCAACACTCCGTGAACGAACAATTTATGTTGGCTTTAACTCATTTTCGAGCACCCAAACTCGTGACTGGTTTTTTGTTTCGGGTTCATACGCGTATATCCAGGATTCGTCACCTGATATAATGTTTTATACAGCATTTTAGGATCCTGCGAGAAATTTTTTCGAGAGTTCTGGCGCACCATGTAACGCGAGCCGCTCTTTGCTCTTCACATAGCGAAAGCGGTATCCATCGGGAAAACAATTATAACCTTGCCACCTTTAGGTGTAACCTAATTGTTCATGCAAGATATTTTTTATTTGACTCATGCCAATGTCTAAAGTTGTCTGAATTTCGCGGTATGTCTATCTTTTTTAATCAGCTTACGCACAGAATCAACGTTTTCTTATGTGACTGCAACTTTGGACGACCTTGACGGGGATCATCACTGAGCTTGACACGTTCACGTTGAAATTCAGCAAACCAGCGATAAATTGTGGTTTTGGATGGGGCTTCATCACCAAATGCAGATATCATCCGGTCAACATACTGTTTTTGTGATAAACCACTTCGAAAGTCATAATAAATCATCGCTCTTGAACTATCTCGAGTCAATTCCATTTTCATAATGACAAAAAAGTTTGACAAGACCTTGTGACAATGCCGAGAATCTTTTTTTAAAAGAATACATGATTCTCAAAACCAAGGAGTTGGCAATTAAAAGATTTTAATATGACAGGAATAGTGTTAATATTTCATTCCCGATACTTTTAGTGCAGCCCTCGTACTAGTATTACTAGTTTAATTAAAGGAATTATATTTGTGAATTGCGGTGACTTCATTATAAACAACCCATTTAATGATTCAGATCTGCTAGAAACAAAGTAGATAATAAAGGCCAAGATAAAAAAACTTGCATCACGAAATGTAGCACTTGAAATATGAGCGAGATCCGTATATTATGTTGATCTAACAAAATTCTTAGAATAAATAATATTTTGTACTTTGTTGCGCCTCTTTAACTATTGCAACAGGATCCAGTTTTTTATTAAAATTACAACACATGAAGAGTATAAAACAACAGTATTTTTACTCAGCTCAAACCATTTGTGTAACCACAGTTAATACCTACTACACGGCTACGAACACGGTATAAACATTTTCTTTAAAAGGAAAAATTAAATAGTACTTTTTAAACGAATTTAAGAAAAAAATAAAAGATGTCAATAAGTCAATAAGTACAATTTAATTTGTTTTTATTGCATACGCAGGCAGACGAGCAATCGGGGCCACCTGATGGAAAGTGGTCACCAATGCCCATAAACATTGGCAATACTGGTATCTCCAATGCGCTGCCTACCGTGAGACTTGGGATGTTAAGTCTCGTTTACACAGTAAATACGCTGGCTACGGTGCCCTTCAAACGGAACGCATTAGTGTTTTCACACTACTGCTTTGCGTGAAAATAGGCACCGCTGTGGCACTACCCAGACGGTCTCCTGTAAACAGGGGACCTACCACCAGTAAATTAATTTCTTACAGGAGTCAATTTATTTTTGTTCATGACTCAAACTAGACTCAACTATTTTTTGTTCATAATTCCAACTAGAGCATAAGCGACACATGGGTGTCGCTTATCCTCTAGTTTGCGGGGTTAGGGAGCCATCTTTGAAAAATGGCGTGTAACAAAAAATGTTGTAATTAAATCTATAGCAAATTAATTTGCATTTATACAATATGTAGCATAATCATGGTTACATATTTTCATCCAACTGTAAACCTTAAATTGAAAATTAAAAAAAATGAAACTAAAATGTACCTCAAACCAATGTTGAATGAACCTTTTCTTTCCATTTTATTCATTCTAAACCTTGTTGCAGTTTCTTAAAATTCAAAAAATATACATTAAGGTAATTAATTCTTTTGTTTACGCGAATACTACACATTATTGAATAAAAGGACTTGGTATGTGGTAGTGGTCTACCCCGTGACCACGGCCGCTAGAAAGTTTTCGAAACGTTTAAAAATGTGAAATAAACGCGATAAAATCCGTAAAAGTCCTTTTATTCAATAATGTATACATTAAGGGTAAAACCTGTTTTGCCATTTCCTACGCTGTAAATGTTTTGATACGTCGCATGGTTTACAAACGTATTTGAAAAGGAAAAATAAAAACATAAGCTATCTAAGTTCTTTTGTTTTATTTTATTGATATCTTTAATGGCTAATGTGAATGTTATTTATATATGACTAGCCGTTACCCGCGACTTCGTCCGCATGGAATAGGAGAGATGTCCGCGAGGTGTATTGAAATATACTATATCATAATCATCATAATCCTGTGGTAGTCCACTGCTGGACATAGGCCTCACCTAATACACCCCTATCCATTAGGGGGTTTTTGGACGGTATCCCACTACGCAAGTCTAATGCAGGTTGGTGGGTGGACCGACTTTTTACATGCCCATCCGACGCATGGACTGCCTCCGTAGCCTAGTGATATGGGCGTTTGCTTTAAAAACCGGTGGTCGTTGGTTCAAATTCTGACTCAACAAAATTTCATTGTCGTTTCCTACTTGGTTAGCGCAATTTAGGCGAATTCACCGAAATCACGAAATCACCTAATTGTCTGAAATGTAAGATGATACTTTATAGAATGATTTAAATAAGCAGTTTTGTGTATGTGTTTTTCATTAGGCACAAAGTTATAATGTTTAATAGTTCAATGGTTTAGACGCTAAAAAAGGGACAGACAGACAGAGCTACTTTCGCATTTATAATATTATTTATGTGTGGTTTAAAGGGTTTTCATTCTTAAACCCAGCAATTAATCAAACAGCAATGCCATTCTGCTCGTCACCGTTACTCGTAAAATGATTTGCGTAGCTAACGTCGTAATTACCATCTGCTTGAGATCTTGAGGCCGCGGATGAGGAAGAATTAGACTAATATATACGAGGTGAAACCAACCTGGGCGGAGGACAACGAAAGAGTTTGATGACATGTACGTCTCAGTGGTTAGTGTCCAAGGCCTTTGCGTCAGTGGGCACGAGTTCGATTCCCGCTAACAAGGAAAAATATTGGGGAAGAAAGTGGGTTTTTTTGTCGTACCTTAAGGTTATGTTTATTTATTAAAGGTACATAAATTTATTTATTTATTAATATACCAGATGCTGTACCGCTTTGCGGAGGGAAATCCGAAATCATAAAAAATGTATGCATGTACTAGCGTACACTCGTAAGTAGTGAAGTGAAATTTTTTGAAGTTATTTTTCAAAAAATATGTTACTATATGCAACTTTACAGAAATTGGTTAAATAAAGTTAAATTAGATAAAGTTTAATAAAAGGCCTTTATTATCATAGACATAAATACAAATTCTACAATTATTTCATTTTAGCTTATTACAACAAAGGTTGTAATTGAATTTCATTAATTGTAACAGAATTATTACTATTATTGTCGTTATTATCTATTTCTGTTATTAATGGCTTATCAATAACAATATCGACAACGCTCTATAGTGACGTGATAAATGTTAGATGGCGCGTAAAGGAAAAATATTACAATAAAAAATTTTTTCCAACACCGATAAAAACTTCTTTATTGGGGTTGGAAAAAAGTAAGTGTTTTCACTTCAATAAATACTTTGCTATCTTTAATAATTTATTCCTGTTTTTTTTCCAATAACTATTAAACATTTGCTGCTAGAATGAATTTGCTGCGAAATTGAAAGCTTCTGCCTCTACATATATATATAGACTTATACATATGAACCTAGTTTAAGGTATAATTTTTGGTTCACGTATCACACAAAAACATTACTGTTAATACATAATAATCGCAGCATAGTATGAAACAAAGTCGCTTTCTCTGTCCCTATATCCCTATGTATGCTTAAATCATTCAAAGTACGCAACGAATTTCGATGCGGTTTTTTTTATTAGATAGAGTGATTAAAAGGTAGGTTTGTGTGTATAACACAAGCTTAATATTGTAGTTATATATATCAGCATAACTCCCGTGCGAAGCGAGGGCGGGTCGTTAGTTACTAACTAAAATTAGTTTTCTTGAATTCTTCACAAGGCTTTATGGATTAAAAAACTCCTATAGTAATTTAAAATACGAAACACCCATGTTATGCAACTCTATCTATCGTAAATTTGAAAAACTTTACTGTGTATTACATTTATCGTAAGGTTTCTTCTACGGTACAATAATTTAAGCAGGAAATTTTGTCATCTTGCGCCTACATTAGGTTGTCAGCAAATGCCCACCTTGAGTATTTACTTTAAACGTTGTTATATTTTGTTTAGACAATATTGCTTGCTCACTATAAAATAATAAAGGCTGGGCCCTCAGTGATGTTTATTTTGCAGACTATTTCATAATAGTATAATTGTGAAAGTTAAAATGTTTGTTTAATAAAAATACGTAACTTTTGTATTTTCTTATGTACTTTTTTTATGTTGTTGCTTTATAATTAACGCTTTACTTAATTAATATTCATCAATCTTTAAAGAGAAAGGGAAGAAGAGATTAATTTTATTATATCTTTGCGTTGGATTTGTTGCTTATATAAGACAATATGTTAAAAGTTATAGACATTAAAGCGGTTATTGTTGAATAGCCTTGCGGCAATGTTTTGTATTTTCGTTAGTTTGAATTGTTGCGGAATAAAACTGTACAGGCACAAAATAGATAATATAAATACGCTTGATATTATAACAGACTATAATATTATCTGTAATATTTTTTTTAAATACGGTTTAAAGATTGAATTAACACCATTAAATAAAATAAATCGTTGCTTTATTAAATTCTATTACAAAAACTTAAAGCCGTTTCTTCAACGTAACACTAGAGTGGTCCGAGCACAGACCCCTGTAATATTCACATGGCATATTAACGGTTACAATCTTAGCATGAACATTTAAATACAATGGCAGACCTCCGATGACTTATTACAGGTAGGGCCTTACTTACGAAACGGGGAGGATCATAAATATTCGGGTACTATTCGGTATTCGGCCGAATACAACTTACCAAATTTATAAGAAAAGACTTATCTTATCACTCAAGGTTATATGATTGTAATATATAGCCAGATTACAATAGTTAAGTTATTAAAATTAATCAGTGGTAAGGTTTGATGGATAAAAATTAGCTTTCCAGCATTTGTTGGTAGCAAACGATGGCGCCTTTCTTCTTTACAGGATATCTTCAGAAAATTACCTCAATATACACGCTACTCCTAAAGAAGAAGTAAAAACTAATAGTTGTTACGATCGGTTGGGACATATGTCGTTTATTGTTAATGTGTGTCGTTTACTTGCTACTGCTCGATAACCACTCATTTTGTGCCCAATTTTCGGCGCTTCGCCGACAGCATTGCCGAATATTCGGTATTCGGCCAAATCACTGTTCGTGCAACTATAATCAAAATACCAGTCTAGGCATTAAACGAGAAGAAAAACAAGTAAATACCATAACTACATAATAAGTTACCTTAAGACCATTGTTTATATATAAGATAAAAATTATATACATATCTTTTACTCATTTAAAATGTATGTATACGTTTAATTGCACATTGAATTTGCTTAAACAAGATGTTTGCGGCATGATTTTACTTAGATTATATCAGTTCGAATGTCGGCTGCATAAAACCGGACTAGAAACTTTCCTAAAAACAATAACTGATTAATTTATGTTAAATCATAGACAATATTACAAATGAAATCAAATTATTATTCATAGAATTAAATGAAGTATATCTGTGGAGATATATTAATAAATAACAGTACATTGAGACCTATGAACTATGCACAAGGAATCAATTTGGTTCATATAATTTTATTCTTTAAAATACTTTCAGTGGCTGGTTATAAGTTACTCCATTATAAATATAGTTTGATTCGCTCCGAATCGAAGACGTTAACTTTAATTGCTTACTTATAACTATAATGTCCAACAACAGATCGGCATATGTGCAATAGCGAATTAACTTTAAAAAAAAGTAACCGAATTATGATGCATCGTAATTTTTCATAACCTACTTTTTCGTAACGAAATATGTTATTTTTACACAAAGATAGGTTAAAAGAACTTTCATGACTCATATAAACAACTGATATTTAACTGAGTCTAGAGATATTCAACGACTGATTCGTATAGTGGGAAGGTATCTTATCAATGATTAGTAATCTCTTTACCGGTTTTAATCGAAGTTAATATCATATACCATATTTTCTTCAATGACTAATTACTGATATTGATAAAAAAGATATAATTAAGTTTTGTACGCTGCATCTTCATTCTGAGCTTGCCTTTTATTATTATTTTCCTTCGAAAAGCAGAAAGCTTTGATACTTGATTAGCAATCATGTGTTGGAAAATGGCAATTTGAATTCAATTCAAAATTTTAATTTTTTTCATCTAATATATATATAATATACTAATTGTTTTTCAAAAATTTGCAAATATAACTCACACCTAATATAAGCTACTTTATATCACGGGATAATGCATTTCTGAAACTCCAAAAATAACACAGAAAGAGCAATTGACAGATTGCTAGTATTCCATAAATCTGGTCACAAAATTTTTAAATAATTTTTATTGGTCTTTTACAATATTTCAAGCATCTTAAAAATACAACAATTCCAAACCAGGAAATGGACGACCGCATGTAATATTTTATATCAGTGATAATAATGACTTATTCATACAATTATTAACTCATCAAGACATGTGAAACAGCTGCTAGTAAACGTGACGTAGCATCGGAAGTGGCGGGAAGTATTATAGTATGTTTTACACATTTTATTTCATAACATTATTAACATACTGGATGTATTTCTCGCCAAAACTATAGTCCGATATACTAACCGGAACACAGTAGTGTTTTCACACTTCTACTTTGCGGTAGAAATAGGCACCGCGGAGGTACCCACCCAGTCGGTCCCATGTAAAAAGGGGACCTACCACCGGTAAAATGTGTACAAAAAGAGTTACACAAATGCCGAACAGGTATTTTTTAATCATGAGCTTGTGGTCTATAGTTCATCATCATCATAATCATCAGCCTGTGATAGTCCACTGCTGGATTTAGGCCTCCCCTTATACACCCTTATCCATTCAGGGGTTTTTATCCTACCACGCTGGTCCAATGCGGGATGGTGGGTGGACCGATTTTTACATGACTATCCGTCGTATCAGTCATCTTACCTTTCAGACAATTGGGTGATCAGCTTAAATTGCTCTGGATGTCTTCCTTGTTGGAGCAATTCAAACCTTCCTCAAACTCCGGTTTCTGAAGCACGCCATGCCATTAGGCTACGAAGGCAGTTCTGTAGTTATTCAATTAGTATTCGGAATAAATGTAAACAAAAATCGACGCTTTTCAAGATTTTCTCCGACGATTCCTACGACGCCGAAACGGCGTCGTACGCATGGTGTGGTTAAAGTAGGTTGTCACTCAAAGCTTGACTTCTTAATTACATTTCATAAATAAAACACTAATCGCTATTTCGTTGGTATGTTTTAGTTAGTTTGGATTTATTCTAAGTTTAAATTGGCTTCGCTATTGTCTTATTTATTCTTTTAAATTGCTTTATTTTTGAATGATTTCCCAAAAAAAAGGTTCTCAATTCAGATTGTATGTGTTTTTATCATTAAATTTGTTAACTTGTTGCTTCACTTGCGCTCCGGATTTTGTTTTTTAATGATAGATTATTGGTAGCTGTCATTTGGTGCTATTTTTATAATAATTTTAGAATCAGTAGTTTTATGGATATTTAAGAAATAAAAAAGAATATTAGGGATTTAAAATGAAGTGGCAAAAATTGCTGTGTTGTTTCTTGCAGAGGGTATAGTGTTAAAAGTCGATCATATTTCTGGGTTAAAATTTCACTTGTTGGTAGTTGGCATTGATGTCATAACGATAATAGGTCTGTGACCAAATGTCACCTTGATAATACGTGACATTTTAGTTAAGTTCTTTCCAAGAATTTCTAGTCATGGTATATTAGGTACATTCCTACGGTTGTCAGTGACGCTCTTGTATCCAGAATGAAATTGAATTTTTTTAATAATAATTTTCTGGATTGGTTAACTGTAATAATTTATTATTGCTGTAGTATAAAAGTAAAACAAGTGAAAATTTTAACGTTGTTATGTTCCACTTTACCTGAAAAGCTATTGTATTCATTAGACAATACAAAAGGTTGTAAACATAAAAGTTATTATAAAAGTATGCTAGTTTTTATATTCCCCGAGTCAAATTTAAATATCGTCATCATCATAATCCTTGTGTTCCCTAATGCCTTCTCCATTCAAGGGGTTTTTTGGACGTACCCTACCACGCTGGTCCAATGCTGGTTTGTGGGTGGACCGACGCATGGATCATCTCACTTTTTAGACGATTGGGTGATCGGGCTAAATTGCACTAGCCAACTAGGAAACAAAAATGAAAATTTGTTGAGCCCCCGAAGGATTGAAACCCATGACCTCCGGTTTCTTAATAATATAGTAAATTACATATATTTGTCTATTATTAGACACAAAGTTTCATGGCTTTAGCTTTCCATTATTTAGATGGGGAATTCCCACATTGACTTTCATCCCCATTTCAAGCCCTAGTTTATCCCCGTACAGTTTAAAACTAAAAAAAGTTAGAGAAAACACTTATGACTCGTTTCAGACATAATTAGTATCTACATAAAAAATTCTTGTTCAACAATGACGAATTTCCATGAAAAATATTATTTCCCATCTCAACCCTTTTAACTACTTTTAACGCAAAAATTTATTTCATCCGTTAACCAAATTTCATACAAATCGATTTAAAGAAAGACGGACTGACGGAAAGACAGACCGGCAGACAGAGTTACTTTCCCATTTATAATATTAGTATGGATTAGTATGGATAGTATTAGAGCTGCACGAGTCATGGTCGGGTCCTTTGTCTTATGCGACTCTAATACAAATATATAAAATTTCATGTTTAATCAGCTGGCAATCATTAGCACCTCAATAACATGTGGCTTTGACGTCATACATTTTTTCTGAGAAGCCTTTTAAAGAGTCAAAATGATGTGGCGCATAAAAGCCTTTTAACAATTGGACGATGAGCGTGTTTTCCATAACTGTGACGCATAACCACAATGAAACTTAGTCTACAATTTAAACCTATGAAGCGTTGCTTAGGCTTTGAAGTACCGATCGATGACAGATCCGTGATTATTAAATGAGTTATTCAATTTATTCATTCTTCCTGAAAGTACTTTGACGTAATCAGTTTTAAAGTAATCAACTTTAAATAGTATTTTAAATAACAGGACCCAACTCACCAATTTTTTTAATTAAATAGCAGGGGTTGAAGACATCATCGCCAGCCTGTGTTAGTCCACTGCTGCACATAGGCGTACCCTAGTGCACGCTTATTAGGGGCTTTGGACCGTTTCCACCACGCTGGTCCAATGCGGGTTGGTAGGTGTTTGAAGACTAAAGTCTTCAATCAATGCATTTTCCCTGTTATGACCTACAGGGTCAAAGGGTGGCCTTTGACTGTAGAAGAGGTCCACAAGATTTCCGTTGCTTAGCGTAATATGGAGCGCGCTATGCTCGGAGTTTCTTCGTCACTTAAAATGAGTAATAAATCGATTCGTCAAAGAATCAATCTCGCCGACATAAAAGATTAGCTCGTTGAAGTGGCAGTGGGTCGCTCATGTGATCAGGAGAACCGATAGTCAATGGGCCAATAAGGTTCTGGGATGGAGGCTGACGAAGCGTTGGTCGACCCCCGGCCAGGTGGGATTAAATATCTTATAAACTACTTATAACTACTAAATTACCTTTTAATAACAAAAGAATGAACTAAATCGAAGCAGTGGGTCCTACCGGTGGTAGGTCCCTGTTTTACCGTGGTAGGTCCCCTGTTTACAGGAGACCGTCTGCGGTGAACCACCGGTGCCTATTTCTGCCGGAAGCAGTAGTGAAAACACTGCTGTGTTCCGGTTTGAAGGGCACCGTAGCCAGCGTGTTACTGGGTAAACAAGACTTAACATTCTATGTCTCACGGTAGGCAGCGCGTTGGCGATACCACTGGTATTGCTAATGTCTATGGGCGTCGGTGACCACTTCCCATCAGGTGGCCCGAATGCTCGTCTGCTGCGTATGCAATAAAAAAAGTAGGAGCACGTACGCCACGTATATAAAAAAAAAACATACGTTTCGAATTGAGAACTTAATATTGTTGCTACTACTAGTGATGAAGCACCCTGGTATTGAATTGTTATCTCAAACTATGTCGAACTGAGGAAAATACGTTGTATTATTTAAAAGTTTTATAAAGACTGAAAGAAAAGAAGAGAAACGGTGAGGTTACTACGCTGGGTCTTCTTGGGTCAAAGGCATTTCCGAACCTGTGATAGATTAATTGATAAGCAATAAAAAAATTACCGCTTCATCTATACATATAAATAAAATTGGAGTTAACGGTTGTAACATCTTAAAGGTATAGATGGATAGCCTTTAACTATCCCTCATCAGTCGTCGTCATTTGTGATACTTTGATTGAACTTTGAGCGTTTATGTTTTTTAATCTTAATTTATTTTATTTATTTGAACCGTCTCAGCTTTCTAGGTAATAGAAAGGAGGTCTAGATTGTGTATTGTTAGATGGAAGACCGACTAGGAAATATAATCGTAAAAATTAGGATGAGTATGCATATCTGCACTCATATTTTAAATGACCACATCCTGTACTAGATTAGTTAAGCATCGCACGGGGAGATCATCGCATTCTTCGAATGATTGCGTGCAGGGTTTTTCCTTGTCGTTGATTAACAGGGCAAAGTTTCGTATATGGTTGAGTAAATCACGTCACATGCACGACGGAAAAGTTGTACGACTTTTCCCTTGGACTCATTCTCTTTAATGTTATCGGAAATAAAGGTGTTTCCTTAATTATTAATAGTGCAAAGTGCTAGGTATAATTTGTTGCGTATGATCAATGAAAATCAGCATTTTAAGCGAATGTTACGCACGTAAAATTAGACAGTTTTACGGATGTTATTGTAAAACAAACAGTTTATTGTAAAAACCAACACAGCAATAAAACTGTAAATACGGGTAAACATCTTAATGTCAAGTTATATAATTAAAATAAACATTTATTTTGTATTATTTTTATAAAGGAAATATACCGTACCATGTTCACGTTTTATATTAATAAATACAGAAATGTTAAAACAGTTATTTTTTCTTTCTTTTTATTTGTATTTCTGACGAGTATAAATTGAAGATATAGAAGTTGATAGATAAGTTGATAAAGGACAGAAGACATATATATCCATTACATAAGAATTATAAATGCAGCATGGCGGTTATTAGACGAAATGTAACAGTCTGCCCGACGACCACGAACACACATCATCACGTCATCAGCCTTTGTTAGTCCACTGTTGGACATAGGCTGGTCCAATGCGGGTTGGTGGGTGAGCCCATCCGACGCATGAACTTGTCTCATGTCTTACTTTTCAGACAATTGGGTGATCGGCCCAAATTGCCCGAACCAACTAGGAAATAAGAATGAAAATTAGTTGAGTCCCCGCAGGATTCGAACCCACGTCCTCCGGTTTCTAAAGTACACGCTCATACCACTAGGCTACGGAAGCAGAACACTACACACGATCTTAAGTAATAGGAATCACGTTACTACAATAAATAATCATTAGTCAATAATGAAGTGTATTTCTGTCAAGCTTTTGCCGCATGAAGTGACAGGAAGAATTTAACGTTCATGTAATATTAAAAGATTTACTCTAGCTATATTAAATCGAACCTAAGATATTGATCGAGTTGCCAAGCGTTTGAGCAAATTCCATTGCAGATTACCAGAGCTAAGGAACCTCTTCAACCGGAACACAATAGTGTTTGCACACTACTGCTTTTCGGAAGGCATTTAAATAGTCGAGATATTCTACTTAAATAGTCGAGTCCCAAGTGGCAGAAAGTTGACGAAAAAGCAACATCAACACAAACAAAACACGCTCATAGAACGGTACATAAAAGGTAACACAACTATATATAAATTATAAGAAATGCATTTTCATCGTGTTTTAGTACTGATATAGAAAAATTATAAATGCATACACATTTTATATAATTGTATAGTAATATGTATTCTTAGGTTGCCAAATATTTAATAAGTTACAACAAGGTGCTATTTTAGAATTATTACCAAACATTAAAGCGATCTTTGAATAATGAAATGAAAACAAACATATTTGAACAACTATTGTTTAGATATTTATCAAATAATTAAAAAAATGTTTCATATAAATAGCGCATAATCTTAATCTATGAAGGATGAAAATAATACCGCTTAAAACTTGCAGTACAATTATAGAATGATTTATATAACAAGTAAATTATTTATACATACAGTGGAAGCAAAACTGGAATTAAAACTACTTAACCAAAAATATATAAACTTATTGTACCTAACTAATGAAATACGAGCTTTGTTTAATGGTATGTTAGCTATTGATTAAAAAATTGCGAATGATTTCAAATTGATTTCTTTTGATTAAAAAAATTCAATAATTAAGTTTTGGTATAACAACTTTACAATATTGAAGAGGTGAAACATATCTGGTAACTGGACTGCGAAATATAACTAACTTTTATAGCAATTCAAGTATTTATATTACAAATCAAAATTCCAGAGCACGTTAAAATTAAAATCCATTAAAAATTCTAAAGTTTAAGCTTATTACATTTTATGATCGTTTAAATTCTTAGCAATAGTAATAGTTTGATTAGTATTTTATTTAAATGATAACTCCTCTGGTAATGGAATGCTGGCTCCTGGTTTTTAGATAATATGTCATTTGTATTTATTTTATATCGTAAAAATTAAATTGTTATTGAAGACGTCAAAATAGTCCAGCAAAGTTTCTTTCGCCGGTCTTTTCAGGTTAGAGGTTTCCTTTTCCGACCCGGTGACAATTAATAGTAGTAATTTCATTTAAGTGCAAAGGCTGAATCAATATGGATAGATACAGCTACAGTTATATCATCATCAGCCTGTGCTAGTCCACAGCTGGACATAGGCCCCTCCTCCTTCTCCATTAGGGAGGTTTTGGACCGTATCCCACCACGCTGATCCCATGCGGGTTTGTGGTTTGACCGACTTTTTATATGGTCATCCGACGCATGGATCAGACAATTGGGTGATCGCCCCAAATTGCACAAATCAACTATGGAACAATAATGAAAATTTGTAAGCCCCGCAGGATTCGAACCCACGACCTCCGGTTACGAAGCAAACACCCTAACCACTAGCCTACGGAGGCAGTCGGCAGTATAGTTATATAGACACTATATAGATAAACAGATACCCAGTAAATTTATATTTTTTTTAATTCTAAAAACGAGATGTACGGAGCTAATATTTACTCGTGAATTATTATAAATTACGTGATCAGTTTGCTTATTTACTTGCGACCTTAAGTCAAAACAAAATCAAATATTGGTTATTTAATAAAAATGACTTTACGGATTTTATCACGTTTATTTTACATTTTTTTTAAATTTCCGACGTTTCGAACACTTTCCAGCGGCCGTAATCACGGGGTATAATGAGATGTCATGCGTCTTGTTGCCAAATATTGTCTCAAAACGTCTTGGTTTAAGCTAATCTTCTTAGGAAGTGGATTTTTTTTTCAAATGACGAAACTATTGGACTGATATAAATTCTCGGAGTTGAATTTTCGTTGTGTGTATTTTTTTAGAAGAAAAAATATTTATATTTGGGTGCTATTTATACTTGGAACAAAGCTTAAGTAAATGGACAATTTATTAAAAAATAAAAATTCACGTTATGAAATACAAATGTAAATAAACGCAATAAACTTCGTTAAAAGTCCTTTCATTGAATAAATCCACGTACGTAAATTAGATTTTCTTTGATTAGTTTGTAAATGATAAAAGTTATAAATTAAATAACGTCTTCCAAAATGGTGGGATATAATTCTTTTAACAACAATTTTTCGCTTCTATACATCAATGTACTCGTTTAAAATTCGTACTACAAACGGCTCACGTGAAATCGGTATTTGTGCCGACTAGTTTTGGACCTATCGGAGGACTGTAGTTATAAAAGTTAAGTTACGATTTAATTTATGAATATAGAATGATTTAAAATTAAATTTTCTTATAAATAATTCATTAATGTTTCTAGAAAGGCTTAGGTTTTATTTGTAGGCTATGTAGGCTACATAAATAAATAGTGCATAGATAATATAAATCTGTATAACAGATAACGTTTATTTACACATCATGTATGTACTAACTATAATAATACTATTTTAACGAAACAATGAACAATAAATATTAAAGACTAGTGACGAAAAGAATAAATAATCTAAGAAATAACTATAGACAAATAATCGTCTCAACACGACCCATTAATGACTAAAACCTTAATAGTAATAGTTTTTGCAGTCGTTTGTCGACGTCGTACGCCTTACATGCGAGGTTTTTATACAGAAGACAAAGAAGAATTGGAATTGATGTAAATATTGCTTAAGTAGGTGGTACATCTGTTTTTTTTTAATGATGAGTAGTCATTGAGATGCTAATCATTTAGCGACTTATAACTTCCTTGCCATAGGTTACAATTTTACTTCAATTCTCGGTCTTATTTGCTGTGGTGTATATAGGAATACTGATTGAAATAAACATTTAATACAACGAAGGCTTAGAATAGGCGCCACTGAAGATGACCGTCGCTGTACGTTTCTCCACGACGTAGTAAAGGAAGGGCCGGTTAACCTTAACGTTTGTCGGCAATGAGCGATCCGCGAAAAACGAAGAAGTAGCGGCGGACGCGATAGTACCCGTCTCCGTGACCTCTATTTCGGCAGTTTGCACAATCTTTGACACGTAAAGTTTATCGGTGTTAGAGATAAGTCGGAAGCTCGCCTTCTCCGAGTCGAAAATGTCGGTGATATTCATTCGCCTGAGCGGTTCGTTAAGAGAACTCTTCGTGCTGATCTTGAAACGTGGTAAACTCACGATAACGGTCGCTTCACCGTAATCCGCTGTGTCCAATTGCAGCTTGTCCAGAATTTGTTTCACGCTGAACGTCTTCAAAGCGTTAATAACCTTTGTCAATTTCACTTTGGGCACGGGGAGAACAACCAAAAATGAGTATCGTTCACCTTTACCGTAAGGCAGTTCTAGAACCTGGGCGGATATATCGTCTACGATGGAAAACTGGAAGTTGTCCTGCAGCTCCATCATATTAACTTTACCGATGACGTTTCGCTCCTCATCGTAAAAGGGTTGCACTTTAGTCAGCTTGGGATCGAAAGGTGAACGCCAACTGCTCTTAAAGGTTATCACGTTAGTCAATATCATCTTTGAGTCCATGAAGTCTTCGGAATTAAGTGTGTTCGACACCTGAGAGCTCAACTGAATGCATTTATTTGCAATCACAGCTGCTTTCTTGTTTGCAGCGAATTGCAATTTTACAACATTCGCTCCGAAGTGATCCATGACGCTCTGTTGGAATTCGGGATTAATATCCAGTTGCGTATCAACAAACATATAGTTATCGCTCTTCAGAACTATATCCTCCGCGCCAGATGTTACCTCGTCCATGTACGTCTTGTAGATCATCACCGTGTCGGTGTTATTTTTGGGTAGAGCAAGTGCTCGAGTCAATTGTTGCTTGCTGTGTCCACTTGCTCCCAAAGAAACTCCAGCCAGAAGGCTCCATACACTCAATGGGGATACAACGTTATGCCGATTCGCTTCTTCAGTGGCGTGGTACATTAACTGCGAGCTGAAGTCCCTCACTCTATCACTGAACTCGGCATTGCAATGGTATATCGCAAAGGAGGCGAGATAATATTGTAGTAAAAACATCGTGTCCGTCGTCTCAAGCGCCCGCTTCGATACTGACTCTGTCGTTGCGATGTGTACAATGGCTTGAATAGGTCTCGTCCCGTTTATATATGTAATGAAATGTGATTCACTCTTATCTCAGCACGATTGGGATTTCGACGCTAAATCGAACAAGGGTAATAGAAATATACGGTGACGTCGGACGCTCGTGACGTATGAGTATACGGGTTTGGCGAGCCTCCGTGACGCAGAACACGTTTGGAGATACGATTCACCAGAACCCCCTTGCGTTGCTATTTCTGATGAATGGATCGATGTTTAACCGGTTTACGTGTATTAATACATATTATAAGTGCGATTGCTTCGTTTTTTTATGTAATAATATTTTATCAAATTAATATTGTTTTACTTTAGTAATAAAGTTATTTAAAGTGTAGAAAGTATATTATTACGTTAATTAAATGGATAAATATAAGACTGAACAAACTTTGGATAGGCTTTTGTAATTTATTTTAAATAATTTATAAGATATTTAAACTTTTAAAAAAATTCTTCAAAAGTAGTATATACCTATTACATAAGTTACATGTAAACTATAATGCTTCAATTCTTACTGATTACTGTGTTCGTTTTTTTGTACACTGTATTGTACTTATGAATTTGAAGTTATTTTTAAAATTGTTTAAGTTATAAAAAACACTGCAAAATCATTGCTCATAAAAAGAAATGAATTTTCTTACGTAAGCTACATTACATAAGGCTTTAACAACTACGTGTTTTACTGTAGTCTATATAATTAGTCGACCGCAATGAAGTCCTATTTAACTGCGTAACCAAATATTCAACATTTACGAAAAAACCAGAAGAGTTCATTATAGTCCATTTGTAGTCAACGCGTCTTTTTTAATTTATTTCTAAATGCTGATGCTAAAATAATCAGGTATATTTATAAATAAAATAACAAAAGGCGCTTATGCTCTATTACTCACTTATTTCATCACATTTAAGGAAAACTATAGCTTAACCCGCATCGCAGTCTTCTATTTATTCTGATAAATATGCTTATGGGTATATACGTAAATATAAGTAAATTTATGCTTTATTAATAAATTTATCCATAAATATCTATTTCAGTAAAAGCCAAGCAATAACAAAACCTGAAACGGTATAAAAATAATAGTAGTGAACGGTTTAAACAAAATATCTCAAGGTGAGGACCTTGTTTTTATGTCCATTCGACTCACGTGTTATTGTACTTTCACACAGTTGTAGCTTGACCCAAAACGACTTAAATGTATAGGCTTCGTCACACCGGGTATAGTGGGCTACTCGGTAGGCCATAATAGGTTACCATTGCAAAAAATTTAGCCTTCTAAACCATCCGAAAACAACGATACCACAAAGTTGCATCACCGCAGGAATTCAACCTACGACCTTCGGTAGGCCAAACAATCGCTCATACCACTAGTACAAAACGGCAAGTACGCGATATTCTCTTTAGCTTCGAAAGCAGTACATATCATTTGCAATCATAAGCTATATTATTACGTTTTGCTTAGTCAGTATTTGCCTTACTGCTGTTACCTGCAAAATGGGACACAGCAATGTTAGCACTCTACGGTTTAGCGGCAGGAATAAGCAGTATAATATCATCGTTCATGAAAATGACCCATTTTACGCAAGTCGATTCCCTATTCTTGCCCAAGAACTGGTCGGCTAATTACGTCACGGGCAGACACAATCAGAACACTTGGATATTATTAAATTCAATAACATAAGAAATCTTATAATCAAATATCTTTATTCAATATGGAAGAGTTACACTTTCTTGTTGATTGATTATCACCTGTTCGAAAATGAAGCTTCTGAACTGAGAATAACCAGCGTAAGAAACTCAGCGGGACTTTTTGTTTCTTTTTTCAATCAAATTTAATACAGAAAACATCATATCATAACAGTTTGTAATGGCCTGGAGCGAACTAGTTCTTATAAACTGTTCGCTTCAGGCCATAACCTGGTTATCCGGGGTGTGTTATCTATAAAGTTGTCGTAAGAGCAATAATATCTTTTGACATTCAAACGTTCCTCTACATCTTTTTTAAATTTATTCACAAATAGCAGCTAAATTTTTCTGGGACTTGGGTACAAATTTCTTGATCTTCGCAAGTTTTGTTTTTGTAAAAACAAAATTCATGCTTATTCCTTGTATTTATATTACGTGTTTCAGAATATTTTTCAAAATCATTTTCATATTTATTAAATTGTGCTTTAATAACGAAATGAATTTTCCAAAGCTACATATTACGCATTTAAAATATCAGCAAATATAGAGGTCAACGGCCAACAAAACATGGTAGCTAGATGATAAAAAATAAAATTATTCAAAGAATAGGTTTATACCCGCGTCCCGATAATCTTATTAATAACAAACGCAATTGAGCTAACGCGTGCTTAGAACAAATGATAACAAGTACAGAGATTAGTAAAAATCATATTATTAGGGAAGACCAAATAACATTTTAATATTTTTTATAATGCAAAAACTAGCACAAAACACATACGTCAAAATATGTGATGTTGAATATAATATTACCATTTGAAGATTTTCCTAGTGCAAAAATTAAAAAGTCTATATTCTTCATTGAAAAGGAGATAAAACTAAAAAAAAAACGCATAAACACATAACAGACTGTCATTACAAGTTGATCAAAAACAAAATGTTTAGAAATGTAATTGATTCATCTTAAATTTGACATGACATGTTTAATCTAATGATTCATTCTGATCGAATCGTATTATTGATTCTAAACTTATATGACCTTACATTAAAATCTATTTTCAAATAGAAATGATACAGGATGAAGCTATCATTGAAACTAATCTAATGTGAAAATTTTAATGCAAATGATACAGGGTTAAGCAATTACAGTGCCCTTACGATAAATTTTATTATAAAATACGAATAAAGCACGATAGAACTATTGTTAACTCTTTCCTTATTATTATCATCATCATCATCATCATCCTGCGTTAGTCTGGGCATGGGCCTCCCCTAATACATGCCTTCTCCATTAGGGGGTTTGTAAAAGCGTAAGCCACTACGCTGGTCTAATACGGGTTGGTGGGTGGACCAACTTTTTACATGCCCATCCGACGCATGGATCATCTTACTTTTCAGACTATGGGGTGATCGGACCAGAAAACAATGATAACATAATTCGTTCGACCCGTCTGGTTCAAAGCAAGGGTCAATATCGCTAGGCCATGGCGGTTTCCCTTCCCTTATATTCAATTTTATTATGAAAAACTCTTAATAATGCTAAATTAGTATTAAATATCGAAAGAATAATGAAAGCAAAAAACCAGTGCTGTTCGTTCATAGCTTACGTGAACATGTACGCGACACGTATTCGGCTTTTATGTATCATTTACAATATTAGCTCAATCAAAAAACCTGTTTTAGCTGCGAACGCGCAGTAAATGATTTCAATACAAAAATTCAAAACTATATAATGAAGAATACTTTTCTGACAAACCTATTATTAGAACATAACCATCTTACAAAATTTTTACATAATACGTAAAAAATTTACTACTTTGAAATAGCCTGGAGCGAACATTTCATTACAGGGTGTGTTATCTATCAAGTAGTCATTACTACAATGATATCCTGTAACACACAAACGTTTCTTTACAACTTTTTTAAATTTATTTACAGATAAAAACTGGACGTTGTCTAGGGTTTTTATTGTAGAAAAGTATACATTGTTTCATGAAAGACTTCATTGTTCTTCGAAGCCTAGTTTTGGAAGAACAGAATTATGCTTACTCCTAGTATTTATATTATGGGTGTCACAGTGTTTTACAAAATCACTTTCATGCTTATGAACATAATTAATAATTTCAAATATGTATTGATAAAAATCAGTTATTACATTGATTTCTGTAATATTTTTCCAGGGATTCGTTAGGGCCCAGGTTATAGACTGCTCGAATAGCTCTATTTTAAATAACGAAAATAGTATTTATATCAGCTTGTATACTAATCAACTATTTATGTCGCGTATATTATTTATGAAGATTACGTCTTCGCTTTAAATGGGATAACGGAAGGCTATTCCTGCCCATATGCAGTGTGTAAACACTAGTGTGTTCTGATGTGTAGAGTACCGCTAATAGAATAATTATTAGGTAAATAATAAACTGTCACAGTAGCCTAGTGGTAAGAGCATGTGCTTTAAGAACTGGAGGTCGTGGGTTCAAATCCTGCGAGGACTCAACAAATTTTCATTGTTGTTTCCTAGTTGGTTAGGGCACCAAATTTTCTGAAAAGTAAGATGATCCATGCGTCGGATGGGCATGTAAAAAGTCGATCCACCCACCAACCCCCATTGGACCAGCGTCGTGGGATACGGTCCAACAACCCCCTAATGGAGCAGGCGTGCATAACGGGAGGCCTATGTTCGTTGTTATGCAAGTACTTATTAAATTCTAAGTCTTTAAGAGAAATGCTATGAGGAAGAGCTCTGATGACAAATGACATTAGTGCTTCAATACAGAAAAAAACCCATGTTGTTTTTAGCTCTCAGTGAAACGATAATGAATATCGTAAATATAGGAACTTGATAAGATGGTCTATATTTAATTATAAGTATAATGATATATTATTATAGTTAACAAACTGTGCTAGCTATTAACCGGAAAATAACTTGCACAGAATATTTCCGCTTGTGCTTATGCCTTTGTTTTACATGCCAGGGGCGTAGGTTCAATTCAATTTGATTAACTGAATGCAATTCACCCCAGTGGTTCTAAAGGCCAGTCTTTTTGCCCAGAAACTTTAATTCAAGTCATACAAGGAAGATTAGGAACCGACTACAGATAACTTATAAAAATTGCAATAAAGAAGACTAACTGTTTTCGCGATTTGGTTATATTTGATTCACTCAGAGTTCATGATTGTCTCTGTCTATTAATATATAACAGAAGTTTTATAAACTATGGTATCGACGGGTCATGAACTAAAGATAGCTTGTATCTCAAAACCATATAGCAATAAATACACATTTTTAGAGCAAAATGCTTAAAACAGGTTTTTGTTAAATACATTAAAAGTTTGTAGTAGGTAGTAGGGCCCCTTTTTATAGGAGACCGTCTGGGTGGGTACCACCGCGGTGCCTATATCTACCACAAAGCAGTAGTGTTAAAACACTACTGTGTTCCGGTTTGAAGGGCACCGTAGCCAGCGTATTTACTGGGTAAACGAGACTTAACATCCTATGTCTCACGGTAGGCAGCGCGTTGGTGATACCAGTATTGCCGATGTCGGTGACCACTTTTCATCAGGTGGCCCGACTGTTCGTCTGACTGCGTAGGCATCAAAAAAAGTAAAAATATTATTATTATTATCATCAGTAGCTTCGTCTACTGTTGGACGAATAAATAGTATAAATAGTAGGCCTTTTTCAATGAACGCCGAGACGGCCCCTTGCTACTCGCTGCCAACTTGAATCGACTACTGCACGGAGATCGACACCCCACCTGGGCGGGGGTTAAACAAAACTCATCTTCCTAATCGCGGCCTCCACTCCAGAACCTTGTTGGCTCATCGGCCATCCGTTCCTCTGATGACCGACCCACTGCCACTTCAACATTAAAGATAAGTATGTAACATTTAATTTACATAACAGAGGTTTTAGAACTCTTTAAATGTGAGCGTGTTTGTTTATGCGAGAAAAAGAGTATGTGTGTCCGTACTTGCTTTGTATCAATAACTGTGTCAATAAAATGAAAAATAATGAAGGCCTGTTTTTTCAATAGTTAGTGTTAAATGTTGCAAACAGTGGTTACTTGTACTCAATGATTTGCACGCTTTCCTTTAATCAATACTTTCATCATCATCATCATCATCAGCCTGTGTGGTAGATTATTTGACAATCAATAAGAAAGTGTAATGCTTCCATATTGAATAACGATATTTGACTTTGACTTTGACTTTGTGATAGTGAACTGCTGGACATAGGCCTCCCCAAATACACCCCTATCCATTAGAGGGTTTTTGGACCGTATCCCACCACGCTGGTCCAATGTGGATTGGTGGGTGGACCGACTTTTTACATGCCCATCCGACGCATGGATCATCTTACTTTTCAGACAATTTGGTGATCGGCCCAAATTGCCCTAACCAACTAGGAAACAACGATGAAAATTTGTTGAGTCCCCGCAGGATTCGAACTCACGACCTCCGGTTTCTAAGCCACACGCCTATAACACTAGGCTACGGAGGCAGTTATACTTCCATACTAATATTATAAATGAGAAAGTAACCCTGTCTGTCTGTCTGTCTGTCTGTCTGTCTGTCTGTCTGTCTGTCTGTCCGTCTTTACTGTCTAAACCATTGAAACGATTGAGACGAAATTCGGTACAAAGTTAGAATAGACCCCTAAGGAAAGCATAGCTATTATTACTTATTGCGATAAAAGTTGTCGAAAGGTTTGAAGTGGGGGATAAAACTTCATATGGAAATCATCTCCGTTGAACTCAAAACAATGAAATTTTTGTACAGTTTCATACTTTACGGGAATGAACTGGGGATGAAATGCAGATAGAAGTCAAAATAGAAATTCGTCATCATTAAACAAAAAGCCATAAAACTTTGTGTCCAATGATAGACACATAAAATATCATTATAATTATTTGTATTATCCAATACAGTATATTTTAATATACCCCGTAGTAATATTTCCTTTAACAATATTGGTTAAAAATGATAAAATAATTTTTTATCACAATATTGTTGAAGGAACTAGGATAAATTGTTATGTTCAGGATTCAAACACTCTTAGTTTTGGTTCTGTTATATGCGCAAATATTAAAAAAAACAGTTTTAAATATAAACTCGTATATGCTTAAAAATGTTAATATGTGTCAACGCATATAGCAACGCATATCAAATAGCATATAATCATTTGGCGCAATATAACGTGCTCTCTGCACGCAATTGCTCCGCAATTTCCGCTACCGCTGTTCGCTGTACAAATTTAACGTCTATGACGCTTTTGTACATAAAATTATTTTACTTAAACTTATAGTATATTACTTTAACGGAGCATTGAATGTGCCTTATTGTAATTGTTAACATTGATTTACATAAAAATGGTTATTTTGAGTCATTCTTAAAAAATAGGTATATGCGCTCGCGGACTTTGTTGTATACCAATTTAAGAACTACAATTATACAGAACATCGTTTAAGTGTATCTCTTAAGTCAGCTTTTGCGATTTAATTGCGCGAGGTTGTAATTTTGACTTTGTAATTTATTCAATTTGTATAATATCTTTCAAACTAATAATCACAAAACTTAAAATTTCCTAAATATCTTTTGAACTAAATTGTTAAAAAATTCGACAAAATGACAGCTACTATGCACCATTTAAAAAAATAATGATCAAAGTCGGAGCACTAGGAGCGTTTCTAATGTTTATTGTTTGCTATAGTTTTTCAGAAACCAGAACATGCACTTATACGACGATATATCTATACTGCCTTTCAAATTAAATGCGGTGTAAAATAGGCAACATTGTAACGACAGGACACGAGAATAGCCAATGATTGGTGCTGATGGTAATCAGGGTTCACGGGAAAAATTTGAATCCTTGCAAGATTCGAACCCACGACCTCCGGTTTTCAAAACGTAAGTTTATACCATTAGCCCGCGGACGCAATGGAATACTCTACCACATCCACACATCTCTTCAACAAAGAACATTTTCAAATATATTACAATATATTTGGATAAATATATTTGCATTTAAATTACCTCATTGCATAAGGATTTGCTGAGTTGACTAAAATGACTTCGTAAGCGCGTCATTTTTTCCAGTAAAATATGAAGGAAAAATTGCCTTTTTAAGGTTATCCTTAAGTGTTACACATATGCCATTGGGAACTTTGCGTCCACCATTTTATATGTAAAACACTACTATATATTAGTTTAATTTACCTCATGGGGTTAAGCCAGCGTTTGCAATGAAAGCACAATAAAATGTGTTTATAATGACATCATATTAGAAACCACAAAATTTACCAGAGTTCCTCTACAATTTTCAATGTGTCATACATGAAAATCTTCTTCCGAAAGCTTAAAGCTTAAAAATCCGTTACGTACTTTAAAAGATTTAAGCTTACAAAGGGACGGACAGAAGCACAGGGTGTTTTATACTATGTAGTGATAACGAATAAATATTAGTTGTTGTTAAATTTAACTATGTTTCAAGAGCTCTAGTTTCAAAAAAAGCTCCAGGACAATATTTAAATTAAACACATGTAATAGATATTATCCATAGTCTTTGTGTAATGTATTGAGTTGTTGGTTTAATTATTGCGTACAACTATATTATAAATGAATATACGTTTGTTTAGAAGATTTAATTTCAAAAATTTTATGTAAAACAATTGCGTCTTTTGTTAAAAAACAACAAGGCAATAACTTTGAATGTTAACAGTCGTGTAGTAAAAATAAAGAATATTAATGATAACTTGCATGTACGGTCATCCATATCACGATGGGGTTATCACATATTAACGGGCGCTAGGGTTTTACACTTAAAATATTAATATCACTACCTCTGTCCTTCTGTTTTACCCGATTGCTGATGGTAACATGTGATAATTATGATGATAAATTGCACACTTAAAAGCCCAGAAAGCTCATGCGGTCACCGCTAAAATAGTTTGTAAAAGGCAGAACTTTGTGTACATACAAGACACTGTAAAATATATTTTGAACCACAATGTCCACTTAACAGGTTATTTTGATGAATTGGCTACGTCACAAAGAGTAACAAACACACTCGCACTAAACATTTTCGCATTTATGACTTAACATTAATACAAGGTCGGTTTTAAATAGACTCCGCTGAAGATAACTGTCGCGCTGGATTTTTCTACGATCATGTAAATGAATGGTTTGTTGGCGTTATATGTATAAGGTAGCGAGCGATCCGCAAAAAATGCTGACGTAGCAGCCGAGGCAGTTGTTCCCGATTCGGTGACTTCGATCTCTGCATTTTGGACTACAGAGGACACGTACAGTTCATCCTTGTCCGAGAGTAAACGAAAACTGGCCTTGCGTTGATCAAAGATGTCAATTATGTTCAATCGCTGAAGCGGTCGGTTTAGAACCATGTTAGTGTTTATCTTGAAACGAGGCAGATTGACGAAAACACTACTGATGTCGTATTCTTCTTTTTCTTGTTGCATTCTTTCTATGATTTCTTTGACGGAGAAAGTCTTTAACGCTCTGAATACGCTGGATAACTTCTCTTTAGGTTTTGGAAGGAGGACAAAGAAGGAGTAACGTTCGTCCTTGCCATAAGGCAGTTCTAAAACCATTGCGTATAACTCGTCGATATTAGACACTTGGAAGAAGTCTTGTTGCTGCATCATGTTCACTTCACCTATCATATTCTTGTCTTCGTCATAGAAGGGCTCCACTCTCGTGCTTTCTGAGTCGAAAGGGGAACGCCATAGACCTTTGAAAGATATAACATTAGTCAGTATCATCCTTGAATTCTTAAAGTTTTCAGAGCGTAGCACGTTGGTGATATTAGTTGTCTGCTGTATGACCTTGTTGGCTTCAACGGCCGCTTTCTGGGATAACGTAAAATTCAGCCTTGTCACATTCACATCGAAATCTTTATCCATACTCATTAAAAAGTTAGGATTAATATCAAGTTTCTCATCAGCGAAAAGGAATGTATTGCTTTTCAATTCAACGTCTTCCGTTTTATGCACAATAACTTTGTTGATGAATTTCTTGTATTTTTCGATAACATGAGCATTATTCTTTGGCAACTTTAGACTTCTCCTGATTTGTTTTTTGCTTTCACCAGTTGCCCCCATGGAAACACCGGCCAGAAGACTCCATACGCCTAAAGGGGAGATCACACTGTTTGATTCTGTCTCGTCAACGATGCACGACATCAATCGCGAGCTGAAGTATCTCGCTCTGTCACTAAAAGTGTAGTTTGAATGGCATATCGCAAAAAGCGTGAGGAAAATTGGAATAATTAACATTATGACCGTGTAGTAGCGAGCTCGCAACAAGACTGGTCTGTCTGACGCATTATCCGCGTGCTGTTAGGTCACGCCCTTTATAAATACGTCTCGTTTATGGATTAAGAATAAACACGTGAGTATAAATATTGTTATTAATTTACAAAAGGTGAGATAATAGCGATACTGAATAAACGTATGTAAACATATTTAGTTTTCAATAAACGTTGAACATTTTGAACGCATCACATTAAATCGGCAATCGCACAAACTCACAGTGAATATTATTATAGTATTGGTATTTTTCTGTTTATCTTTAATCTTTTGTTTCTCCCTAAGTTCTTGTGACTTAAAGTAGAATCTTCAAGGCAGTTTTAAAGGTTTATTTTATTCAACTGCATAAATTACGACTATCACTCCTACAATGAAGTCCACGGTTTGTTTTATGATTTTGCTTGTTAATTGTCTTCGTGGTCTAAGAATATTACGCTTCGCTTTTAAATTGAAGAACGCTTACGCAGTAGCAATATCTGTATATTTATAGAAGCCTTAAACAGGTATGTTCTCAGCTTTAGGATATATAAGTCATTCACAATTTTTTTGTACGCTGGTTAAAACTAATTTGATAAACAGCAGTATTCAGATCCAGCAGATCCTATAAAGGCATTTTTTTGTATATTTGACCGACTTCCCAAAAGAAGGAGGTTCTCTATTTGGAGCATTTGTTTTTTTTTATATGTAACCTCGTTACTCCACTTAAATTGGCTCACAATAAAGCCAATTGACAAGAGCATATATTTATGATTTAAGAATAACCCACAATAAGCATTTCAATATATATTTTTTTTTATTTATTTATATTTATATTTTTTTTATTTATATTTAAAACCTGTCATACATGACATTTTGATCAAGTTAATACCTTAAAAGGTATCAGAGATTTAAAATGCAGTGGCGAAAATCGCGTTTTAGTTTCTTGCGTAGGGCGCGTTGCAACCTTCTTATATTACGCAAAATGGTTGTGTACTGTTTGAAGTCTTAGTTATTCTTACTTCTTCTTTTTTAGTGCACAAAACTCGTTGGTATTTTTATAAAATTCCATGACATCACACTTTATTTTCGATATCAGAATTATAACTGGAACCGAACCGAAGATTTTATTCAATCCTGTTTTCTTTCCTGTATTGATAGCGGGAATACCATTTTTATTGAGTTATATTATTCGTAATCATAAAATGAAAAAGATCGCAAGTGCATTTACGACTTTCGTATGTTAAGAATCTGTAATGCGTTGGGTTTTCGCTTGTAGATAATATTGCTCAAACCAAATAATGTGTTTAATTAACATACTGTCATAATTATTAAATGAAATGACTCTACGGATTTTATCGCGTATATTTTACAGTTTTAAATTCCCGACAAAAAACAAAAAATAATTAATTACAATTAAGGTCTATCTCAGTCTACCCCGTGACCACGGCCGCTGGAAAGTCTTCGAAACGTCGGGAATTTAAATATGTAAAATAAACGCGATAAAATCCGTAAAGTAATTTTATTTAATAATGTGTAATATTCGAACTAATTATGCTGTCAATAATTAAGAATATAAAGGTATCGGAAATTTCTGTCCGAATAATAATTTAACTATACCACCTTTTCTTTTGTTCATGAATCAAGAAAAGAAAATAACTGCACAACGACAACAATAGTTGTTTGAAGATTTTTAAGTCATTAGTATTTATTTAGCTTTTTATAAAAATTACGTAATAATCACGGTAGATAAAATTTTATTCCATAGACAATAATCAAAACGTGCGGAAGATTCGATTTTATATACATATTATTGAATAAAAGGACTTTTTACGGATTTTATCGCGTTTATTTTACATATTTAAATTCCCGACGCTTCGAAGATTTTCCAGCGGCCGTGGTCACGGGGTAGACTAAGATGTCATGCGTCTTGTTGCCAGCGCTGAAGCGGGGTTTCCAGATCTTACTTGTAATTGACTATTTTTAGTCTATTGATCGTATATTTATAACGTGGCATATTATTACGTGGCATTAAAAACACATTTTACTGGTACCACGGTTGCCTATTTCTTGCTAAAGCAGTCGTGAAAACAATGCTGTGTTCCGGTTTGAAAGGCACCGTAGGCAGCGTATTTACTGGGTAAACGAGACTTAACACCCTATGTCTCAGGGTAGACAGCGCGTTGGTGATACCACTGGTATTGCAAATATCTATGAGCGTCGGTGACTACTTCCCATCAAGTGGCCTGACTGCTTGTCTGCCTGTGCAGACAATAATAAAAGAAAACACAACCAAAATAAAAATGTTCACTTTTCTTTCATTTTGCTTTTTTATAATTATCATAATAATTTTATAACTTGGTAAGTTATCCACTCCATATGTTTACCGGTCTATGGAATTATTTATCATATCAAATAATTTACGTAGTAAAACAACGTTTTCCGAATCAACTGGTTTCTTTATTTTAATTGCGTAGTCTATGGTTAACGTTTATTACGTATTATAATTTCCATTTAAGAATTGATTGTTCTGTGGTAAATGTTTATTACGTAATACCGCCTTACTAGAATTGGGTAATCTTGTGGTAGAGGGTTTTGTAGAATGAGGGAATGCAATACTATTTCCTTAAGAAATCATTCTATGCACCAAGCTCCTATTACTCACTTAACCTGTAGTTTATGATTTAAATAATTATTGAATAGAAACCTAACTGTCTTTTGCTCTTTTGTTAACACACGAGTTTCACCAACATCATAATCAATCCCTATAAATCCACCGCTGGACATAGGTCTTTTTTAATGAACGTTAAGACGGCCGATCCCCTGCTACTCGCTTCCAATCCGAACCGACAACAGCTTGAAGACCGGCATTCTACCTGGTTAGAGGTCGACCAACGCTCCGTCTTCCCAAACGCGTGGAGGCCGCGTTCCAGAATCGTATTGTCCCATCGGCCGTCAGTCTTCAGACTATAGGACCGGCCTACTGCCACCTAGCCCGTTGAGTCTATAACCTATCCTACAGTCAGAACCACGTTTCGGTCCCGTAGGTCACCCCGGACAGTACGCATTGGTTTAAGACCCTCGTCTCCAAACCCTGCGTTATCAGCGACGTGAAAATGTGGTTTCGATCTCTAAATGCTGCTCAGCCCAACTAATCCTTCTATCGGCTACACATCGTTTAGTTATTAAATTTTAATTATATTTATACATCGCTTGTTAGTTTTACGTTTCAGAAAAGAATAATATTAACTAAGACTGACAAAGATTACTCTTGTACAAAGTTTTTTAAGGGACATTGATCCAACACGCGTCAAACGTAAAATAGAAATAAATAATAGCTCAATTATAACATTTCTAATGTAACTGATGCAATCGGCAGTGTTTTCTTCCTACTGTGAAAAATATATGTACAACTGAAAAACCATCGTATTATAACACGCATATGAGGGCTAAGGATCAATCGATAACTTGGTGGGAATAACCAACACGGTTTTAGAGTTTTAATCTTATAAACAAATAATAATAGGGAAAAGTTGTGTTAAAGTTTTAGCAGAACTACGTACTGTTTACAGGAAAATATACGTTTTTAGTTGATGTATGCAATTCAAATGTGACGTACAATCAACGTATTTAATATTTTTGTAAAAAAACACAACATTACGTCAGCGAATAGGAAAGGAACATATTTATCCCGGCGGTTGATAGAAGTTTTAATATTTTGGTAGATTTTGTGTTATTACTTACCAGAATAATTATTTTATTTTGGTAAACATGCTAAAAACCTATTTTGGGCTTTATTTTTAGCGAGTTATCTAACTCGCTAAAATAAACCGTCTCAGAATTTTTTTTTTGATAGATCTCGTGCTCCGTGGAATAAACCTATTAGAACATACCGGATGTGGGGGGGCCCGTTGCCACATGCGCGTCTCCCCACCGAGTGACTTAACTGCACCAAGGGCCCCCAGATGGAGAGCCTCGGCTTGGGCCGTCACTTTCTGGTACCGATGGATGCTGAATCGAGGGCTGCCCAGGTGGGCCGCCGCCTCGGCTCGATTCAGACGCTTTACAAGGATAATTTAATAGCTAGAAGAGCTCTATCTAAAATTTACTACCACTTCTTAAAGCGTTGGCGCTGGGAAAAGAAGTGCAAGAAACTCCAGCAACGCTCCTATCTAATATGGTGTAAAGCTACAGTGTTTTATAGCAAAGGGTGTGTAAGTTCGACCTCACTGGTGGGGCCGATGTCATGAATGTGTGTGTTTGTCCTACACTCTAAGTCTAGGGTGTGTTTGGCTACTGCCAGGGGGTTGCAACCTATTTAAGGCGGCGGCGAGCCGCTGTTCCCTCGGAGTCGGCTCCGGCGCTGGTTGTTGCCACGCGGGGCGGAACTGCCAAGCGTTGGAAGGACAGAGGGGTGGTAATGCGGTTTTATTGGATGGGGGTCTCAGAAATTTTGTTCATTTGTTTACCAACGAGAATCTCTACGAATTCATGTTTTATGATAACTATAACGAAAACCATGTGGATCCAATTACGGCGGCCAATCAATATGAAAAAGCTATCACCTTGGAAGATATTGCTAAACTGCTCAAGTCTACGCACAATCACATGCATGCACACTCTCCCTCTCATATAAGATTAATTAATATTAAGGATTACAAGGAAACTTTCTGTTCCTTGACTCCTATGGTCCGATAGAATGGATAACCGACACGAGAAAGATCAGGCGCAGAACCGACTTTTACACGCCGATTGGTCACACGGATAATCTTGTGAACTAGGAACTAGTTAAATTTTAACAAAAAACAATATGACCGACTTCAAACAGTATATTTTCATTTTGCGCAATATAAACGGTGACATCGTGCCCCTCTGCAAGAAACTACTTTAGCCACTGGATTTTAAATGTCGAATATCTTTTTAGCTATTTGATTGATAAAAATGTATTGTTTGACACGTCTTATTCACATAGAATAATTTTTTTAACTTACACTACATCACCGTAATGTTTATATAAAAATGGTTATTGCAAGTTATTCTTAAAACATAGATATATGCACTTAAAGACTCAATAATAGACATTTATGTAATATGTAAAACATACTTGAAGTCTATCTTTTGCGGTTTCAGCTTTCTTTCATTTGTTGTTTTCTTTTGTTCTGTCTTTTTTTGATTGAAACTCTGAAGGTTATTAAAGAGAATATAGTTTATTAATAAAATATACATAACAGCCATTGAAAAGTTATTAAAATGACAATCGAGCGGACAAAACAATGTTTTACAAATTTTAAAACATTTTATCATCAATATGCGCCTACGAATTTTTAGCGAGCCACAGCAATTTAACGCCATAAAGCTATTATTAATCGGGCATACCCTTTACATAAGTTCATTTAATACGATTAATTAAAAATGCTTTTGTTAGACATTCATCTTTTCCTATTTAAATATTTATTTTCAACTGTTAAAATTGCATTTGCATACATTGAACACTTTGCTAATATTTTTATTGGAGTGCAAAGATAACAAGTATAGTAAATAATTTTAATCGAGTAAGACATAATATTTAAAATATTAATAATACTGTACAAGGAAGGAATTACAATTGTACTTTTATTAATATTATTAATATTTTTTATATTATATTTTATTAAGACACGTACTGGGGTACTTTTAACTACATATATAGAAGTTTTCAACGACAAATTATTTATGACCATTACTTGTTATACATTTGTTTGGGTCATAGGAATCTTCTTCACTGAGAACGATGTTGCTGTGTGCTAACCATTGGTGCAAATACACAATTGCATTCTGGTTTGAAAGGTATCTTAGCAATAAACTAAATTTTTTATGGCGCATTGTTCAATTTTCTTATTGCTTCAAAAGCTCGGCGAATAACTTTGCATTCAACGCATTTCACGTTCGTATTAAGCCTGTTATAAAAAAAAAAGAGAGTACATGCACTTCCACTAGGTACTTGCCAGCGTAAGTAAAAACATAAACATTTGCGTGTAATTTTGGAATCGTAAGGATATATTTTATTTTGCACAAATTGAATATAAAACTAACTACTTGTTATAATTATGAATAGCTACTACAAGACATAGCAAAGTTCTTTAATTTCTTTTAATTTTTTCGGTTTGGCATTTTCCAATTATCTATTTTATACTTATAAATAAAATATAGGTAATAACTAGTTTCGGAGACGAAAGAAGGTGGACAGAAATTGTGTTAAAGAACATGGAGATTATTAAAGTAAACTGTAAAATAGAGTTTTACTTTTATTAATCGTTTTCCGTTCTTAAAACTTTCGCATTTAAGAGAGCGACACTGATAGTTTTAGAACTGGACTTTTAAGAATATAATTAAAAAGCAAGTAAAACTTTTGTAAATTACTCATCACTTTGCTAAAATTATTAAGTACTAATTTCATTAATTTGTGATTTGTTTTACGATTTTGGTGCTATTTAAGCCAACAAAAACATTATGACATAATTTGATTGGCTTTTCACGATGAAGCCCCTTCTCGGGCCACTGATCCGAGAGTAACCTTTCGGCAGATTAGGACAAGCTCGGTAGAAACGACGTTGCAGTAGAATCCTTCTATTATATTGATATTTAGTGTCGTCAAACGTGAAGTTGCTGGGCTTGACGTATCGATTCGATTTTTTTGTTCCCGAAAAGAAAAACTTTGAGAAAAACATTATATGGACGCCAAGTAAACAGTGGCTGAGTTCTAAAGACTATCGAAGGAACCCCTAAGGTCGTATTGAAGTGCTTTTCTCAGTGGTGTCATCGAATGCGGCGACGTAAGAAACTATATTGAAAGATATGATAAAAAAATGACAATTTGCTAGTTTTCTCAGTTTTTGATTTTCTAAGAAAATCTTTCAGTGTCACCCTCGTGTAATGTTAGTTGCATAAATGTACATATAAATGTACTTCAGCTAAAAGTTTTCGCATAAACGGGTCTAGTAAATAAATTACTTTTAAAATATACACACATCGGTCTAAGTAAAGGTAACTGTGTCAGATACTCAATGATTTGTTCCATGTTAAAAATGCCACGCACGAAAAAAAAAAAAAAATTGTAATATCGAAGGAACGAAACGTAAAAGAGCATTGCCGAGTCGTGGAAAAAAGTTGCCAAACATCTGGCCGTTTTCATTGCCGCGGTCACGGTTCCAGTTAGTTCCGCCGCAAGTGATGTCATGCGTTCGGTTCCACGTGAGAAACAGCATTGTGCGAGAATACGTTTAACTGACAGCGATGTTTGCCAACAATGCGTCGGTTGACGCTAAATGACCTTTGGAAGATTGCTGGCACATAACAGATGAAGATGAATAATAAATATTCATGCCCTTCGAGTCGATTTTGACGACGGTAGCCGATCTATATTCAAGATCAGCCAACAGCGCTGTCGATGTGGCTGGGATGTGTGCACAAATGTACACGAAAAGTTTGCTTGTAGACTTTTGTACATTTGTCGCAAAAACAGGTACATTCCCTATTCCTTCACGCTCGTAGCCTAATGGAAGGACTTCACGCGAAGTATCGACCTTTTATATATTAATCCGTCGTATCGATTATCTTACTCTACAGGCAAGCAGGTGATCAGTCGGCATTATCCTAACCACCTAGGAAACAACAATGAAAAATTGTCGAGTCCCCGCAGGAGTGGAACCCACGACGTGCGGTTTCTAAAGAGCAAACCCTTACCATTAGGCTGCATTATTCCAGTTCTTAAATACTTATCGAATGAAGATAAATTAATAAGTACATTACATTTATTTATATACATTTATTAGATTCATTGCAATATATTTTCTACGTAAATTCTATTTTATTATCATTTTAAGTCTGTAAGTACAAAGGAAGTCATACATCGGTCAGACAAGCCAAAATTGAGACGCGCTTTTTGTATTTAGCCAAAGAAAAAATATCTCCCATAGCGTTTGTTATCGTAATCGAAAATGGCAATGGCATTATTAAGCCGTTGTTGATAACAACCACATCTAACTTATGCGTGCAAAGTGATATTTATTTATAAATGTTCATTTATATTTCATATTACATTTGTAGTCCAAAAATACTGTCAAAATTATGTCATTACAAACAATTATCAACATAAAAATAAACTTTATCAAAGCACTAGCTTTTGGCCACGACTTTGTCTACGTGTTAATATATATATGCTTCCAGTTTCATCATCTATATTTCAGCAAATGTCTTGTCAAAATCAGATCAGGGATTCCAAAGATTAGCCAGAACTAACAGACAGCAGACAAATTTTTTTTTTCTTGTATGTCTAGGTTATAACTCACAATGATATCATTTAACTGGATCATTTAACGGATATTTCGGTGTAACAAATCATCACTTTAAATTTTTAATTTGTATAAATTAGTCTTCACGATCCAGTATGAATGTTTAATATTGCAGAAGTTCAACAATATGGACTAAAAATTAAAACTATACGCCCACATACATATTTTGTCATAAACATTAGATTTTGACGATAAATATTATGTAATTGGAAGTATTCCTTAATTTTGGTCGATAAATGGTATCTTGTTACCTTTACTTAATTGTTTGGTTTCCTATTGTACTAGAAAACAATTGAAGTCCCAACCGAACTGAACCATAACACTTTGTGCTAAACGAAGCATTCATTTTGACCTTGAGAATGTATACCACTTATAAGTAGCTCCTTCATGGTAACGAAAGGTCATCAGATGCATTATTCTTAACGACTCTATTTTTTTTAAGTATGATTCGATACAAGATATGAAATACCTTTATAAATTAATACAGTAATTTTGAATGTAATGTTTAAAGGTTGCTTGAATACTAAACATGTTGACAAAGGACAAAATAATAAACAACGTTTTACTGACTACGTTTAAGTTTCATCGCAGATGTTGAAACTAAATTTCTTTACAAAAAGAAAGTTTTGAATTTAATCCATTAATAAGATATTTATCTGGTTATCCTTTAAAACTTCGAGTTCTATCGTGGATAAAAGAAATAAAAATCATAACAAATAGTAAAAAGTTTATTTACGTATCACGTTAATGACGGCTCCGCATAAACACCGGCGAATATAATAGCACCTGATTGTCTGTCTTTTATTAAGAATACAAACTCTTTGTTCGCTTCGAACCGCTGTGATAGCATTCTGTCTTCAAGCATAACAACAGTAGACGAAGCTGCGACAGTACCTTCTTCCGATACCTCTATGCCAACATTTTGAACAGTCTTCGTGACGTATAATGGAGTGTCGGAGATACCTGGCATTTGAGCTTTTGAGTAGTCGAAAATATTGCGTATGCCCATGTACATTAGTGGAGGTATCATATCAGATTTGGAAGTTATTTTAAATCTTGGCAAGTAACAGTCGATCTCCTGCAGTTTCTCGGTTGACTGAAACTGGGTTAACCAATCTAACGATTGTGTCGAAAGGTTCTCAAGCAACCTTTGGAGTGGAATACCTTCAAATGGAAGAAGTATCAGCATAGATAGCTGTTCATTCTTACCGTAAGGCAGTTCAAGGATTTGAGCACCTATCTGCGGGTAGTCACCAACGTTGTGGATTGCTTTATGATGCATCATGTTTACCGAACCTAGAGTCTTTCCCTGGAAATTATAGAAAGCCTCTTCACGAGTATGTGTTGAGTCGAACGGGTATGTCCAGTTCGCTCTGAAATATAACCCGTCTACTAATATCATTCGCAGATTCTCTAATACACGTGGTGTTACAGCTTCCATTATCCTGCCTTGAGTCACTCTGCATATGTAGTTGTTGATGTCATTAGCTAGCACTGTCTTGTTATTAGTTTCGACTATGAAAACTTGCGTGTCAAACTCTCTAGCGAATCGACAGAATTCTTCGTGTATATTTAGATTAGCGTCTGCGAAAAGTCCAGACAGTCCTTGTAGTTTTACGTCCTGTTCCTGGCTCAACAGAATATTTGAAACTGCCGAGTGCAATGCTAAAGTACTTCGAGCGTCACTTGGTAGCCGCAGCTCCTGCATCAGTTCGTCGAACGTATCACCAGAGCACCCTTCAGCCAGCAACGTAAACATGCTCCATATCGATAGCGGGGATATAACAAGGTTCTTTTCTCCGTAGCTCTCTTGGAACGCGTACGTGTTGTACAAAAGTTTCAGTGAGAAGTTATTAAGTGGTGCGAAGTCGAGCTCGCTCGTGGGTGCGGCGGATGCTAGGCCGACCAGGGCTATGAGGATCCACATGCTGATTTAAAACTCACAACACAACGTGTTAATTTAATTGTAATCGTATTGAACGTGGACCTTCTCACGAACACAATGCTTGTGAGGCAACGGTCGCGGCGGATGTATTGCTTGTACTACTTCACGTTGCGTACGGGACGCGTTTATATGGCTCTTTCCATGTGGAACGTTCTTCAAGTGGACGTGTATATGGGTGCTTTTAAGCGAAGCTATTCACCGATTTGACACAGGCTTAAATCATCCTGATCGGTATAATTGTTGGGTTTTTTTCTCTTTTCTAAAAATGATAAACTGATGTGTTTTATGGCCATTGCTTTTATTTTTAATCGCTTGATGTTTGAAGTTTTTTAGGTATACGATTGTTTTTTATTATTTTTTTATCTCTATAGGTTGGTTAACAAACTTTATAAGTTGATGAATGGTTATTTAGTTATCTCCTTTAAGTTTAAAACGGTTTTTGTTCGTTATTATTTTTAATAAAATCATTATTATTATAGGAACAAGCAAAATTGATATAATAAGCTTGAAAATGAGACTTAAATAAAACCTTTATTTGCCTTAGCAAAGTATTGCATGATCATTGAATATTATTGGATCATATTTCAATAAACAAACTTGACTACAATTATACAAGAATAGCAAGAGGCGCAATAACTAATATTACAGTTTAATTGTTATATCGCAGCTGTAAAACATTTTTTTTTTACCTCTGTCAGTAGGTCTCCTAGTTGCACACAGACGTCAGGAAAAGTGCCTATTTCTACTGTAAAGAAGTGCATAAACACTACCGTTTTTTTGTAATTAACTAGCGACCCGTCCGGCTCCGCACGGATGCAACACTAATGTCTGTAAAATCTATGAAAAAATATATAAATTCATCAGCATTACTCTACAATATTATGCGTGAATTATGCATATAAACGTTTCTCTTCAATCACTCTATCTATTAAAAAAAACACATCAAAATCCGTTGCAGCGTTTTAAAGATTTTGGCATACATAGGGATACAGGGAAAGAGAAAGCGACTTTGTTTCATACTGTGTAGTGAAGGGCACCGTATAAAAATATCGAACCGTAAAAGAAACAATAGGCATCATAAGATACTTCAGGGCAGGGACAGAATTTGTGGCGCTTTACGCTGCGGTTCATATGAGGACAATGTATAACTCACACGAAGGCCATATCTGTTTAACGCTTTAATCAATAGAAAACTCAACTCAACAACGTGAATCGCCAGATAGACCCCAAACATCCTGAGAATAGTTTTTTAATACACATTGTACCAATGGCAAAAGTCCTCATTACATCAATTGTGTTCTTATAGCGTCTATCCATGTTATCAAATTAAAGCTGAAAAAGTAAAAAAATGCACAGCCTTTGTATATGTGTCTGTGTATAATATGTCCTTCAAAGAGTATGCAAACCACAGCAACGTTTTGGTCACATATAACTTATGTTCTTATTAACGGATTGTAACCAAAATGTTAAACATTAGCAAAAAGCCGCCATACAACCAAGACACTTCGAAACGGTTAGTTAGATCTTTTCATAATTCTCTTGGTCTTAAATTGCATAGGTTTTGTGTTCGTATAACTAAGAGCTTATATCACAAAATATCAAGATTCATAACCTTTTCATATTTCATTTCATCCACCAATTCATAATGATGATGATGAACCTGGAAAAGTACTGAAACTTTCCTACCAGATAACTTATTTCCTTATCTTATTTTGATATATTTAAATTGTTTTATTAACTTAATCCTTACAATTAATCATTACAGTTAGTGAGAGCTATGTTATTCTGATAATTAAGCCATCGGCACGACAAAGTATTACCCACATGAAATACCTGTCATGTCAAGAGCAAAGAGATAAGAATGGCCGATGAACTTTGGTACGATTAATTATTGCCTATATATTATATATTGTATACATTAAATATTGTCTATATATTATATAGTCACTATATATTTATAGTTCTAGTAGCTGACAAACGTTGTTTTGCCATGTAAATATTGGATAAGATAAATAATTCAATGCACCCTACCGTTTCATGGAGGGAATAAAAATGATTAAATTATCATTTTTATTAAATTAAGAAGCAGGGATTGCTTATAGAAAAGAAGAAATTTAGCGTTGTTTTTATAAACGAATGCCACATAATAGTAAAATATAGAAAAAAGAATAAATCATAAAATTGGGAGGGCACCCCTTATTACTAAGGGGTTTGAAAACTAGATATAGTAGATAGGTCTCAGACTAATTGAATATGCCTAAAAAAACATAAGAATCGGTCAAGCCGTTTCGGACAAGCATGGTGACGAACATTGTACGACGGCGGCACTGAAAACTTCGGGAATCAAGGAGGTGACACAATCTTACTATGTAAAAATGTATTTATTGCTTTTCGAAGTAATCTCCGCGAAATTTGACACATTTTTTCGCACGATGGAACTAATAATTGAAGCAACCATTGCATTCGGAAGGTTCAGTCTACAGCTTCTTCAGGTAATGAAAATCTCTGGCCACGCAATTTATTTTTTATTTTAGAGAAAGTATAGAAATCATTAGGGCTCAGGTCGGGGCTGACGGGGGATGGTCTAATAATTCTATGTTTTCTTGCTCTAAAAACTTTTTTGTTGTGTACGCGGTGTGAGAACTCGCTTTGTCTGATGGAGGATGATGTGAGGTTGTAAGAATAGAGCAAATGTTTTATAATAGTAAAATTTTTATAAGACAAGCTTTTAACCAAATAAGTTCAGTCTTGAAATTTAAATTGATATTGCTAGGTTATATCAATTTCAATTTGTGTGAATGTGTGTGAAATATCATATAAACGTTCATATAATCAGAACATTTATTCATGATTGAGAATAAAAAGAACTGAGAAGATTAATTATCTAAGCAACTTGTATTTTTATAGGGAAAAAACACAAACGACATTGTTTTAAAAAGTATTTACAATCAATATTTCAGGAATAAGTGTAGAGTAAAATTACAGATCTCCGTGAAAAGGTAATTTCTGTCTAAATATTAATTAAGGGTTTCGCCTGTTCATTATTTTTTTTAATTATAAAACCAGCTATAAAAGGGTTTTGGTTAAACACGATAATAGTGAAGTGGAGGTAGAAACTGAACAAAATAATTTATATATGAATATCTGTAATATGTTGGTTCTAAAAATCGCGAACAAATAATCAAATATAGTGTCAAAGCATTTTAAAACGAAAAAATAATATATCTTTTAATACCAAACACAACAAAAATATTAAAAAAATTTAGTATTCTCTTTACGGAGTTCAGAAACGACCTGTGGCAAACAAATTCTAGCATACTAATCTGCATTAACCGGTCTGTGTCTCTAAAGACGAATAGTCGCAATATGGCCGGTTTTGGAGACAAACGTGGCCGCCATTTTTTTGCAGCATTCAGTGAACGAACAATTTTTGTTGACTTTAACTCATTTTCGAACACCCAAACTCGTGATTGGTTTTTTATTTCGGTTTTATACCCGTATATCCAGGATTCGTCACCTGATATGATGTTGTATACAGCATTTGAGGATCCTGCGTCCTAAATCTTTCGAGAGTTCTGATGCAGCAAGTAACGCGAGCCACTTTTTGCTCTTCACAGAGCGAATGCGGTATCAGTCGGGAAAAAACTTTTCTACACCAAATTTTTCATGCAATATTATTTGTATTTGACTAATAAATCATCGCTCTTGTTTTGTAAAAAAATATTAAAGAACGAGCAACTTTTGTAATTTCGTATCTATACAAAACTTGTAATACTTTTCTATCTTTACACAAAAAGTTTCCTTGGATATTTAGAGAACCCTAAGGTCAGCATTGAATACCTGTTCCGTTGCATCCAATTGTATAGATGAAAATAACGAGGAGTGAGCTAAGTCCTATAGGGTTGTCGCGTTTTTAACCTGGAAAATAAAATAAATGATTAATTTTGACGTGACAACGTCTTATAATTGGTTCAAGATAGGGAGGCATTCTCGAAAACTGTGTCATCGCGTCGCTCACATAACGCTCTCCATAAGCCACAATAAGAAAAAGTGAGCGGCACGCGTCGCACAGCACGTGAAACATAGACGGAGAGAAAAAGAAAGAGGGTTGATCTTTCCTACTACTATTCGAATGAATATGCACATTACAATAATTCTACCAATAAAGGACGTTGTCACGTATAACTTACGCCCGTATACCAATTTTACAGGCAACCAATTTTTTTTTAAGTTTATGTTAACATAAGAGTTTTTTTTGACGGAAAAGTCGTACCTAATAATACAACATTAAAAATTTACATTTCATTTATTATTATATAACGGTTTTCCAACCAGAAGAAATCTAGAAATCATCATCATCAGCCTGTTTTAGTCCACTGCTGGACATAGGCCTCCCCTAATGCACGCCACCGCTTCTCGATCTTCGACCTTTCTCATCCAGCCCACACCGGCCGCTTTGCGAATGTCGTCACTCCATCTTGCCGCAGGGCGTCTTACACTACGTTTGCCAAGCCTCGGTCTCCACTCCAGATCTTTCCGACTCCAACGGTCGTCAGTTCTGCGGCTTATATGACCGGGCCAGTGCCACTTCAGGTTACCAATCCGGTGGGCTATATCGTAGACTCTGGTTCTCTGATGGATCACTTCCTTTTTAAATTTAGAAATTATTATATTAAAAATAGCCAAAATATCTGACTTTATGACCGTCCCGTGGGTAAAACCCTAGAAAGGACTGAAACAGTAGGTATAGTTTTAAAATAGTTGATAAAATTCCTAAAACTGTAAGTACCTAAGTTGTGAGCGAAGATTTTTGCAGGGACAGGAATTTAACAAAAAATTGTATAAAGAATGTATACTAAAACAAAGATATCTATTAATTATGTTCTGAAACGTAATTTTTAGTACTATAATATATATATATATGATCAATAAAAATATATAATTTATAATTATTGATATCGACTAGCTTTACCATTTTCACCATTTTTTTTTTATTTATAACTTTGGTAGTAATAATATAGTTTTAAAATATTTTTTGGTCACCACCCCTACTCTTAACCTCAGTTGCTTGAGACATTTCGCTGGCAGATATCCGATATTGCCCAACGCAACTTAGATACGTACTTAACAATAAAACCTGTATTGTACAAGTAAGAACTAGATTTCGACCGCGATTTAAGTACAGCGCGAGAACTGATCTTAAGAAGTTAGTTGGTTTAGTAACAAAATGCGTACGCAATAATTCTACAGTTCAGTTTTCAAGAAAAAATGTATATACAGCAAAGAATGTTTCACAAAAACGTTGATTATATTCCATTCGGATGATGACTTTAACTTGCAGTATCTATTTTATTATTATTCAGGTTTTTTGTAAATATTGCAAACTAGCAACCCCCCAACCCCACTTGTGGGTGTATTTTTGTAAAATCCGTTCTTAGCTGACCTTTACTCGGCGAAAGGAATATTCCTACCAAATTTCAAGTCGCTACGTCTTATGTTTCCAGATAAATCGTGATGAGTTAATGTATAGGTGGGAATATTTTTTATATTGCAAATTAAGGCGTTTTGAATGTGGTAAATCTCTTTTTTACGGGAGAACATCTGGAGAAGTATCATCGCGTTGTCTTGTTCTGTCGCAAATTAGTAATGTGTTAACTATACTTTATTCCGGTTCAATGGGCACCGTAACATGTTTAATTGCGTATATGAGACGTTACATCCAGTTTATTTGGGCGTTTTCGAGCTGATTTGTAGCTGCTCTTACGCTGCGTATATTGTGGATATCGTAATATCTACCATCAACTAATCATCCCGTGTTTCATTGCTGTGATTATATAAAACTGAGAATAGATATAGAACCTAAAATGCTCAATGGAGTAAGGTAGGCTTTATATTTAATGTGGTATAACCTAAACCATAATTGCGCTTGGCAACATAGGACATAGGATTTGACTCCTCGTTCCTGCTCATTTTATATTTTTGCCATAGAAATCGTACGTCTGGGCCCGAACCCTGTCGAGATAACAGTGTGTAGCTTTCTATTTTGTTATTGTAATGTAGGGCAGTCCAATTGCATGGAGAAGATGGTCCATGGTAAGATGGTCCATGCGTGTGTAAAAAATCTTGATAAAAATATCTGTGGCAGTCGTCATAGAAAGTCATATAGTCCTTTCGAATTGTCTCGCATGTTATTATTCTATCGATACAGTTACACTTTGGGTTTAATAGGTTAGATGCCAGTCACTCTGTATGTGTTGATGGTCCTATAAGAAGCGGATTTATAGTTTAGGACATATAAAGAAGAGCCAAGATCGTCCAGAAAATAGCAGATGATCTTGGGTAATTGATCGTCCGTGAACCGGCCTACCATACCCTGGCAACAGCAAGATTAGCATAGCTAATTCTCGACTCTACACTGGGCTCACATTCTTTTGTTTTTAACAATTTTATCATAAGCATTCTGTAGTTATGCGGGACTGGGTCGGATTTTATGCGGCCATTAGCATTGCGAAGTACCACGCAACTGTTCGGTGGTTTTTTCTCAAGTTCAATGAACCGTATTTCTATACCATATCAATATGTGTAAATAGTTTGAAGGCTAACTATTGATTACGTGGCTTCACTTACACACGTACTAAAAACACGTTGGGATATATTCTGTTTATTGTCTTCAACGCTGGACCGTTCACAATAATATCTTCATGCAATATATTCTTTGAGGTCTATCAATATATTTTCCTCTTTACATTAGCTATTGTAGTAGGTGGTAGGGGCCGTTTGGGGCGGTACCACCATGGTGCCTATTTCTGCCGTAATGCTGTTGTGTGGAAACACTACTGTGTTCCGATTTGAAAGGCACCGTGGCCAGCGTCTCACGGTAGGTAGCGCATCGGTAATACCAAGAGTGGTATTGCCTTCGTCGATGGGCGTCGGTGACTACTTTCCATCAGGTGGCCAGACTGTTCATCAGCCTAGCAAACAAAAAAAAGGCTAACCATTTTAACAATGCCAATATAACTTAGGGAAAATATTTTTCATATGGCTTTGATTTTCTTTTTCACATGTGTAATCGAAGACTTGAAATTTTGGTCGAAAATTCTGAGGTCCCCATAAATGAATGTAAAATAGTCAATAAAAACCAATGACTCTTATTATCGTGTCACATTTCATGATGAACCATTAAAAAACTGTGTATGTTGTACGGAAGTTAAAAGCATGTAGGTAGCTAACATCATAATCCATAAGCTTTACTATTTTGATTGACTTCCTAAAGGAAGGAAGTACTCGATTAGGTGCGTAAGTGTTTTTTTATATAATTATGTTATCTCATTGGTAGGTGGTACCCAGTGGTAGGACCTCTTTTTACAGGAGACTGTCTGGGTGGGTACCACCACGGTGCCTATTTCTGCCGCGAAGCAGTAGTGTGAAAACACTGCTGTGTTCCGGTTTCAAGGGCACCGTAGCCAGCGTATTTACTGGGCAAACGAGACTTAACACCCTATGTCACACGGTAGGCAGCGCGTTGGCGATACCACTGGTATTGCCAATGTCTATGGGCGTCGGTGACTACTTCCCATTAGATGGCCCGACTGTTCGTCTGCCTGCGTATGCCATAAAAAAATGATTCGCTCCTACCGCTCCGATTTTGTTCATTATTTTTTCAATTAATCATACTTTTTTGCAATATAAGCAAGTTACAACGTGCTCTCCGTCGCGACAAACAGCTGTACTATGGAGAAAATTGAGTAAATAATCCAATAAACAACATATTGGAAAATGATAAGCCATAGAAGGGTTTGAAACGTTGAAAATTTTGTGTGAAACTAATCTCACAAGAATGTAATTGAAAAAAAATTTGATGTAAGCGTCCTCTATTGGCACTCAGAGGCATCTCTGTTTCGTTGTTGGGTTATGAAAACTAAGTTTCTCGTTTCTGTAATAGATGGCACAGTTACTAATTATTAATATTTAAAAAATAATAATTAATATTTAAAATGTTGCGTTGAATATTACGAAATTTATTAACTGAAACTTTAAGTTGTACTATTTTTCCAAAAAACTGCGAAGGGTGCAAACTTTCCGAAAAAAACCTCTTTTTTAGTTTTTTCTTTCTTTGTTCAAAATGTCTAAGTAACCTAGGTCTTAAATTGATAAATTGAGATTGATGACTTAGAAGTATTTCCATGATCTATCTTGTGTTTCTATCTACTTTATTTGGTCTCGTTTCCTGGTGTAATATTTTATTATAGTCGCTAATTATGTTTGGCTCACATAACTTAGAGACTGCACAAACTATATATTTATAGAAAATGCGTTTAAAGTTTGTTAAAATATCTTTTAAATGCAAAATGGCCACTGTTCATAAATATTTCATTTAAAATACACTGTAAATTATTAGTATTCGACAATATGTTTTAGAACACAAGGCGCACACAGTTACAATCAATACGCTGCTGTTATTTTGTAATAATGAAAATTGTGCAGATAAACATAAACAAATATTATAACAATGTTTTCTTCTAAACATAGTGCTAAAGATGCTAATATATGAATCGATGGCTCTACAGTTATTATCATTATTATCCTTTACCAGTCCACTCCTGGACATTTACCAAGCCGACCATTGGCACGGGCATGACAATCGCAAAGATGGCCAATCCCCTGTTACTCACTTCCAGCTTCAAGTGGGTCCTGCACGGAGATCGGCATCCCACATGATCAGGCTTGACAAACACTCCGTTGCCCAAACATGGCCACCATAGAGGCGTGGCAACTTTGTTGGTCCATTGGGCATCGTTTCTGCTGATCGACTCGCTGTTATTGTTGTTTCATCATGATGAGCCCGTGAAAGTCCACTGCTGGACATATGCCTCCCCTACATTGAAATTGGCCAACAATGAAAATTTATTGAGTATACCGCAGGGGTCGAACCCAGGACCTCCGGTTTCTAAAGCATACGCCCTTACCACTAAGCTACGGAGGCAGTTTCGTTGTTATTGATGTTAATTTAAGATGAATTATAAATTCATTACACTAATCTAATAGAATGTCAACAAGATTAACAGTGGAAGGAAAACCATACTATTGGTAGATAGCGTTAGAGCATAGCTGGTAAGTTCTAACCATAAATAAGAAAATACCATTGAATCTTTAGTTAGACAATGATTTTGTAGCTTTTGTCGTCAGAAATTGTAATTTGTTAACAAGTCTCGATTACCTACGTCACGCTACGATTAAAAAAAAAAAATATGTCACTGTTCAATAATTAAAAGTTTATCGGTTGCTTTCATTGAACTATGAACCTAAATGAAAGAAAAACATTAATCTTATTGTTAAGTGAATGTGCGTGAGAAATCGTTGCAAAAAGACCAATGACGTCATTGCTGTATATGCAAATACGTCAATTTAAAAAAAAAAAACTAAAATAATCAATAGGTATGTTTGAAAATCATGTTTTTCCTTTACACAGTATACAGTGTCAGTAGGAATCAGTTTTTTAAAATTTGAACCTATCAAATAAAATTAAAACTGTAAATTACATAATACCACTATTCTAGGCAAAAACTGCAACATCGTCAGTCTGTGCTAGCCCACAGCTGGACATAAGCCTTCCCTAACGTGCGCCTCCTCTATTAGGTGGTTTTTGGACTGTATCCCACCAGGCTGGTCCATTGCGGGTTGGTGGGTGGACCGACTTTTTTTCATGCCCATACGACGCATGGATCATTTGTTGAGCGCCGCAGGAATTAAACCTACGACCTCCGGTTTCTAAAGCACACGCCCTTACCACTAGGCTACGGAGGCAAAACTGCTAAGTTAGGTTAATTTAGATGGATGCAAAGTCAGGCCCATGATAACTTGGGGAATGGCTAGTAGGAAGAAAGAATCGGTAAACTAGATGTGCTCTTTCTTCGTCAAATGATAGTTAATTTCAAATTAACTCGATAATCATGACCATTATGTATGAAGATAATTATTTCCACATTTAAAAATAACACGTTTATTATTATTGCGGCTTAATTAAACGCCAAGTCAAATTTACTCGCACGGAAATGGCGTTGTGTTGTTAGCATTAAAATTAATCAATTAATATAAATAGCATTGTTTTCGCGTGCATTACATTATCCTCGTATCGACTAAAACAAACATGGCGGTTAATTAACTGTGCACTGCGGTCATGTTATGACGTAATTATGCGCAGCTTGTAGAACGTACGGCAAGGTTTTACGTTCAGTAAAATTTTTATAATAAAACGTCTATCGTGATATGTAAACTAAATGATAGTACTTGTAGTGATTTGAGGCAATATTAATTTATATTTGCCTCAAATCACCACAAGTAGTTGGGCCACATAAAGAAAAGTTTTCACCGACGCCCATGGACATCGGCAATACCAGGGGTGTCACCAATGCGCTGCCTTTGTGGGAGAAAAAATGTTACTTCTCGTTTACCCAGTAAATACGCTGGCCATGATGCTCTTCAAACCGGTACACAGTAGAATCTCACATACTACTGCTTTGCGGCAGAAATAGGCACCGCGGTGGAAACGCCCTAGGCAGCCTCCTGGGGACATGCCACCTATTGATCATAAATCATATTGTATTATAAGAGCGAATTTTGTTACTAAGGTCAGCGTTCTTTCTGTAATATTCTGTTATAATGCTATTGATATTATATAACTAACAGTATAAGACAAATATACCTACTCGTAAGATGAAATTAATTCATCAAACAGATTTGAAAAAAAAAATTGTACTTAAAGCAGTGCTGTTCAGATTTCTGAAGAAGTAATTACGATATTGCATGTGTATCTATAAATGTGAAAATATTCAGAGACAAGGAAAACTAGTAAATTAATTTTGTTGTCTGTGAATTTAATTTAAAATGGATTAATTAATAATGCATACAATTATTTATTTTATTTGGGCTACTGTAATTGTTTTTCTTGTTTAAAAGCTGAGATCTTAGCTTTATAGGAAATTCGTCATTGTAAAAGAAAAACTATGAAACTTCGTTACTTGTACACGCATACAATCAAAACATTATATTAATAATCCTATACATTATAATCTAATGTAAATCTCATGGTACTATAAACGTGAAAATATTCAGAAAAGTGATAACATGACGTAGCTTTGTTTTCTGAAGTTTTTTGAGAACTGATCAATGTACATATAAATATTGTCTTGTCTGAGTTCTAGCAACTGTAATCTAGAACTTTCTAAATGAGTTTCGGAATTGTAGGAAATAATGCTCGTCCCTTGTTACGTAAACATTATGCATGTACTGTGCCCTTACATTCTATCGTAGCCCGTACATATTATATAACCATTTATGCCTCCGCGAACTCCCCACTGAATACTAGTGCAGTATTATATAAGAGGTGCGATGCACAGATACCAACTGAGTCAAAACGAAGTCTATTTTATTGTAGATATTTCTCTAATTATTTGTAGCCAAATGTACTGGGTACTTGATCTAAAAACTATAGTTCACGGGTATTATGCTCGCTAAGCAAGGTTAAACTTTGCTATCTATATATAGTTTCTTCGAAGAATTACCGATAGAGTTCAACAACTAATTAGTAAGTTTATATATTTAACAAATATATGGCTATAAAGTCATATAGTCTAATTCTTTTTTTTTCGTTCTTGAAAAGAAAGGTTTGTTACAAAATTTAAAGTTGACTGCTTAACAAATAATAAAAGTATAAAGACTAAACTGTTCCACACAAGACAAAATTTAAATAAAACTTAACGTATAATAAGTAAATACAAAGATTAAATTAAAACCTCGAAAAATCCTTCTATATTTTTTATTAATTCACAGGTATTATATTTATATACCTGCGCAAGGTTGTGGTTAAGATTATTGGTGTTATAACTATAGTAATACGGGCTGTTTAATGTTATGTCATTTTATGAACGGATTGTAGCTGACTACGTAATTGTCTGTCATCATCATCATCAGCCTCTGATAGTCCACTGCTGGACATAGGCCTCCCCTAATACACCCCTATACATAAGGGGAGTTATGGACCGTATCCCACCACGCTGGTCCAATGCGGGTTGGTAGGGGGACCGAATTTTTACATGTCCATGTGACGCATGGATCCTCTTACTTTTCAGACAATTTGGTAATCGGCCCATATTGCCCTAACCAACTAGGAAAAAACAATGAAAATTTGTAGTGTCCCCGCAGGATTCGAACCACGACCTCAGGTTTCTAAAGCATACGCCCATACCACTAGGCTACGAAGGCAGTAAGCAGAATTGTCTGTACTTAGTAATATTAACCATATTTCATATAAATATATGGAAAATCATCTTAAGAAATTGTGATCATCACGATTTTTCAAAGTTATCATGTAGTCGGATTCCAATAAAGGCTAGTAAGACCAACTTGCCAGTCATTATGAGGTAAAGACTGGCAAAGTTAGGAAATTGTTGTATCAGCAAATACTGTCCAAAACAATGAAACGATAACGCAGTCATTTCGCCAACCGGATTCGAACCTTCGAAGATCCGTTTGTTCAGAAAAGAGAAGTAGCCCGATTTGTCGGTTTCTTAAAGCCGTAATCCGATAGTCATGTCTAATCCTAATAACTTTTAGCATTAAACAATACTACAGTTTAAATTAATAGTGCCCGCTTTAACTCATTTATAAAAGAGGTTCTTTAGGTAAACCCAGGCGGTTTCAATTAAAACGGTTTATCTAATTACTACTAGTGATATGACATGAACAGTCCACTACAACCAAAAGTTCATTTCTGGTGTGTGTACAGAATAGGTCCCGAGAGGTCGCAGCTGGTGTGAAGAGGTTCGTTTGTTTTTACTCCTGAAGCGCTTCTTCCTCAAACAGTTGAGTTGCCGTGTTAAATAAACGGACTATATTTTCGTAGAATATAGTAAAAGCTATAAGCAAACTTTTGATAGGTCAGTGGAATAACACTGCTTTACACTACCCGATATGTTGTAAACGCAAATATGATTACAGTAATTAAGAGCAATATATAGACAAAAATAGTTCGTACAGATAACGCGAAAAGGTGATCAGAATGCAATGTTTAAGAAATGAATAAACGCGACTAATCCGCAAAAGTGGAATAACTTTGCGCTAAACAGGTTATTACTAGAGTCTGACCAAAACTGGGTTACCAGCCGGAACCGAAACCGAAACTCACTTGGTCAAGTATCAAAGACTTAAAACATTAAAGTTTGGTGTTTTACTCATATCAACTAAAGCATGAAATGGAGACACAGTATATTATGTTTGTGGTAATGATTAATTTAACGTGGTATTATTTTTTAATGTAAGAAAACAGAATTAAAACTAATACTTATTTTGTTAAACTTTTATATATATATATATATATATATATATATATATATATATATATATATATATATATTTCTTCGAAGAATTACGATAGAGTTCCTTAACAATTAGAAGTTTACTATATTTAACAAATTATATAAAATAATAAAAGATAAAGACTAAAACTGTCCACACAATAAAATTTAAATAAAACTTAACGGATATAATAGTAAATACTAAGATTAAATTAAAACCTCGAAAAATCCTGCTATATTTTTTATTAATTCACAGGTATTATATTTATATACTTTATATAGGTTGTGGTTAAGATTATTGGTGTTATAACTATAGTAATACGGGCCGGTTAATGTTACGTCATTTTATGAACGGATTGTAGCTGACTTCGTAATTGTCTGTACTATTGTATAATAATATATTAGTAATATTAACCATATTTCAGATAAGTATATAGAAAATCATCATAAGAAATTGTGATCATCACGATTTTTCAAAGTAATCATGTAGTCGGATTCCAATTATATTAAAATCACGAATTTGATGATCGGTAAAGTTGTCTGTCTTTAAAGGCCAGTAAGACCAAATTTGCCAGTCATTATGAGGTAAAGACTGGCAAAGTTAGGAAATTGTTGTATCAGTAAATACTGTCCAAAACACTGAAACGATAACACAAAGTCATTTCGCCAACCGGATTCGAACCTTCGAAGATCCGTTTGTTCAGAAAAGAGAAGTAGCCCGATTTGTCGGTTTCTTAAAGCCGTAATCCGATAGTCATGTCTAATCCTAATAACTTTTAGCATTAAACAATACTACAGTTTAAATTAATAGTGCCCGCTTTTACTCATTTATAAAAGAGGTTCTTTAGGTAAAACCAGGCAGTTTCAATTAAAACGGTTTATCTAATTACTACTAGTGATATGACATCAACAGTCCACTACAACCAAAAAGTTCATTTCTGGTGTGTGTACAGAATAGGTCCCCGAGAGGTCGCAGCTGGTGTGAAGAGGTTCGTTTGTTTTTACTCCTGAAGCGCTTTCTTCCCTCAAACAGTTGAGGTGCCCGTGTTAAATAAACGGACTATATTTTCGTAGAATATAGTAAAAGCTTTAAGCAAACTTTTGATAGGTCTGTGGGAATAACACTGCTTTGTACTTTCCGATATGTTGTAAACGCAAATATGATTACAGTAATTACAAGCAATATATAGATACAAATAGTTCGTACAGATAACGTGAAAAGTATGTTATACGATAAATTGTGAAAAGGTGATCAGAATGCAATGTTTAAGAAAAGACTTAAAGCAGTAAAGTTTGGTGTTTTTTACCCATTATACCTTATCAACTAAAGCATGAAATGGAGACACGGTATATTATGTTTGTGGTAATGATTAGTTTAACATGGTATTATTTTTTAATGTAACAAAACAGAATTAAAACTAATACTCATTTTGCGATGAAAATTTAATTTTTGATAATTAAATTGAGTTTTTTCAAAATTAATATTAGTTATCAATAAACACTACTCGTTAATGTTGCATTATATATTAAGTATTGTATTCTTTGATCTTACTAATTAACAATACTTTTGGCTGTAATTGCAGTTTTGAGGAGGGATTAAAAAGTAGTGTGACTGAGATAGTTATTAACTTAATTATTTATTTTTCTACATAGTCTCCGAGTCCCCCTAAAAACCAATTCCAAAGTGTTTCTAAGCCTACAATCACTAAAAATTGTCCAGGCTTCAATCTCTTTAAAAAAGGTTTGTCTTGCTCCTGCAAAAATAACTCTTCGCACATGTTTCCTTTCGATTATTGTTTTATTTGGTGACAAGATGAAACACAGCTAGGCGCCGGATCTGGTGGATAAGGAGATGTTCAACCAATTGGAAGCCAGCTGGCTGAATGGCGGTCATCATGGCAGTAGAGGATTTGTGCTATATCAAGACGAAACAGCACACCGCTACGTAGTTTCCTTCTTTTTTTATCATTGATGGTATTTCCTAACTTCGGAATTAAAGCTGCATTATAACCTGTAATAGTAGTTTCACGCTCCAGGCAATTCGTTTAGAATAACAACTATGAATCCCAAAATATTGAGGCCATAACCTTGCCTGCTGACGCCACGGCATAAAAATTCTTTGGGGTTTAAATATTCCAAGTTACCTATATGTGTTAGGTAACTTGTTATCGTTGTCTGAACTAAAATTCACTGATCTGAGCTCAATTGTAACAATAATACACTTAACATTCGCTACAATTTGTTTCCATTTCGAAATTGTTTCGTTTTGATAACACGATAACTTTTGAAACCAGTTTCGGTTTCGGCAAAAGTTTCGGCTATTAAAGCCGAAACCGAAACTCCCGCCGAATCTTGATTTTTGGCTGAAACTCGGCCGAAGTTGAAACCGAAACTTATATTTCAATCAGACACTAGTTATAACAATTTTTTCTGCCAATAACACATTTTTGCAACTGGATAATAAAAATAGTTTCGTATGAAATGCATAAACGCCTACGTAATTTTTACAGCAACATTCTTTATTAAAACAAGGTAGTCAAGTTTGCGGAAACGTAAAACTGTTTTTTAAAATCTATAAATATAACACTGTATAATTATAACACATATATTCACTGCCTCCGTAGCCTAGTGGTATGGGCGTATGCTTTAGAAAGCGGAGAGCGTTAACAAATTTTCATTGTTGTTTCCTAGTTGGTTAGGGCAATTTGGGCCGATCACCCAACTGTCTAAAAAGTAAGATGATCCATGCGTCGGATGGGCATGTAAAAAGTCGGTCCACCCACCAACCCGCATTCGACCAGCATGGTAGGATACGGTCCGAAACTCCCTAATGGGTAGGGGTGTATTAGGGGAGGCCTATGTCCAGCACTGGACTATCACAGGCTGCTGATGATGATCAATTATAACAAAACTCTTTTGTTACTTGTCTACTGACAGAGCTTCATGTCTAAACGATTGTAGTACTAACTTAGACTACCTTAACTAAACACGTCTTGACAGAATAAGTCAAGGCGGCGTCCCGTGGCTTCCCGCCACCATAGAAGTCGTGCAATTGAAAGGTGCTGATCCAGCTCAGGATAAAACTTAGGCTTGCATCCCTCAAATACATAATCTAACAACCCCTAGGGTTTGTTGGTTGCATGACTAGATTGCTGTTAAATTTTATTATTTTTTTAAAATCAAAATCTGTTGATTAGATTTGCGCTACAATCATTCCACACATTCTCAAAAAAATTAACTTTGTATTTAATTTTTATGGTGTTTTTTTTTAAGGTATGCGTGCTATTCGCATTCATATTTTAGTATTAATAGTTATTGTAAACCGCGTTTTAAATACTAAATTTTGTCGATAAGTCAGAGGTTCTTAACCATGTATTAATGCTAGCAAGTGAAGAGTTTGCTTATATCATATATTCAGTATGCTCTAGAAGGTATTGGAATGTCTATCCACATGCCAATTACGTTCATGCCTTTATGCAAAGAAGGTAAATATAAGCATCCATAGCAATTCAATTCAGATAAAAGGTTTCGAGCGCACCTGAGAGCGTCGTTTTGAAATAATGATTTTACCGGAAGAGATAATTTTCATTGACTTTTAAATGGCTTTCACATATTTTTTCTTTAAAACTGTTGAGCGGTTTTTAATAGTTTTTCGCTGATACAAAGGTGTTGCCAATTAAAATAAAAATAAAAGAATAGGCTTTTACAAATAAACCATTGGTCAGCAAAGATATTTTCGAATAATACACTAATCGCTACATTTTATTATAACACCATAATTTTCGTCATCTAAATGTATTTCATGAATCATATTAATATTTTTGGACATTTGAATTACTACAGTGTCTATTTTTGTTAGAAAATTATAAATCATTAAATTAACTTAATTCAGGTTTCAATGGCGTCTTAGCCAATATAATTATTGTTATTAGATGAACTATGTTTAAAACCCTATATCATTTAAATGTACAAAAGGAGCTACTTTCCTACGCCTTACGTTTCATTTTTACGGACAGGGCGTATTGCTTTTCTTCAGGTAAATGTTTTGCCAGTGTTCACGAAATAGTATAAAACAAAGTCGCTTTCTCTTTCCCTATATCCCGATGTATGACTTAATCTTTAAAACTACGCAACGGATTTTGGTGCTGTTTTTTTTTAATAGATAGAGTTATTAAAGAGGAAGCTTTGTATGTATAATTAATGCGTAATATTGTGTAGAAACACTGATAAATTCATATATTTTACAAGTATCATATAAGTATTGCACCCACACGAAGCCGGGGCGGGTCGCAAGTATTATTATAAAAAAGAAATGTTTTGATTTTCACATTTCACCATTGACCGAATATAAAAAAAAATGTCTTAAACACGTTTTAATTCAGATAAAAGGTTTCGTACAGCTGGCGCGGCGCTATCTCAGATTTACGACTTCATTGGGACTGCGCTATAAAAATCTGTTAGATTAAACCCATTTTTGAAGAATTATTTATAGGTATTATTTTAAGTCATAGATACGGTTTTGAAAATTATAGATATGAAATTATTTTTCTTATTTTTCAGTCTTCTTAGTTGTTGTTTTACAATCATAACTTTTAAATACGTAATGACTTTCATCACTGTTCGTTTAAGCTTTCGCGACTAACATTCTTTATGACAAGCCTGTCTGATTGTTCTACGTGTTATTTAAAGTATTGCTATCAAAACGCTTGCATAATTCAGAATCGGATTACGTCTGAATTTATTGTGCTTTTTTTGATCGAAACTGATTTCGTCACTTGTCAAATAAAAGAAAACAATTTATTAACATTGATAAATTTACACACAATTAAGTATATTTTTATTTCCGGTACAATAAAGTAGTTATTTTGTATCACCTTTATCTATTAATTTAATATTTATTGTGACCTTTAAAAAACTTTACAATAAACAAACAAGATATTATTTTTTGTAATATAGGCGCCTGTGAAGCAAAGTAGACAGCAGGGTCCGATAGAGATAATAAATATGGATTTATTTCCTTAATAATTTATGAATGACAAAGCACAAAGTTCTAATCACAGCTTGTATATTGTATGCAAGTTGCGAATTTAAGTTTACATTTGAAACAGAAAAAGTATTTACTTCGGTCGGTCGTGTCTGTGGTTTGTACAGAGCGTGCATGTAAAGGCATTGTTAAAAGCACGTCGCCGAGAGAACGCGCTGGAAAACTCGGTTGGAAAAACTCCAGATTATATTCATCAGAGGAAAATGTAAAGGCACGAGAATATCCATGCATTATTCTGTTTGCATCAAAGTCTTTAAACGAGTGAAAAAAGTAAAAACGTTCTGCAAATCGTTACGAACGTTAATGAGAAGTGAGGTCGGGTTTTCGTTGGTTTTGCATTAAAATGAGTTAAGTCAGCGCATTTTAAGCAAAATAATATTAAAGTGTACACGTACATTCCCTTATTTTTTATATTAAAAGTTGATTAACAGTTATTCTTAGAGATGGTATTGTTCGGGACCGAAGTTTAAAGTTTAAACGTAAACTGAAGACTTTCTTAAATATATTATTTTCATTGATTTATTACTATTATATATAATAGATTATTATTATATTTTAACTTCCACTGTTTGGAGCACTTTGCAGCGGCCTTGGTGGCGCCACAGACTGCGGTGTAAGGCGTCTTGTCGCTGTTGCTGAAGCTGTACTGCTAGATGTTGCTTAGAGTTAACCGGTGGCAGAACCCCTTTTTACAAGGGACCGTCTGGGTGAGTACCACCGCGGTGCCTATTTCTACCGCAAAGCAGTAGTGTGAAAACACAACTGTGTTTGGGTTTGAAGGGCACCGTAGCCAGCGTATTCACTGGGTAAACGAGACTTAACATCCTATGTCTAGGCAGCGCGTTGGTGATACCTGTATTGCCAATGTCTATGGGCGTTATATCAAAAGGCTTAAGTTTAGACTTAACTACACTACTGCTAGACTTAACAATTAACTGCCTTTATTTACAAATTTAATTTGTAAATAAACGCATTCCTAGCCGGCGGCCGATCGAATCTGTTTTATGACAGGTTCATTTACACGAATTTTATTGCTCGCTGTGTTTGTCCAATTTATAAGACACTGAATAAGAATCTAGCTGTAATCTCCATAGAATAAAAGCTAGATTGTGCTAGTTTGTACTCTCTTCGATTCTGTAGCACATGGTAATGAGGTTCAGGTGGTAAGAGTTGGCTGATCTTCTTTATCATCTCGTAGAAAGGTTCGGTTGAAGCCCGCTCAAGATTTAGTCAATTTTGTATTTAGCAGGTATTCGCTCCAATGTGGCTGACTTTAAATGGATAGTATAACGCTGTCGTGTCACATATTTTTTTTTTACAACACGGGTGTTACGCTTCCAGACTCTTGTCTATGATTAGCTTCATGTTACATAGAGTTCGTGGGATCGCCCCACGAATCATTCGATATCATAATCATAGAGAATATGTTTTTTCTTGGCTTATCAAAGGAAAGCCTGAAAGCAGTCCAAAACGTTTAGCCAATGTGTTTAAAAGTAAAAAAAATTGCAAATGTTAAGTTCAAAGCAATGTGAAAGACTTCATAGCATTGTGGATAGCTATTAAAATTGCCCAGGCGTTTATTCATTTATATTAGTTATTAAATTTTTCAAATTAAAAATTAAAAAGTATAACAAAAATCCTTATTTTTATTCTAAAACCACTGCTCCTATTTTTCTCCGAGAATAATATGCCACTCTGATGCTGACCACACTCTGATCTAAGGGAACGACCAGAGTGCATATTAAGAGAGTGTATTTTCGCTACAAATTTGTAAGCATAAATAATTATTTGTGCTATTCTGTATATTTATTAATATACAGATATAATTTACTCATTCTTTTGAAATTCATAGGTAATGATAAAGAAGAATTTATTTTTATATTTATACTCAGTGATTACTACTATATTATTATTTGCAAAATTAGTACCAATGTACTATGTTTACTGATTTCTGATAGCATATTGCTAGTGAATATCAGAAGTGGGTCTACTTATCAGGACGTCACTTCCTTTATCTTACCGATTAAACAATTTGTGTACATTATATAACGAAATCAACGCAATCCCTAATCCTTAAAAATAGATAAGATATTAGGAATCCAATCCATTTTCAACACATTCATACCAACCAAATTATGATACGATAAGATACTGTAGGATTTTTATTGCAATGTAGTAATGGCACCGATACTAAGGTGCCTGAAAGGGAGTTCTAAATTGTGAATAAAGTTTAATTTATATTTATTAATATAACAATGAGTCAAAAAAGTAAAAAGAAAAATAAAGTGACGAATACGACGAAGAATCCAACTATTGAGAGGAAAGAAAACAATAGCCGTTCCATAAATGTGAGTTAAATTACATTTATCTGAATAATACATTGATCAGTTGAGTTGATGATATTTTAATGGCCTTCGTAATACAATTGAATAATAAAATATAAATACAATTGCTAGCCTCAACCAAGGTTCATTTTTAATTAGTATGTAAATATTACATTCTTTCAAATCATAAAGAAATTTGGAGAAATTATTATTAACTTCGTTATTGAACCGATTGAAATAGTCGTGAAATGGTCGCGTTCCGGTTCGCAGGCGATGGTCGATGACCCTTTGGAGAGACAAAATATTGCCTAACTCAAGTAATTTACGTACGCGTCGCCTTCTCTTTTAGCAAAAAGCGTAGGCCACCTGGTTCCAGGGAATGACAGCTTCCCGTGAAATCCGCGTTAGATTAAATTTACTATAGACAAGAGTTTAAAAGCATAACGTCAGAGTTACAAAAAAATCTCTACTATAAAAGCACGAAATTAGTTTTAAATTGTACAAACATTAACTACAAAATAACAACATCTATTAACTACAATACTCGACATATGAAAATATATATTTTTTGGATCGTAATAAAAATAGTTTAACCTTGTTTCATACATATTTCAGCTTTGCTTTGTGTGTACATCTGTAATAGCTGCGTTAGTAGCTTTCGGTTGCTTCCAAATCTATGTAAGTTTATTAACAATTCCTGAACTTCCGGAACTTGATTACAATATCTGGTGGGGACCCAATGCTACTGCTGTGGAAGATACTTCAATAAGGCCATACAGGGTCGTGTTTCCAGATGCTGTGAGTATTTTTCGCATTAATTTCTTTTAATAAAATAAAACAGGTATTAGCTAAAAACATAAGTTGCTTAAAATAGTCTTCAAGGATCAAAACAAGGTTAAAAAAAATTGGTTAAAGAATTGGAAAAAAGTCTTTGATTAGTTCTAAAAATTCTGAGTTGATTCGGTAATTTGAAAAATTTTCGACAAGCACTACATGAAAAATATGAAATAAAATGAAGCTTGTTATAAATTCAATACTAAATAAATTAGTTAAAAATGTGATGTGAAGACAAAAGTTCCAAACTTAGTGAATTTATAGAGGTGGTTTAATTAAAAAAAAATGTTTTTATTCTTGTCTAACGAAAGTGTTAAAGGCTTTTTTGCTTTACAATTATAAATTGAGTTTTGTTAACCGAATCACAGCTTAAAGAAAGAACACCTCCAACACGTGTTTAACAAAAAAAAATCTACTCTATTTAAATAAAAAAAATTCTCCGTTTAGAAGTTTCCCCAAAATACACAATTAACACAATTAACAACGTAACTAAAATAAAGTCTTACTTTATAGATGTTAGAACATCAGCGTCGTTTATTTGATCTTCATAGAAGGCGCGTTCGAAGGAATAGTATAACTGAATCTTCAAGATACGGCTTACATAATGACGCGTTCGGACAATTCTTCGCTCACTGGCAATTCAAATACCCTTTTAGACAACGCGTAAGGTATCTGAATAAATTCAACCATTTTAAGACTAACATCCAAGGGCTGGATATCCACTATGTGCATGTCAAGCCCAATGTCAAAAAAAACGTTAAGGTGAGTTTGAAGAAAGTGAAATGACCAAAAGAGTGTTTGCTAATTTAATTATAACAACAATAACGAATTGACAGCTTTGTTATTAATTTTGTTTTCCGCAATAGTCAAAGTATTTTGTAATGGACAACACAGTTATTATCAATTTAAATTGTGATTGAAGATTTTGTTCTTTTTATTTTGTAATTTGTATATGTTCGGTTTTTTATTTAAGGTTCTGCCAATCGTACTTCTACATGGATGGCCAAGCACTTTCCGAGATTTTTTCGAAGCTATATCCATTTTAACTACTCCGACACCTGAGTACGATTTTGTTTTCGAAGTCATAGCCCCAAGTTTACCAGGTTTCATTTATTCACAGGTACATTATCATAACTATATATATACTATTTTTAAATATAAGTTTACTGTGTCAAGAACTATTTTAATTATCCATTTTACAAGCAATACTTCATAATTTTAAGGCACCAACTAAACGCGGAATGTCAACATATCAAATGGCTATAGTAATGAGGAATCTAATGAAAAGGATCGGTCACAGTAAATATTACGTGCAAGGTGGTGACTTTGGTCATACTATTGGCTCACATATGGCAACGTTGTTCCCTAATGAAGTGCTAGGATTCCACAGCAATTTGCCAGTGAACTTTTCAAAGATCGCGCAGCTTATTTGGCTACTTGGATCCGTTGCGCCTGAGATGGTTACCGGAGAGCATGCCAGTAGAATGTACCCCTTGGGCGAGAAATTAAGTGATCTTATTGAGGAGTCTGGGTACATGCATTTGCAGAGTACAAAGCCTGATACAATTGGTAAGTGTCTTCATTCTTTAAACGCAAATCTTTACCTATTAATATCTGAGGTAAAACTTAACTTTGAATTTCGGTGGTTACTTGATTTTATTTATTCTATTTTATTTTATTTGGAAAACAAAAAGCTCAAATACTAAGATACATATGCCAGTTATAAACAAGCTAGTAACATGTTTTCACATTTAAATATCTAAGAATAGACGCTGTGAGAACAGACACTTATCTAAATGTATATAATGTTTTCAAGGTACTGACGTAATTCTTTAATATTTATACCTGGGACGATTTAAACTATCCCTCAATAACGTTCCTGTTCTGAGACACTGTTCTGTGTCTATTAATTTGGATACATTTTATAGTATTTAGCAATACTACTAAGGACATGGGGATATTTTTTGAAAGCAGACTTAAAGTAGAATACTGTTTTCTTTTGTAATAATCATGTTAGTCATGGAAAAATATTTTTATTACTCAGTTTTTTTATGCCGCATTACTTGAAAAACATTGACAGAAACACATAAATTTGATAGACTTAATTGAAACATGATGTCGTTTGTTAAAAATATTTTTCTGATTGACTTGGATAGGGTTTAAATTACTTGGCAATATATTTAGGACTGCCTCCGTAGCCTAGTGGTATGGGCGTGTGCTTTAGAAACCGGAGGTCGTGGGTTCGAATCCTGCGGGACGCAACAAATTTTCGTTGTTGTTTCCTATTGGTTAGGCAATTTGGGCCGATCACCCAATTGTCTGAAAAGTAAGATGATCCATGCGTCGGATGGGCATGTAAAAGTCGGTCCACCACCAACCCGCATTGGACCTGCGTGGTGGGATACGGTCCAAACCCCTTATGGATAGGGTGTATTAGGGAGGCCTATGTCAGCAGTGGACTAAAACAGGCTGATGATGTATATTTAGGACATATTATTTAAATATTTTGGTTTAAAAGTTAAATCTCCATTCTGTATTATTATACTGGTCATTCTAGGTTACGTCCTCCAAGACTCTCCGGTTGGACTAGCGGCTTATATGCTTGACAGATATATGATTTTCACAAACTCATCAAATAAGGATACTGTAGATGCTGGTTTAGAGACGATTCCGATGACAGATATGATTGACAACGTTATGCTATATTGGGCAACCGGTAGCATGACGACTGCATTAAGATTGTACAAAGAATGTGTAGAAAATAGCGAAATAGAGCAAATATTGGCAAGGTAAGAAAAAATAACTATATAAAGAAATATTATACTCTATCTACTGTTTAGCCAGTTTAATTCCATATTTATATTATAAAGAAAAAAATGAACTTTTGTGTACAATTAAATAACTAAAAAGGTCCTAATTTGTGATACTACATTATTACTAAGTAATACAGGTGTAACTGCCTCCGTAGCCTAGTGGTAAGACCGTATGCTGTAGAAACCGGAGGTTCCGGGTTCGAATCCTGCGGGGACTCAAAAAATATTTTGTTTTCTAGTCAGTTAGGGCCATTTAGGCATGATGCATGTGTCAGATTGTCATGTAAAAGTCGATCCACCCACCAACTAGCATTGGACCAGCGCGGTGGAACACGGTCCGAAAACTCCTCTAATAGAGAGTGCAAACTAACACAAAGTCTAATAAAATTAGCTATAAAACATCTTTAATCTCATTTAAAGAACTTTATTCTTGACGAAGTGTAAAAAATATACTCCTGTAAGCCCTAGATAGAACAGTAAAATTAATTATGACTAGAATAAATTTTATAGATTTGTTTAAAAAACTCTCGAGGAAAAAAATCGATTTGAAGGATTATAGCAACATATTCAATAATTGTATGCAAGCTTAAAAACTAAAGAATTTTTATCGCTTTCAGAATACCTACGCCAGTGCCGACTTGGGGTCTGAGAATGAAGTATGAACTCATGCATCAACCAGATTGGATTCTTAAATTGAAATATCCGCAATTAGTTGGCACAACCACATTAGAGGTCGGTGGACATTTCGCGGCCTTGGAAAGGCCGAACGAGTTGGCTGAAGATATATTTAAGGCTGTCAACGAATTTTTGAAATTCAATGTAGTGAAGTAATAAAGTTCTACTTTAATCAATCCTTTACGTATCCATTAGGAAAACATCGAAGGTTACACTAAATATACTAAGATAAAGACAATGTATTAAGAAATAAGTTTTAAGATGACCGTGATAAATCTGAGAATAGTGGTAATGGCTAGTCTATTGAAAAATATGGGCCTGAATCAAAAACAAATTAGTATAGTGATAATGTAGACATTGTAGAACATGACAGCGAAATGGCTTTTAACATCTAACATCCTATCAATTAACTGTTACCGAGGTGTCAACAGTCAAATTATAACACCATCCGCACGACGCCGTTTAATTTTTACGGGTTACTGTGTTTACATTTCCGATTGTTATTTAGCTCGACGTAAAAAAACATAGTGATATCAAAATGGAGTTCAATACATAAATGAAAATAATCCATTAAGAAAATTTAGTTATCACGAAAAGCGTATTCATCGAACGTGTATTCTTTTGTAAATTTCTATCCCTTTATTTTGCTTTTACACGTACGCTTTAATCTAGAATTTTCTTCATTTTCGTTCTATCGACAGTTACTAGGTCACCCATCAAGTAAGCTTCAAAACTCAAAGGAGCTTTGTGCACAGCGAGATACTATAGAATTTGGAATCCTTGTTTTATAGGTATCATATCAGTCGTATTTTAGCGTAATTGCTTTTAAAAATATTAAAATATTCTAATTGAAATAAATCGCCCCGTAAGAAAGACTACGAATAACTTTATAATTTTACCTGTAGGGAAATTAATAGGTCATATATATAGTAGATCATATATCTATATGTTACTTGAAGGTTTTCATTTGGAAAGAAAACTTTTTTATCTTTCGTATTATATAAAATTTTCTGTGATGTCTACTTTTTATTGTTTATTGCGTCTTAATATCTGAGTGTTGTTCTATAGCCATAAAACACGATTTTTAATATTGATATAATTATTCGATACCTTTTTTACAGATATTCCTTGGTTTTTATTTTTATCCGTGAAATTAGATCTCAAGAAACTTTTTCGAATATTTCTATTTTGTTTCCTGAAATATAAAGCCGCGCATAGGAAATAATCACGTTTGCAACAAATCAAATTCCATAATTACGACGTATCGTAATATAGATACACAAGAGACATACAAAAGATACGAGACAAATTTTATATAAGATAACAAATTAATAGTTTGTGTTTCCTCAGGATTGTTATTCTAGAGAAGTTTCCTTAAGCACTCGCTATATTGTTCTTTATTCTTTTAAAGTTGCGATAGGATTGTGGGAAAGCAATTAAAGTTCTCAACGCTTCTCGTTTATTTGTCTTCTTAGTTTTATTTGTTAAGGTACTAATTAGTTTCAATATTAAATTCCAAGTACAACACTCGCAGAAAGTTTATTGTTTATAATTATTAAATATAGCCAGATTATTTACTAACGACAATAATAATAGTTCTAAGTTTACGCATATTATATGAAGGTTTTCGACCGTACGGTTATTTCATTACAAATACAAAATTCGATATCGTATAGCTGTGAAGACATAGCCGTGTGGTTTAATATTTCTTTTGCATATTATTTCTTTTACATTTTAGGTATGGAACTCTATCTATCAGATAGTAAGGTTTCCATACTTTATATCGATCTATGTTACATTATTTATTTATTAAAAAGAATCATTTTTAATATTACAACCACAGTTATGTTTACGTCCAGTTTCATAAAATTAATCAGTCGAGGTTCAGCCAAACTCTTGTTTTGGTTTAATGAAGCGAATGTCATGATACCGGAATAATTAACCGATGCCGCGAAAGCTTCCGGCGCAGCCATTTTGTTGATGTACATTATAACTGCATAAACAATGAATTATGTCACTAGTTTATTTTTAAATTAGTACTTTCTGCAATAAAGTAATATGTGTATGCCACAGAATTATCTCAAAAACTTGTCAAACATCTGCTTTGTTGATGAGACAAAAGAGATTTGTTGGAGTCATTGTGGATATTCTATTTAGCTTACTCCTTTTTCTAATTTGTAATTTAGCGCACACTCTTTTCATGTTTATCATACTTCTTTACGATTGAAAAAGATTGAAATTAAGATTAAAGTTTTTAAATTATTCCAGTAAATCATAGTAACAAATTTATGATAGGTTGAAAATTGTAGTTAGAACACATTGCTTAAGCTATAAATATCGTAGAGTATAAAACCAAATATTGCCACACTAGCTGTTACCTGCGTCTTTGTCCACGTGGAATACTTTGGAATTTATAATATTAGTATGGATTATAATTTCACGCGGCAAAAAACTAATACCCTAAAAGGGGATATAACTCTACGTTTAGATTCTTCAAAAGTGTAAAGCCGAACACTTTTTCAGAATTTCTTGAGAGACTGGTTCGCCTTCCTTCGGGTAGTCAGATCTTTTTGTCTTTTCGTAAGCCATCTTTGCACTGAGTGGATGACGCGCTGGCCCACATCGTAAAAAGAAGGACGGTCTCCTGGGTGGTTATTTTCTACTGGGTTCAACACGAAAATACTGGCAATTCACTACCTTTTTTCTCAGAAATCCAGTTTTACGCAACCTTAGTCCTGATAGGTCTGTTATCCCTTGATGTCCAGAAGTCGAGTGGGCTTCACGGAATCCCTCCTCTTATGCTTAGGACATTTGCTCATGAGCCGGCACGAGTTGTAACGTGTTTTCTGTTTCTCTTATTCTTTTGGCGGTATCCAGCAACTCGGGAAGACTTCTATTGTGCACCTAATCCCTAAAAATGTAAACGCTCCATATAATTACAGGCCGATTGCCATTACCTCGTTGTTTTTTAATGTAATCTCCACGAAGATACAAGTTTCCGCTTACACTGCTAAAAAGACAGCCTTTTTCATATCCCCTCGATTTTAAGGCAAGCGACATATCGAGTAAAATCCATTTTTGCAGTCATCTGCAAGAAAAGCCAAATTGGCTTCCAAAGATTTGGGTGACTTAAGTAAAGCAAGGCAAGGTTTTATTTCGGCCCATGTTTTGCAACTTTATAAGACGAGAGCTCCGCTCCATATGCAATAATGTTCTCATCTCAGGGTACAGAGCAGGTATTCTTAAGTATTATCTTGTGTCATTTGAGTGCATTCAGCGTCGAGCACTCAAAATCGAGGACTCAGCTCTCACCGATCATTTCAATCCATTAGCCTTGCGCAGAGATTTTTCATCTCTATGCATGTGCATTCTCCTCACTCTACAACGGTGTTCGGACTAATATCCGTTGTAAAATTTTGTTACTGTACAACGCGATTTTCTAACAAATACCATCAACAACACTTTGATGGCTGGCGTTCCACTACCGTGTGTTTCCACGCCATTTCTCTGCGCTCTGGTACAACTTGTCGCCAGCAGTACTTCCGGACCGTTATGACTTAGAATCCTTGAAAAAAGAGCTTATTCATTCCTATGAGGCCCTCTACGCATTTGTTCTCTTCTGGTGTTGCGAATGTCCATGGGCGACGGTAACATTTAAAATTAGATGAGCTACAATCTTATTTTCCTTCTTCTCTTAAATAAAAAAATAATCAGGATGATTCGCCTGCCCGAGTTAATGCAACAAAAATTAATTACGTTTTAATACTTCCTTAAAGTTGTTTGTAAACTTTTATCAAAAAGTAAGTAAAATAATGTTTTAGAAAATATTTTTATTTGGTTCTAAATGTAATGATTCTTAAGCGTTGTACATATGGTATTGATATCCGTCGACCGGCACTTCGCGACATTTCGGTGACAATTTTATGACCTTGTTGACCATGGATTTGTTTTTGGTGTTGCCACAACCTTTATATCCTTTCCGAGTCTGAATTGGCTAAACTAGAATAAAAAAGGCATTGAAAATGTTTGTGTCACTGGATTTTAGGTTACGTGTTTCATCAAAGCTTTGTTACGTTTATTTCCTTTACAGTTCCATTGAATATTACACTTTAATCACAGCTTTTTTACCTAAGAGTGGAAATAGGTCATTCGTTTTACAGCACGTCTGTTATATAGCGCACTTTATTTTTTCTTTATTTTAACCAATTCGTATATGATTTGCTTAACTATTTTTTTGTAACCATCTTTAATAGAGTTGACTATGAGATATTTTTATTGTACAATTAACATTTATTAACTTTCAATTATTATATCTAGAAATAACTTGTTGCATACGACATATATATTATATATATGACACGTGTTGGTTATTTTAATTCCAGTACAAAATTTATTTCACCTTTTAGATATGGATAGTAAACCATACCACACCAACAGATTATATGACAGCACTGTGACACCTGATGATAGAACTATTTAGGTTGATGTCCTTTGAACCGGACGAAAAACAAACATCTCTGTTTTGCGATAAGAATAAAGACATAGTTTCTCTATCTGTCATTATTCAACACTGTTCTAGTAACTCCATAAAGAATTCTGCTGGTCCTTGAAAAATGGCATGGTACAAAATGTGCATTTTAATAAAAGAAAACTATAGGCAAATATAATTGAAGAGCTAAATCTGGTTAAAACGTAAAAATGTTCTGTGCTATTGTTAAATAGCAAACGAAATCTCGAGTGAGAGAGTATTTTGTGATGGATATATTTTTTAAACAACATCTGAAAGCAATCAATTATAACAACTAATTATTTACATACATATAAAAAAACCACAACAGTATAATTCTATTTAAGGTATACTACCTAATTAAAAAAAAAATATTTGCAAAAACGTTCGTATTTCTATGGTTAGTACACTTCATTAATTATCAGATGAACTTGCATACATTCAGTCCATAAAATAATAATAAATCTCTGCAACGACAAACTCGTTACATTTCATTTAATTAATCAGTCTCGTTTCAGCCCAAGCTCTTGTTTCAGATGAATCAACCGGATGTCGTGGTACTGACATAATTAACTGACGCCGCGTAAACTTCCGGTAGTGCCATTATGTCATTGCTATGCTGAGCTGCAAAAACAATGCAATTGTTAGTTAATATATAATAGCTTCTAATTTTATTTTTATCTTTCGGTTTTTATTGAGACTAACTGACTTAGACTGTCTAAAAAGATACATTTCATGACTTGAACCTTATAGACGTTGGTTGATATTTTTTTTTGCTACATTTTATATCAAAGCTAATTAAACGTATATATCTGATTCACAAACGATAATTATTAAAATTAATAATGGTAACAAACATTTATATATTCGTTAACACTATTATGTTATATGAGTTTTTAAAATATTTTTGACCGACTTCCCAAAAAAAAGTTTGAGGTGTTTTATTAATCATTCAAAGTAATAGTCTTAGTTTCCATAAAAGTGAATGCATTTAAAATATCTTCATTCTATGTGCACAAAACGTATCATGATGTTTTAATGGTGGTTATTTACTGTTTGAAGACGGTTATATTTTTGTAACATTTCACTCAGTACGAAGATTTATAATTTTTATAATTTTTTTTTTTTATATTTTTTTACATTCTGTTGTTCAATGAACAATGAACTTATGGGACCAAAGGATTTTTATTCCTATATACAATAGACGCCATCGTCACGTCATATTACACTTTTAATCACTAAACATAATGGTAAAAAGTAGAGAAGAACTAATCGCATTCAATACCAAAAGAGCAAGAGAAAAAATAAAAGCAATAAATTATGTAAGGAACAAAAATTTAAATTAGCTATGCGTATTTAGGACAGTAACTTACATAACTTTTATAACAAACCAATGCAGATGCAGATATTAATTTGACAAAGTTAACGAAAGATTCTTTGGGAGTTAAGATTGAGATTACAAATCTGTACGTGTAACGATAATAATACTCAATTGAATCAGTGTAAGCAGCCAGTTTAATTTGTTTTATAGCACTGCCCACAGTTGAGAATTCATGACGGTTTTCATGGTGCTAAAAGAAATGTTATAAGCTACTGCTTTATTCATATTGCACGTAAATTCAAATGCTACATTTTTTTGGTTCTTGAAGGTTTTCCCACCAACCCGCATTAGAACAGCGTGGTGAGACGGTCCAAAAACCCCCTAATGAAAGAGGCGTGCATTAGGAGAGGCCTATGTCTGGCAGTGAACTAACACAGGGTGATAATGTATGTATGATGTAAAGGTTTTCTGATGATTAATGTACCACTGGGAATATTTGACTAGGTGCCTGGCATTAAACAGTCACAAGTTAGTGTGATTAGTTAGATACCCAACGTCTCATATTAAGTATTAGCACATGCGAAGGCTTTACACATCTGCTATTTGTCCATATCCTTATATATATATATATATATATGTCATATCTTTTATATCCAGAACCCTATTCATTAATTAAACACAAATGCTATTGTTATTGTATTAGAAATAAATATTGTATTTTCGTTAGTTGTGCCTATTTCTTCGTCAAATCCGTGCATCTTCATTGTTTGTGAATTATTTTGTTGGAAATACTTTACAAAATTAATACCGTACCATACACGGAGTGATTGGTATGGTAATAATTTAAAAAGATAAAGAAACAAAATAATATTATGCCTCTGTAATCTAGTGGTATAGGCTTGCGCTTTGTTAGCCGGAGGTCCTGGGTGTGAAACCTGTTGGGACTCGATAACTTTTCATTGTTTTTTGCTAGTCGGTTTCAGTAATGTTGGCTGACCATCCCATTGCCCTTGAAGTAAGATGATTTATACGTCTGATAGGTATGTCAAAAGTAGGTCCTGAGCCTTATTTACCGGTGTTAGGTCCCCTGTTTACAGGACACCGTCTGGGTCCGCGGTGCCTATTTCTGCCGCGAAACAGTAGTGTGAAAACACTTCTGTGTTCCGGTTTGAAGGGCACCGTAGCCAGCGTATTTACTGGGTAAACGAGACTTAACACCCTATGTCTCACGGTAGGCAGCGCGTCGGCTATACCACTGGTATTGTCAATGTCTATGGGCGTCGGTGACCACTTCCATCAGGTGGCCCGACTGCTCGTCTGCTCGCGTATGCCATAAAAAAAAAAAAAATCTATCTTCGGTCGTATAGGTTTTCCATCCCCTCGGACTATGAGAGAAAAAAGGAAAAGGTAGTGCACCTGTGTTTGTGCGTACACTTGTGAACTATAATATGTTCTGCTTAGTGGGCTGATATATTTTAGCAATGTTGTCAGATGTTTTAAATGTTTACATTATATTTTCTTAGAATGCGTTTGCTCAATAAAGCCATCATCCATTTAGTTTATATTGTATTTTTTGTAATTGAAGGAAGAATTAAATAGTTTTATCGCTCTCCTTATATTTTATTATCTTGATAGGGTTACGTATTGCTTCTTTATATAAAATGGTACATATTATATGAAAAAGATATCTTTTCTTACAATCCAACTTTTCCCGTGGAGAGATAAAAGGATCAAGTTCAAGCGATTTAAGACACCTTTATTGAGATAAATAGGTTCCGTGTAAGACATTTTGCGCTGTGCACATTTCTTATACTTCCCTGGGATATATCCAAGCAGATGAAAATTATTATTGTTTTACAAAACATTTTAGTCTTTTGTAACATTAAACGAACATAAATACAAAATTTGAACAAAAAAACCGACTTCAAAACAAAAACTATTTCAAACAAATTAAAATGCACTAAAAAGTAAAAAAACACCCCCATCCAAAATCCCGCTTCATCCTTTCCCCCCTTTCGATCCTCACGTGATTTACGCATGGCCCTTAGCCGATGAAAGATTCCTTTGATTATCGTTTATTTGCTCCTAAGATTTGAAGAGTTCCGTCTCTTTATCATGGATCCCATTATCAGAACCTAACCAAACTCTTATCAAACTGCCATTAAATTACATTCTTTCTAATAAATAAATAAAAAGAATCATCGAAATCGATTGGCGTGATATTGAGCTATTAATTGTCCATTTGTTGAGCACATACTTAAAGTAAATTTTAGACTTATTCAGTTTTTTCATGGATGCCACTGTCAGAACTGGACCAAATTGCTATGGGACCAAACGAGAAGCACCAGCTTTCAAATAAAAAAACAACATGCAAATCGTTCGTTCTGAGGTAACAAACATAAGAAAAAATACAGACGAATTGAGAACCTCCTTCTTTTTTTGAAGTCGGTTAAAAATAAAAACTTTTAGACATTTTTGTGTTTTAATATCCTGATGATATTATTAAGTACTCGCTTTGACGTGACGTGTAATGATACAATTTTTTACTTAATAAGTTCTTATGAGTAAAATGAAGTTCTTCACCAGGTATAAAAAATCTTGTTTTCATTAGTTCTTTGCAATCGCAGTCGGGGTCATGTACACTGAAATAAGATTGTTGTATGTATTTTAATTTCACGACAAAGAACTGGTTTATATTGGAATAGACATTTGGTGTGGCATCTTAGGTGTGTAATTCATGGTGCATGGACAAAGAATTTTAATGTATTACAAACTAAAACTAAAAACTTAATGTCACCGTAAGAAGGGAATTCAGGCTAGGTACCATAGAAATATTACCAATGTGGGCAAAATTAATTTACTCAAGTCAAGAATTAGGGTGAATAATTATAAGAATACGTCTTAATACATAATAATTAAATAACTTTGATTTTTACCCAATGCTGTTATCTAAACTGAAATTCTGAGGAAAAATTATAGACATACTGGGTTAAAAACATTTTGTATTTTCCAGTAGAACTTTTTTGCACAGTACCGATAAATGGCAGCCCCATAAAATTTATTTTTTTCTAACTTTATCACGCATTGATCGGAAATTTTCCTTGGCAGGTTTACTATCATCATTTTGCATATTAATTAAAAACCAAAACCTCATTTGGAAAGGCCGAAGTTCGGTAGTAGACATTAACTGGCTTATATAATGATGATGGTTAAGACCAATGCAAAAACCATAGAAATCAGATAAAATAATTTCACTTCAAATCTGATATCCATTAAATTTTAATTCAAAATATCTATACATATATTTACAGTTCTATCAAAATATAAATAAAAGCTTAATAGTAAACACGCACAGGCAAGAAAAGAGAAAGGAAAAAATACACTTCATAACGGACTCTACCTATGACCTACTTTTGTATTTCAGTAACAAAAGCTGTAAATTAAAGTTTTGAAAGTAAGTATTTAAACTTCAGTAAGTTACAAAGCTCCGACGTAACATGTATCACTGGATTAGATGTGTATACATTACTATATCACAATAATCTAATTTGAAATTCAAATTCGGTCGAAGATTAAATATAGTCGTTTTTCGATAAAGTAAAGTCAGAAAGACAAAGTCTGTATTTTATATAAAAATTAGAAAAAATTACCTGAACATTTTCTTTGCATGCAGTACATATACATTACATATTTATACTTATATTATAAACTGGAAAGATTTTTTTACATTTTGAATAGGCTTTCGAAACTATTATACCGATTTAAAATATTCTTTCACAGCTATAAAGTTATATTATTCTTCTGACTGTGTGGTAAGAGGAGACATTTACGTACGGAACTCCGTGTCATAGAGAATGGGTCGAATGGAATAAGTGAGGTGCTGGAAGAACTTGTATCCTATTCAATGCCATTTACCCAAAAACTACGGATATAAATAAATAAAAAGTGATAAGAACTTTCATTGCTTTCCCAAAATCCTATAGGAACTTTAAAGGAAGGAAGAACGAAAAAACTCAACATAAGCCAGAAGACAAAATGAAAAAAGTAATAAACTCAATTAAATATTGATAATTCTTTTTAGTATTCAGAGCAAGAATCATCGTAAATAAGTGTTTCAAAATAATTGTTTTTAAATACTTTAATCCTGCTCACATTGAGGTAATTCGAGGGTTATACGATCCTGATTCCGTGACAAGACGGAGGTGGCTAGGCGTAGCGCAAAAGGCATGCTTTGTCACCTCGAAAGTCGGAGAAATCCGCCAGTACCGGTCCGGTCTGGTGAGTGAGCTTCACTTATTGCAGCCACCCAAAAGTATTTTGAGTATCATGCGGCTATATCGGATGTGCTCGCTGGCAGGTCAAACTGTTGCATGCGCGTCCGATGCGCTGACTTCCGGTCCTTCAAATCAGGGCACGTGCGGAGCAATGATACATAAGGGCGTCGATCCAGCGATGCACTGTTACCGCTTGTGAAGCCTAGGGTCACCAGAGCAGAGCTGCGAGGTCTGTGCGACCTTTGGTTAAACCATGGCCACAAGTTGTAGTGTCGGCCTGCGCACCGACGGACAGGTGGAGTAGTAAGATGAGGCGGCTTGGTAAGAGTGCCCAAGCCAGCGCTTGTAAAAGACTCAAATGGCCGTCGAATAAAGATGGCCACGCTGAGCATCCTGCAGACAAATCTGAACCACTGCGCCAGAGCTCAGGATCTGTTGTTTCAGAGCATGGCGCAGTGGTCGATTCAGGTGGCCGTAGTGTCGGAACCGTACTACGTTCCCCCCGGCAATAACTGGGCCGGGGACCTGTCCGACACTGCGGCAGTGGTCTGTGGGACTGCTGCGGGGTCCCCTCAACCGAGGGATGTGAAGAAAGGTCCAGGCTTTGTCAGCACACTTGGGAGTATTGTAGTTGTTTCAGCGTACTTTTCTCATCAGATCTCTCACCGACTTCGAGGGCAACCTAGACCGACTGGGATCACTGATCCGTTCTTACGGACCCTTCCCTGTGTTAGTCGCGGGGATCTCAACGCCAAATCACCGGCTTGAGTTCACCTGCGGCAGACGCCGACCTGGCTCCTGGAGGTCGAGCTGTCTGTCTTAAACAGGGGTTCGGTAAACACGTGTTACGGGCCCAGGGCGGTCGATCGTTGTGTATCGTTCGCTATTCCCGCCCTGGCTCGCCGAATAAAACGCTAGAAGGTGTTGACGGGCGTCGAGACCCTGTTGGATCATCGTTACATCCGATTCAGGTCTCCGCCCTCCTAGATACCTATACCGGCCCTGGCCGGACCCCGAGGCGACGGCCCCAGGTGGCGCCTCGGAAGCCTGGACCCAGAGCTGCTGAAGGAGGCGGCAATAGTGCAGTCGTGGGTTTCCGGCAACATCGTTGATGTGGTTGAATGTGGGAGGCACAATGGCTCCGGGACGCAATGTCACAGGTGTGTGACGCATCGATGTCCCAGGCCAAACGTCTCCCCTCAAACGCCGGGTACTGGTGGAATCCAGAAATCGCCGCAATGCGCAGAGAGTGCATCACGGTGCTGCGTGTCAGGTCCCTGACGCAGGCTGCGGTGTCCCGAGGTGAGGTGTTTTGGCGGTGTCTCTCGACATCGCCAACGCTTTCAACACCCGCCCTGGGCCTGCATAAGGAGGCGCTCCGATACCACGGGTGCCTCCCTACCTGCATTCGGCGGCTAGGGACTAGAGGTGGCGCTCGAAAATCCGAGGCCCTGTACTTTACGGGCCTCGGAACGCCCCTGCGGACGCCCACATAATCGTTTCGAAGCCGACAATGAACTATCTCGGCCTGTCCTAGACTATAGTTCATTGTCAAGCCCACAATGAACTATAGCGGCAGCTCACGGTAGAACTTCTCCCCAACACTGGAGGACCCAGCAGCTCCTGTCCCACCTGTACGCCGGGGTCATCAGGTCCATGGTCCTGCACGGGCACCTGTGGGGCTGACACCCTCCAAAAGGGGAGTGCCACGGTACTGAGGAGAACCCAGAGGGTGTTGGCTATCCGGCCGCACGGGGCTACCGGACCATCTCCGGTGAGGCGCGTGCCTGTTGGCTGGTTCCTTGCCCTTGGACCTGGATACAGAAATCCTCGCGTTACTGTTTTTCTGATGCGAGGAGGCGAGGTCTCGGGCTGCAGGCCAACCCCAGAAGAGATAAAGGGCGCAGAGATGAATGGCGCTCCCTTGCTATCAGGAATGGGAGCTGCGGCTGAAGCATCCCAGAGCCGGCTGTCAAATTGTGGAGGTCATACGCCCCTGTATTAAAGTGGTGGCTAGAAAGAGAACACGGCTCCCTAACATTCCGCGCGACGCAGATTCTCTCGGACACAACTGTTTCGGAGGTACCTGTGCCGCGTCGCCGGCTCGGAAGGAAGCCGTGGAAAGGGACAGGAGACCAACAGCGCCCTGGCTATCCGCATAAGATGGCAAGGGCGCGGAAGAGTGGCGTACGCGCGCAACCTACCCCCTGACATTGAGCCCCTGGGCGCCGGCAGGAGGGTGCCCGCCGCCCAGAGAAGGGCTCAAGAGGAGCGCCGTGCTGATTGTTCCGGCACGGCGCCTAAAGCGACGGTCCGGTTGTCCCAACACACCCGGAGAGAAGAGGCCGAGAGAGGCGAGGGCTACAGCGACACGAGAAAGGAACAACCGTTGATTTTTAGTGGATATACCCGCTGTTCCATCTTGGTCCGGGGGCCTCATATCCCTGCTGCCCCTCACTCTGGCGGCGGGGATTCCGTAATCTGGACTTTTTCAACGGCAAAAAACCAGTGCCGAAACAAAGCAATGTTTTTCGCACTCGTTTTATTTGTGACCTTCTTTTCGCAATTAACGCATGGGTATCTTTTGGCCGAGGGCAATCCGAGTGCTATGTTTACCAAAACATTTAACGCAACGCGGGTTCACATGGCAATTACGCGCGGTATGGCCTGAAATTTTGGCAGATGTAACACTGCGCAACGATGCCTGTCTTGTAGGGAGATTCCATCTTGATTCGGGATAGACTACAAATAAATTGAATATTGCCTTACCCTCGGGAGTAAGGTCTAATTCTAACATAAGAAGGTCCATGACGACCTTTGACCGCGGTGGTAAAGCCTCCGCACAGTGTTCACGGGATATCCCTGAGATAGGATATCGGCCTTTACCGACTCGTGGATATCGATCTCTTTACCCTCTCTCTCTTTACCACGTGCAACTACACGTAATTTACGGTCCTCCGGGAGTGCGTATGTGTAAAATTGAATGCGGCTATTCCGCAGAAATTGTGTGGAGTTCACGAAAGTCTCACCGTCTGACGTTAACGCGGATCCCTAGTCGCGTATCCTTAGACCTGAAATCATAATACTTATTTTTAATCATAAATTTATTTACTAGTGCCCAGCTCGCTTTTCGTGAATGACAATGGGCGGTAGGGCTTTGGCCTTACGTTCAGCCATATAAATGTTCGCGGTTTCAACCTGCTCGGTAGCGGGCCTCGACCTAATTTTAGGAGTTGGTGAGGGAGAAGCGTGGTTTTCTTTGCGGTTTACAGCGGCGGTGGGGCGAAAACAACGGTTTCGAAACCGTCGTCGTCTATATCTTCGCGGACGCGTTTGTCTGCCTTAGTAGGGTCTATATCCATGAATAAGTTCTCCGATTCCGAGTCGGAGATATTTTCTAGGCCACAATCTGCGGCAGAGGTAGATAATGTCGGTGCAGGGTCATAAGTCGGCACGTCTAGGTCAGTAATGGCGGGCGCGGGGCCGCGGGCTGCATGGCGTTTTGAAGGTGTGCCTTGAAGTTCCTGTACTTGTCATGTATCTCCGCGAATATGTCGGGGCATGTCGTGCGCATATATTCATCTAGGGAGAGGTCCATGTTTTTCTAGGCCTTTGGGGCGATGCCTCCGGCGTGTGTAACGAATTCTAGTCTTCACACCTCCCCACGCAGGTGGGGAGGTGTGTGCCACTTTAAAACTATGTGAGCACTTTAAGACCGCTAGGTATGTACCTGGCTGGTTCCTATTGCGCAAGCAAAAGTAATTGAAGTAAAAATTGCGTGTAAAGTGTATAAAAAACTTACGTGACTGGAGCCGGCCTAGGAGCACTTACTACACTAACACTATTAGAGTTGCACGACGACACAGCACTAATTTGCTGGGGTACTATTTCCATGCGGGAGCGAATGAAGATACATCCGTTCCGGGCAGCTGCTCGGAGCGAACTGGGAGTATTTATTAAATAAAATTGGCTAACTATATACACGATCTGAGTTGTACAATTGGTGGGTGTTATACAAGTAAAATTACGGATGAATGATAGAAAAGATAGCAGCATATGGATCTGAGTTGGACAATTGGTGGGTGTTGTAAAAGTGACGGATGAATGAGAGAAAGAGACAGCAGCATTGTGGCGGAGTTACACACTCGCGAGTCGCGCATGCGCGTTGGGCGCGACTTGCCTTATGCGCCGCGCTTCCGGGAATGACGAACGTGTTATGCGGAGGATGATGCGCTGATTGTATTTGTAGCTGCCGCTACACTCTCTTACTTTTGTAATATGTAGTTAAATTGGTAGCGTTGTAAAATTGCCCGTGCACAAATTTGGGTTCAAAAACTCAGACCAGTCCATTGTTACAAGAATCGGCAAGAAACTTTGCGGTCTTTTTTCATACATATTTTCTTTATAATATTTGTGTTTACAAAATTTTACTTATGCATAATTTTTTAGTTGCCACGGGATTTGCAAATACAGAATATAAGCTATTTCTACATATCTTGGTCCTCAATATAATTTACAACAAATGCAAGACAATGTTTAAAGCTATACGAATAAATAAGATTAAGTGTATATGTAACATCAAAATAACGATTAAACTGTTGTATAACGAATACGTATAACAAAAAGCTTTTTTATTTTTTTCTGCTGTCAGTCTGTCTGTCTATCTGATCTGACTAACCTATGGAATGGCTGGTCCGATTTTCACGGCCTTTACTGGAGGATAGCTGATGTACCTGGGAGTTACTGCTTTTTCTAACAGAAAGGAAAAGTATTAATTAAAGTACGTCGGTGTTGCAACTAAATTATCTCCTGTCTCTACACTGCTATTGTTCAAAATCTGTTACCAAAAAAAGGATTTCTACAATTGCATTGTTTTACAGCATAGTAACGCAGTGGCATAATAGCTGCGCCGGAAGTTCACGCGGCGTCAGTTAATTATTTCAGCGCAACGACATCCGGTTGATTCAACTCGAACAAGAGCTCCGTAGATATGCGACTGATTAATTTGATAAAACGTAACGAGTTTGTTTGTTGTCTACCTGTACGATACTAATGATTTTACTATTTAAAAAATGCGTTCCAATCCTGCGTTTTTTACCAATTTCAAAGTTAGCAAAGCTAAACTTTCCGGTTAAACTCGATTTAACCGGAAAGTTTTTGTTTTAAGTATCTCTTTGAAACTAATAGGGTGTTCATTAAATACTTTTTCTGATATTTCAATAGCGAACACAGTTCCAAATGCATAAAATTATGTCCGATTTTGTGTCAAGTGATCCGTCATGTATGCCCTAATAATTACTATTTTTTTTCCTTTACTTCGTTCCATAAAACTTATTAATCACATTTATATTTATTTTAAAAAGTTGTTTTTACTAACTTACTTATTTCTCGGGCTTATTAGTTGTATTACTTTAAATATTACATACTAGTGTACTTTCATTAAATGCATTTGTGGGCGTTCATTAAAAAATTAACGATTATAACTGTAGAAATTCATTGGTTAATCGGGAATTCATTAAGTGTTACATTTTAATTAAAATTAAAAGCTTCAAAATTAGCTTAGAATATAATATTTACAATAAAATATTTTAGTGCCAGTTTTGTTCGCAAAAATATTTTCTTACAATCCAACTTTACCCTTGAGCAGTTAAAAGTATCAAGTTCAAGCGATTTAAGACACATTTTTTGTGATACAGGGAATCCGTTCAGGACATTTCGCGTTTACCTCCTTTTTTCTATTTCTCTACGCAGAAATATTGAAGGCAACCCTTATTTTTATCAATATTTGGCTGTATGTAGTTTTAACCTTAACATATGCGTAATGTTAATTAGTCGTTTACATTATTAAGTAGGCACTTATATGTCTACATATGAAATCCGAAAAAATATCTGCGAAATAGTAATAAGAGCTAGAACTGACTTTATGATGCCTATTATTTATAGGTTTGAGACTTCTCTATACGAACCAGTAATAGATTAGTCGACAACCAATAAGAAAGTAAAATACTTTAAAGTTTAATTAAGATTTTTGCAATTAGAGGTGTCGAGATTCACTGGTGAACAATACGAAAGTTTTTATAAAATTGTATTTAAATTTTCTTATAGATATTAACATCGAAGACCAAGATATTAGTCAAAATATTAGTGGTCATAAATGGTTATAATAATGGCGTATCGATTTTGTATACGCAATACAAAGGAGAAAATCTAGGGAACATTTTAGCGTGTTTTTTTTTTGGTAGTATTATACACCCGATAGTATTTTCGAAGTTTGTTCAAATTGACGTGCTTTTTAAACTATTGACAAAATTTATTACATGACAAACTTATGATATTTTTCTAAAAGAAGTAATATGAACAGTTTTTTTTTTAATTATTTACAATTCTTTAACACCTTTAAAAGAATAAATTTGGTAACAATTAATGAATTGTGTTGGTGTATGGCATTTAAAATAGTCATATGTTTAAAAAGCAACGATGAGAAAAACCAAAAAAAAAGACTAGACTCGAGACTAGACGATATTTTTTTATATGCAAATGCGGACAGCCGAGCAATTGGGCCACTTGTGGAAAGTTGTCACCAACGCCCATTTACATCGACAATACCAGGGGTATCACCAACGCGCTGCCTACACACACACACTACTGATTTGTGGCAGAAATAGGCACCGTGGTGGTATGGGGTGGCAGACGGGCCACAGTAAAAAAGGGCCTTACCCCCAGTATATTACAAGTTAATGCAATTACTAATTAACGAATTTAACCTACTTCTTGAATAAACAGATGGAAAAATGGAGATAGTCAAATATATCATATGATTTTATTCAGTTGTGCTGAGGTTGGATGCAATAATTGAAATTCGATAACGAACAATGAGTGACCTTAATTCGTTACAAACGTTAATTGCAGAATTGTTGAAATTTAGTTCAATGGATTGTTTCATTGCAATTTAGTATTATAAATGTAAATTGCGAATAGTAATTCAAAAATAGAAAAGTAAAATTTTCCACATAAAATACAAGTATTATGCATATTGTATGTTCTGTGTATATATTTTTGTGTATATTATTATATGTATTATTTTACATTTTATTTTCAATAAGTCGCCCTTGCATCTTATGTTATAAATTTTGGGTATTTTTTTACCTTTATTTAGCATTAATATGCATTTTATGATGCATGTAAAATTTTTATGCATGTATTAACTAGCAATACAGCATGAAAATTGTACCAACTCCCTACGAACAGGAAGCAATTCTCTGCAATAGACTTAAATTAAGGAATTTTATCGAGTTAAATTTGTCGCGTCTGCAACGATGTTTCAGTTTTTTTTACTTTTTGCTTGCTGAGAGTTTTATTGCTTTGCATTTTTTATCACGCTTTTACTGATCTAAGATTTTTTTTCTATATTCTCGTTAAAATTGTTTATTAAAATATATTATGAAATAGTAAAGACCTAGTTCCTTAGATTGGTTTAAAAAACCTAGTATATTTGTGGCAATACCAGCATATATTGCATTTTTAAAGGTATTTATTTATACGCAGGAGTTTTTATATATCAGAACTTTATGATTAAAAAAAAACGCCAATCACAAGCGGAAGTATACTTTCTCTATTTGCAAAAATTTGATAATTAATTTACGTAATAAAAAGACAATATAAAGATAATGGTAAAGAAAGTCGATCTTATTGTAAACTATTCACGGCAAATGTCGTTATTTTCTACTTTTACAGAGAAAATACGCAAAGCAGAATAAATTGCGGGGACTACGGCCTGGTCAACAAATTTCCTGAAAAATAAGATGATGGTAATACGTCAGATGGACCTGGCTAAATTTGATTTTATTTTGCAGCCGTCATGGAACTTCGAAGCCTTCACAGACGTCACGCGACATATAATGCATTCATCAAATGCAGTTTTCCCTTTGATTCGAGGAGTCCAGTATATCCCTATGTGTATAAAATGTGATTTTTCGTATAATGCAAAACTAAAAGAACTTTGTTCAAAATCAGTAACATAATTGAATGATTTAGCGATACGAGTTAGCGACGACTGTTAAACGCACAATAGCTTGCACTCCTCCTTTCGACCCAACTGAAACACCCCCGCCCACTTCCACACCACGAACAACGGGCTAGCTGGTCACTGCCAAACGAAGATAGCAAAGTGTTGTATGCGCAGCCCAAAATTATTTAAAAGACATGGAAAGTGCGTTAAACATTTAAAAAAAAATAGCAATAATCGTCCTTGAAGTATACGTAAGTGCGGTTGTCTGTGCACCCGAGAAAGAGGTGGACACTTTGAACCAATAAATTAAAGTGATTTAAGTTATTTTCTGTGATTTGTCAATCAAAAATCGACAGGGCGATTTTCGACCACGCTGTTCCAATGCGGGTTGGTGAGTAGATCGACTTTTTACATGGTCAAGCGATGCACAAATCATCTTATTTTTCAGACACAACAGGAAACGATGAAAATCTGTCAAGTTGAAGCAGGACTTGAAACCCACTGGACGATGTGAAAACTCTTTGAGAGAATCGTGGCGGCCCGCATCGTCCAGCACCTGAGCACGTCGGTCCAAATCTGGCGGAGTGGCAGTATGGCTTCCGCAAGGGCGGTCGACCGTCCACGCGGTGCTGCGGGGTCAGGTCCCTGACGCAGGATGCGGTGTCTCGGGTGAGGGTGTTTTGGCGGTGTCACCGACATCGCCAACGCATTCAACGCCCTCCCCTGGGCCTGCATAAAGGAGGCGCTCCGATACCACGGGTGCCTCCCTACCCGCAAAGGGTGATCAGGGGCCTCACCTGTCACATCGACGTGTCGAATTCCCGTGCCGATGGGCTCCGGACCATCGAGGTAGTCTGTGGAGTTCCACAGGGTCGGTGTTGGGACCGCTTCTGTGGAACGTAGGTTTTGATTAGTGCTTACGTGGGGCAACATCGAGGGTGTCGACGTCACTTGTTACGCGGACGACACCTCGTCACCGCCTGTGGCATCCACTTCGCAGGGCTGCGATTCTCGCCACTGCCGGGGTCGCTCAAGTAATTGGGCGCATCCGGCGGCTAGGACTAGAGGTGGCGCTCGAAAAATCCGAGGCCCTGTACTTTTACGGGCCTCGGAACGCGCCACCTGCGGACGCCCACATCATTGTTTGCGGCGTCCGCGTCGACGTCAAGCCGTCCATGAAATATCTTGGCCTAGTCCTAGACCGCCGATGGAGGTTTTGCGCCCACTTTGAGCGCCTCGCGCCTAGAGTGGCGAGAGCAGCGGCAGCTCTCGGCAGACTGCTCCCCAATACCGGAGGACCCAGCAGCTCCTGTCGCCGCCTGTACGCCGGGGTAGTTAGGTCCATGGTCCTGTACGGGGCACCCGTGTGGGCCGACACCCTCCAAAAGGAGAGTACTGCGGTATTAAAGAGAACCCAGAGGGTGTTGGCGATCCGGGCCGTACGGGGCTACCGGACCATCTCCGGCGAGGCGGCGTGCCTGATGGCTGGCTCCTTGCCCTGGGACCTAGACGCAGAAATCCTCGCGTCACTTTTCTTCTGGCGCGAGGAGGCGAGGTCTCGGGGCTGCAGGCCAGCCCCAGAGGAGGTAAGGGGGCGCAGAGATGAATTGCGCTCCCTTGCAATACAGGAGTGGGAGCTGCGGCTGGAGCACCCCAGCGCCGGCCGTCAAACCATAGAAGCCATACGCCCCGTTTTAAAGTGGTGGCTAGAAAGAGGACACGGCTCCCTAACATTCCGCGCGACGCAGGTTCTCTCGGGACACGGCTGTTTCGGGAGGTACCTGTGCCGCGTGGCCGGTAGGGAGCCTACAGAGGAGTGCCACCACGGGCGTATGAAACCAAGATATTGGTAAAATATTTGGTCATACATGGTTATAATAATGGCGTATCGATTTTGTTAGCAAACAAAGGAGGAAATCTGGGAACATTTTAGGTGTCTTTTTTGGTAGTATTGAAACCAGTAAAGTTTTAAAGACGTTATTAAAACTTGGGTTGTATTTTCAGTTTGGGTCAAATTTATTTTTAAACATGGAAAAATTTGTAAAACTATAAGGATGGCATATTATTACATGACAAATGATATTCTAAAAGAACTAATATGAACAGTTTTTTTTGATTATTTACAATATTTAAATTTTCAAAAGAATAAATTTGGTAAAATTTAAGTATTGTATTAGTGTAAAGGATTTAAATAGTTATATGTTTAAAAAGCAAGATGAGAAAACCAAAAAAAAAAAAGACTAACCGAGACTAGAGATATTTTTTTTATGTGAAAACGGCACCGAGCAACCACCGTGGAAACTTGTCAAACGCCCGTGACATCCCAAAATACCAGGGTATCACCAACGCGCCCTTTACCATGGCATTGAATGTTTCCCCAATTTACCCATTTTAAAACAACAAAGTGTTTTCACACATTTTGGCAGAAATAGGCAGTGGTGGTGGGAGACGGGTCCACAGTAAAAGGGCCTTACCCCAGTATTTTACGTTAATGCAATTACTAATTAACGAAGTTAACCTATTTCTTTGAATAAACAGATGGAAAAATGGAGATAGTAAATATATCATATGATTTTATTCAGTTGTGCTGAGGTTGGATGCAATAATTGAAATTGATAACGAACAATGAGTGACCTTAATTCGTTCAAACGTTAATTCAGAATTGTTGAAATTTAGTTCAGTGGATTGTTTCATGAATTTAGTATTATAAATGTAAATTGCGAATAGTAATTCAAAAGTCTAAATATCAGTAAAATTTTCCACATAAAATACAAGTATTATGTATATTGTATGTTCTGTATATACATTTTGTATTATTTTACATTTTATTTTCAATAAGTCGCCCCTGCAACTTATGTTTTAAATTTTCGTATTTTTACCTTTATTTAGCATTAATTGCATTTATGATGCATGTAAAATTTTTATGCATGTATTAACTCATACAGCAAGAAAATTGTACCAACTCCTACGAACAGGAAGCAATTTCTGAATGAACTGAAATTAAGGAATTTTATGAGTTAAATTTGTCGCGTCTGCAACGACGTTTCAGTTTTTTACTTTTGCTTGTTGAGAGTTTTATTGCTTTGCATTTTTATCACGCTTTTACTGATCTAAGATTTTTTCTATATTCTCGTTAAAATTGTTAATTAAAATATATTATGAAATAGCAAAGACCTAGTTCCTTAGGTTTAGGGTTTAAAAAGCCTAGAATATTTGTGGCAATACCAGCACATATTGCATTTTTTTCTTTAGTTTTAAAGGTATTTATTTATACGTAGGAGTTTTTATATATCAGAACTTTATGATTTAAGAAACGCCAGTCGCAGGCGGAAGTATACTTTCTCTATCTGTAAAAATTTGATAATTTAATTACGTAATAAAAGACAATATAAAGATAATGGTACAGAAAGTCGATCTTATTGTAAACTATTCACGTCAAATGTCGTTATTTTCTACTTTTACAGAGGAAATAAGCAAAGCAGAATAAATTGCGGGACTACGGCCTGATCAACCAATTTCCTGAAAAATAAGATGATGGTAATACGTCAGATGGACCTGGCTAAATTTGATTTTATTTTGCAGCCGTCATAGAACTTCAGAAGCCTTCACAGACGTCACGCGACATATAATGCATTCATCAAATGCAGTTTTCCCTTTGATTCGAGGGTCCAGTATATCACTATGTGCATAAAATGTGATTTCTCGTATAGAGCAAAACTGAAAGAAGTTTGTTCAAAATCAGTAACATAATTGAATGATTTTCAAACTAGTCTTTGTCGCAAAACTCAGTTAAGATCTAAACGAAATGGTCACTTCTAATATACAAATAAATTGAATCATTAACACGAGTTAGCGACGACTTTTAAACGCACAATAGCTTGCACTCCTCCTTTCGACCCAGCTGAAACACCCCCGCCCACTTCCACACCACGAACAACGGCTAGCTGGTCACTGCCTAACGAAGATAGCGAAGTGTTTTATGCGCTGCCCAAAATTATTTAAAATACATTGAAAGTGCGTTAAACCTTTAAAAACAATACCAATAATCGTCCTTGAAGTATACGTAAGTGCGGTTGTCTGTGCACCCGAGAAAGAGGTGGACACTTTGAACCAGTAAATTAAAGTGATTTAAGTTATTTTTTGTGATTTGTCAATAAAAAATCGACAGGGCGATTTTGGATCGTATACCACCACGCTGTTCCAATACGGGTTGGTGAGTGGACCGACTTTTTACATGGTCATGCGATGCACAGATCATCTAATTTTCCAGACACAACAAGAAACGATGAAAATCTGTTAAGTTGAAGCAGGATTTGAACCCACGACCTCCGGTTTCTAAAACACACGCCTTTACCATTAGGTTATGGAGGCAGTTAGTCTTTATGCTTTGCAATACAACCAAGTTCTGTACCATAAAATGGTGTTCATAATTGGTAATATGTTTACATTTACTATTAAAGCATTTCATTTAACATACTCAGCTATTCTTTTATTTCATGCTAAAGTATAATAAGCTTATATCCATTAATTGGCTTCGCGATAAAAACTTGAAAGTATTCTTTGCGGAGGAAATGAGATTGCATTAATCAAAGCAGCCAGCTTTCATCCTTCTAGACAACGGTAGCTGTGTACTTTTTTTATTAATTATATGCTATATTTCAATGGCGTTGCTATAGGAAATGCACATTAAAATAATATTTAAAAAGAAACAAATGCAGCGCGTCAGTGCGTTAGTACAGTATACAATTATTTTTTATAATTATTAGTTGATAAACTTATGTATCGAATTAAATAATAAAGATTGAATATTAGTGCACTATTTTATAAAACAAAAAGTCTTAATAAAACTGAATAAAACTTTTTTACTTATTGTTTAAAAATATTGATAGTTCTCAAAGGCAATACCAATACCAACAATATTATTACGTTTCGTTTATTAAATAACCTTGACTGTCTTAATAGTATAGCATAAATTTATTATTTTTTAGATAATTATATATTGAAAAATGCTTACTAGATTTGATATAATGTTGTAGTTTCGCGTTTTTAGACATTAATGTTCATAACATCTACATATATCTTAAAACTAAATTTTTTTCGCAACACTTTCACGAGTAAGTTCTATAGTAAAAAAAATGTAAACATCAAGTATATAAAAAACTTCTGACAGACAGACAGACAGAACATAAAGATATATTCGGTAGTACATACGTTATGCTATAATATATGGATCCGCGCCATGCCGGGTCTTTTATTATATGAATCTCATAAAGATGATAATAACAACAAAATATATCAATGAAATCTGCAGTTATGAAAACTTTAATTTTTAATCAACAGAACAAAACAAAAAAAGCCAGAAAGTGACTAATTTTGAAGCATTATTAAAAACTAATCAATAAATGACATATGCTAAATGAGCAAAATTTTAACCGTATTAACTCCCAAAAACGTATTGTTATTCAAAACAACAATACACACAATACACAAACAATATTTTGAGAGAGCAAAAAGAGCAACAATTTCCGCAGATAATTGGAACAGCTGAATAACTGATTGAGCTCATGAATACTTTTAATCACAATATACATAGTTGCATTGCAGTCTCTAAGCGACTTTTCAGTTACTAATATTTTTTATATGCAATTGCATTCATCGTTTGTTTTGACGATAGTATAGAAATTATTATCGAAACAATTATAATATTTTCCATTATACATGGATGTTGTTATTAGATTTATACTGGCTTTCACCCACATTTGTGCAGGTTCTCGCTTTGTTGTAGTGAATGCGTACCGCAATCTGGCTAGTCTAAGGAGCATGGCAGTCGTGCAGTCAGCGGCAAGTGGCTAGAAAGCTTAATGCAGCGTAAGGTATCTCGGTCTGTTGGTATAATCTAGGTCCTTTTTATGATTCAGCAAAATATATTAATGATTTTAAGTGTCTATTAGATTTTTTCAAAATGTCATAAAAAACATTATAGGTAACAATTTCCCCCATCAAGTACTCACTTTATTGTAGTAATAAGGTACCTGCGACTTGATCCAGTCGCTGGGAAGCTAAGAGGAATCTGGCTAGGCTAAGGAGCAAGCCAACGTGGAATCCGCTTCAAGTGGATAGAGACCTTAATGTGCTGTGAAGGTTCTCGGTCTGTTAAGATATATCAGGTAACTTTCTTTTTTCTTTGCTATGTAGCGGGTCGTAACTGCAGATGCGATGCCAAGGGCTCTTGGCCAGTGGTAAAAAGGTATAGTATCATCATCTTTCTGTGGCCAAAACGGGTTCTCACGAAGCTATTTAGAGGTCATCTCTGAGCGTTTTTAATCTGGTATCTGCAAAAGCATGGTTTTTCTAAATAATCTGGCTTTATAGAGACTAGCACTAAAAGCTTAAGCGCGCCCAGAGGTCGTGTGGGATGTAAGTTCTATACATTTTAAAACGATATTCGTTTATTTAATTTTTATGAAATTTATAGAATTTAGGAATTACGTTAGTTGGTAGTTTGTAACCTTTTAGTTGGATCTTAACTTGATTGAATTGAAAACTTATATAGTGAGCCTCCTTATTAAACTTGAAACTGTAGTTTGTCAAGAACATGACATATATGTGGCATTAATTGTAGTTCACGTTTGCTCATGGAAAACCACTAAGAAACAAAAAATATTTTTTAGCTGCTTCCTGGTTTGACTTCATTCTTTGCATGTATTGCAGTAGAATTCTTTTGTTTTTTAAATTAAGTTTTAGCTTTATCCTAAAAAGATAAAAAAGTGATACCATTAGTATTAACTTGAAACCGTAATTTGTCAATGACAAAGACATTGCTTTAATCAAATGCAGAGTTCGTTCGTCGCAACCGAGGGAGCTATAAATATTTTTTATTAATTATAAGCAATATTTCAACGATAGCGTTGCAAGAAATATTTTAAGAGTTTTTTATGAAACTTAAAAAAACATAATAACTCAGAGCAAATTAGTTAGGGGAAAAGGGGGTATTGGCAGTCACTTAAGGGAGAAATGAAATAAAATATAAACTATTTGTTTACGGTTTATGAAAATCAACTCTTACAATAGCATAATCATTAAAGTATCAGTCTCAATTGTGTTCATTGCCTTTGGATTGCTATATATCTAGTTATTAAACTTTAAAGAAAAATCAACTTTGACAACCATTGTACGGAGGTCAGGGTAATTTTAGTCACAAAGGTGACAATGAGACTGAATCTACCCTAATAATTATGACACACATATCCTCGAGGTGAATCCAACCCCGTGCAGTCTGCGTGTGCCCACCAACCGTAAGTGGTGCACTTGTACCATACCTCGTAATTGCGGCCAAATTCACCGCATACCAGGCATTTATTCAAATCATCATCTTCGTCGTCATCGCATATCTTATTAAGGCTAATATCTGATTCAGAAGAAGTATTTGACTCTTGTAGTACCCGTCTTTTGGCCTTATTTGCTGCTACTTTCTTCTGTTTGCCTTTAGCTGTCGGTGCTGCATTTTAACCCTTTGGTGTTATAGCAGTTTTTGTGGTTTTTGCGGTTTTGGCTGCCTTCTTATTTTCTTTCTCAATGAGACTATCTTTGATGGGTGTTGACGTTAAACCTTTGCGTGTTGCTTCATTTGTCCTCTCCTTACGGGTCGCTCACGAGCAGTTTGAGTGGAAAGCGGAAGTAGATTTTGATGTTTGATGGCCTAGCTCCCGAGGTAGATGGTAGCTTCTAGTTTTCGGACAGATATTCCATTCCTCATCAGAAAACCTTCAAGCAAATCAGGTCCAGTCATTTGAGCACTCTCGTTAAAACTGCGGGGTATTTGAAGCTCTACTGCATATTGGTATGCTGCCTTTCTTATTTGTACAGCTGTGACCCTATATAAAATTGAAGACAAGTACTTTACTCGGTCAGCCAAGATCTTTTCTGCATCTGGTGAGAATACAGGATGTCGGCCGAGACGTGGTTCTGATGGATCATTTTTCTTCAGCCGCTTTTGAACACTTGAAATCGAAATACCCGTAGCCTTGGCAGCAAATTACATAGATTTGCTTTGCTTCACGAGGTCTTCAGCTTTTGACAGTGTCTCCACTGTCAAAAGCTGTCGTACTTTCGGCATCTCTGAAATAAAATAGGAATTTATAAGAATCCCACCAAAACATGAAATTATTGTTGGCAATGGGAGTCAACTCTCATTGCCCAAATTTCTCTGACTCTCATTACCCGGTTAAAATAATAGAAATAAATAAGTAACTTGAAGTTAAATCATCTTAAACGATTTCTATAAGTTTAGTTTTGACTAAATAGATTATTTATTATTATTAACTCAGTTAAACTTAATGTTCGGAGAAAAGTTTGGATTTCATAAAAACTTCACCTTGTGTTTCGTAACTATATACAAACTCCGACCCTTACACACCAGACATTGAATATAATGTATTAAGACATTTTTTATAGTAAACAAATATAAAAAAAAAAAAAAAATTCAAACGAAATTAATGCAGTTTTGGTGCAAGGTAAATTGGATTTTTTGCTGCAAACTAACAGGAACAAAGTTTTGCATTCGATTAATTGTTTCAAGGCTTTTTGCTTGACCTTTTAGTTTTTTGCTTCCAATATACTAAAGTTGTGTATTCCATATACACAACGTTACTTGGTATTACGTTATTTATAATTAATACATTCATCATCATCATCAGTCTGTGTTAGTCCACTGCAGGACATAAGCCTCCCCTAATGCGCGCCTTCTCGATTATGGTTTTTTGGACCGTATCCGATCACGCTAGTCCAATGCGGGTGGGTAGACCGATTTTTTACGTGCTCATCCGACGCATGGATTATCTTGCTTTTTAAATTATTGGGTGCTCGGCCCAAACTGCCCTAACCAGCAAGGAAACAACAAAGAAAATTTGTCAAGTTCCCGCAGGATTAGAATTCACGACTCACGTTTCTAAAGCACAAATAGGGCGTCTATTAATATGTACAGTCGAAGTAGTGTTGATCTCATTTTATCATGTATTCAGTTATTAACTTAATACCCGTGATCGATTTAAAGTGTAAGTATAGCACAATGACCATGGAGTGCAGATATCTGGTGCTAGATTTTGCTTATCCATTACATTATATAGGAATCAGATGATCACCTTGCTTTTACTGCCGTAACTAACTAAAAACGTCGATAAGATTTCATAATTCTAATTCCTGGTTTCGAAGCGCAAGCCAATTCCAATAGGGTTAGAAGGCAGTTTAATCGATGTGTAAAAGTCGTTGCAGCACATGAGCGTTAGGTGCGAGTAGGAATATAAGAAAACAATTTAAAAAAGAAACGAAAAGATGGTAATTTAACTGACTTTCTATTGAAAGACAAAGTCAAAATTATTTATTCGATTTAGGCTCTACTGAGCACTTATGAACGTTAAAAATGTTCCATTTACTACCGGTTTACAAACTCAAACCCTTCGAGAGAAGAACCGGCTAAATCTGGGTAGCCCTAGAGGCTCAACTCGACCTCTGCGCGGCCTTATATCTTTTTTAGCAAACATGAATATATTTACGCGCGTACGTAATATTTTTAAATATGTATATCGCGGGTAAAATTAAAATTTCAGTTTTATTAAAAGCATTACGTAAAGATTCTCGTGAACCCAGATTGTAGATTGCCCTAACAGGTTTTTTTTGTACTATAAATATCGTGTTCAAACCGACTGCAGATCTTCACAATAATAATCTATAGGACATAAAGCTGTGAAAGTACGAGTAATAAACTAGTTTAGAAAGATTGCAGTACTTAATTTCTTAGAAAGTTGGTCAATATGTACTCCCCACTGCATCTTGGAATCAATAGAAAATCCAAGAAATGCAGCAGAGCTTTCGTAAGAAATGACCTCATCGTCAATTTTAATATTTTGTAAAACCAGCAACTTACAAATAGTAAAACGCAAGTATTTGGTTTTGTTCGCGTTAAGTACTAAGTTATTTGACGCAAACCAGTTTGAAACAATATAAATTGCTCTGTTTGGTATCTCTACGTTATGGTCACTTCTTTTTACACTTAGCAGTAGAGAAGTGTCATCTGCAAAAAGGACAACTTCGGATAGCCTCTCCACAAAGGCAAGTTATTTACGTAGACAAGGAACAGAAAAAGCTCCAAAATTGATCCTTGAGGAACACCCATCCGCACAATGGAATTAGATGACAGAGTGTCATTTACGGTGGTTACATATTGTTTTCTATTACATAGGTAAGAAGGTAGAAAAACAAGACCAAACCTGCGTAAACCGTAATACTTTAGCTTATTGATTAATATCTTATGATCCACACAATCAAAGGCCTTGGAAGGATCACAGAAGATTCCAATACCCTCACAGCCATCTTCCCACGCTCATAGAACATGAGAGACTAACTTTATACCAGCATTTACTGTTGATCTACCTGGTAAAGCCAAATTGGTGATCACATAAAATATCATGTTTGGAAAAGTTTACTAAAAGCTGTTCTAACATATTATCTTCAAAAATGTTACTAAATGCTGGCAGTATAAACATTGGTCTATAATTTTCAATATTAACTGTGCAACTCGATTTAAAGACTGGTACTGACTAAATTTCATTATCTGTGGGAATCTACAGGTACTTATAGATGCAACATATAGTACTTATAAATTAAGGCCAATATGGGGGTTATTTCTTGAATTATTAAATTTATTGCCCATGTTGATAAGCCCCACAAGTCTTCCTTATTCTTTTCATATATTTTATTAAATGCCTTCATTATATCTATAGGGCTAACATTAAAAAAAATAAAATCAGGGAAAAATACTCTATCCAATTGTTTTAGGTGTGATAAGGCTAGATCAGAACTAGAATTTAAGTGTTTCGTAGTTTCATGAGCTAGTAAAAACTATTCAAAATGTTTGGCTTTAGGATTATGCTATTAATCTGTAAGAGTAAGAAAGTGAAGACCATCTATGTATATTTATATTTTTTAAATTTTCTGGACGATTAACACAACATCATCTAGTCCCACAGTAAGCAAAGCTTGTAGAATGGAAACCAGATGACTGATAAATGCGTAGACTTACTTTTCTTATGCAAATAAATACATAGTATATTTATTACACAATATCATACACAATAAATCGAACCAAGGAACCGAACCCGCACCCCCTGGCGTAACAGTCAGGGTACCACTAACCACTACGCCTATGTCTTATGTATTTGAAATTATTCCAGACCTGTGTATGTGTGAAGAAGCGGCTCATCAGATTTCTGGTAGTATTTATATCGGTGACTTTTAATTACTGATATGCAATCCATTTACCGTTTTGTGTTGTTTAGTCGAAATGAAAGCTCTAAAAAACTTAGGAAGGGAAAAAAAAAGTGAAATGCAATTTTGCAGTTTACGATGCATTAGAAGATAGTATAGAATAAATTCTTATACAAATTGATACGATTTAGTTGCGCGGGCGCGTGGTCACTCAAGTTTTGTCGGCCAATTTGATTGGACCAACTCGCTCGACTGACGGCGATATGTATCCTATTTAAGGACCAGAAGCGAGGATGTGGTTTAAAGGACCATTTGCTTCATTGCCCACGTTGTCCGAGCCTAATCCGGCTCGGACACCGTGGTTATGAGGCCGGATTGGATATGCGGTAAAGAAAGGATAAATACCTCGTCTGATGGCGGCATTGCTGCAGGCGTCTTCGGTGATTCGCTTGGCGTTCGCGGTAAACTTATAACTATAAGAACGAAGCGTTGGCCATTCGCGTCGCGTGACTTTAAAATATCATGCGCTGCGTAGGAACTCCCGAAGGCAATTGTCGACTGCGGCGGCGCTGGCCGCCGTCCGCGTCACGAAGTAGTACCTTATACTCTTTTCCTATCGCGAGATGAGGAAAAATTAAACGAAAAAGGAAGGCAGGCAAAAGGAACGGTATAGTAAGAAAGGGAAGGAAGATTATTGCGTAACCAATTTGCGGCTGTGTTAGGCGAATTAGAAATACGCGCGAACACGATTTTTATATCATATAAGCAATCTGCAGCATAATATTATTATAATATTATGGTCAGTAGGTAGCAAATGTATTTTTTTAGTCACTAGTACAAAAATTAAATGATCATAATTTTTTTATCGCTTTAGTATTAATAAATTTATTTTTAATTAATTTGATTTTTTTAAACATTTTTATTCGATTAATCACACAAAGACGATCGTAATGTCTTAGGCATTATCTATCAGCTAACTTTAGGGTGGTTAAGGTGCATGAGAAAAGAAATAATTAATACAAATAACTTTAAGAGCGAAACGATATCTCAATAATAAAATACAAACATTATCATAAATATGTTTTCAAATACTATTTAACCCAATACAATAATAAACATTAATAAAGCTCGACTGCCTCGCTAGCCTAGTGGTATAGGCGTGGCTTAGAACCGAGGTCTGGGCTCGAATCCTGCGGGGACTCAACAAATTTTTATTTGTTTCCTAGTTTGTAGGGCAATTTGGGCCCATCACCTAATTGTCTGAAAAGTAAGATGATCCATGCGTCGGATGGGCATGTAAAAGTTGGTCTACCCACCAACGCATTGGACCAGCGTGGTGGATACGGTCCAAAAACCCTTAATGGATAGGGGTGTATTAGGGGAGGCCTCGTCCAGCAGTGGACTATCACATGCTGATGATGATGATGAATGAAGCTTACACAAATATATATAACATATTATCATAAATAGAATATACTTTCCTAAATATTTACTTATATAAAAATAAGAATTTATAGAAATCTTACCCTTGCAAAGCTGACGCCATCTTCAGTAAATATAAACGAGCCTTACTTTTAAATTCAAAGATATTTTTGCTTTAATTAATTAACACCAGGGTATTGGGTAAAAAAAATCTAATTTAGTGAATTATATATTAGGTAACGAAAAAAGCAATTTTCTAGCGATATTTGTCCTAGTCTCTAGTCTCTTGGGCGTAATGTAATGAAACTTTCGCATTACTAATATCAGTAATATTGTGTCTGAGGAATTTTATTCTCTATAGAAAATAAAACAACTGTATCCACAATGCGTTAATGTTATGGTAATTATATCACAAAACACGTGATACATAAAAAGACTGTTAGAAAATGTCAATATCACGTACTAATAGGAAATTCATATTTCCTTACATGTCTGAACGAAATGAAAGGAAAGCACTCAAGTTACCTAGTACCGGTTAAAGTAACGTCTCGGGGAAAGCACATTTTCAGCACAGCATCGTTATGATTACAGACGAGTGACGTAAATAGCTTTAACCTATTCTAAAAATTACGTTGCCTTTTTGGCAAGAATGTATGACAAATTTCTCCGAATTGTGTAATCGTTTATTATAAATATTTGTGATGATATTATTTATTACATGACACAGGTATATATCTAATGCAAAATAATGTAAGATATATATAAAAAAAAAAATTGCGCAAATTGATGTTATACTAGCTGTACCCGCGACTTCGTACGCGTGGAATGGGAGAAATGTCCGCGAACACCTCGCGGACATTTCTTCAGCAACAGCGCGTCTGCGAAATTCAGCAGCTTCAACGTTTACTGTAGAAATTTGAAACGCTATGTATGTCGCCTGCTGAAGACGTCAAGCTTGAGACTGTTCGGGTGTCTCCGCAGCCCGTTCAGATGCCAAACATTCAGCATACTGTCGACGCCTATCTTGAGACTGTTCTGGTGTCTCATCAGCTCGATGAGATGCCAAATATTCACCATGCTTTTGACGTCGAGCTTGGAAACATATTGGGATTGGGATACGGTCCAAAAACCCCCTAATGGAAGGTGTATTAGGGGAGGCCTATGTCCAGCAGTGGACTATCAACAAAATCACCCTTCCGTTAGTCTGTGACTAAACTTTACATTATTATTGCTGTTATGTTATTTACATTATTATAAAGGAACCAAAACAACCACAAAAGGACAAATCACTGACCTACCAATAACCTATGTAATTGAAATACGAAGTCATTCGTGATAATTAACAGGTAAGTTAATTATCACGAACCTTATCTACAATTAAAATAAAAATGAAGTATTTTATTGTACTTGTAACTCGTAAAAAAAAAACTGCCAATACATAATCTTGGGCTTATGTTACTTTAAATACGCATTCTTGACAAATCGTTACTGGCTAGAAAATTTATAAAACAGACACAATATTATGATATCGCGCGACGCGCACTCGGTTTGTCATCGTCGTAACTATTCAAATATTTGTCCACATTATATAGTGTGAAAGACGTTTAAATATTTTAAATACCAGACGCGATAAAAGCATCTATTTTCATTTAGGAGTAAATTTATTGTAATAATCAAATGTGCGTGCATTTGAATTAAATTATCAATTTTTATTGTAGTTATAGTTCACTATTTTGGTTGTAATAGTTTATACATAAGATATAGATATATACCGTGGGCCTATTTGTAGGACTATTTAAGATATACATTTCCATCATACATTACATACGTGTAACTTCAACGGTTTTGGCGGCGCGCGGTAGAATAGCTCACTGACCGTAGATTTTTTCTACTTACTTAACACTTACCGTCATATTTTGGAACATCCACACAATATATATTTTATAAATTCTAGCCTATATGTTATTCGGATGTATAAGCTATATTATTGTAAAGTTTCATTAAAATCCATAAGTTAGTTTTTGCGTGAAAGAAGAGCAAACATCCAACCATCCATATATACAAACTTTCACGTTTATAATATTAGTACGATGTTTTTTTAACTAAAATAGGTGTAGAACGCAAACAAACCGAACGTACAACGTAATGTACGCGATCACTTTAGTTCAAATGTTTAGTTTTCTATACGCTAAGACAAAATTGAGAGGTATATATAAACCATGACAAACGCATAATTTACAATTTACTATAATTTTAATGCGCATGTTTTGTTATTCCTAAAGCTAAAACCTTTTGTAGTCCATTGTGAAAATGATGTTTTATGAAACAAAATACCAAATTTGATAGTCCGTTAAAATAATAGGTATATGTCTGCATTTCAATAGGCCCAGTGTTTTCTTTTGTTTTGATAAAACAACGGTCTGGTTCGGATGAAATTATGTTCCAATTCAAAAGATTCTCTAATTTAGGCAGTTGAAAATTTTTGAATGCACGCTTTTTGGTAGAATCAAATTCCGAAATTTTCAATAATGGCCCTAAATTGTATGATTTGTAGTGCTCATCTCGTTGAGCTAGACAGTATATTTAAAAATTATTCATGTTTGCCGAAAAAGATACTAGAGTAAAATTTTGTCGTTGATTTGATAATGCTATTTTTCATGATGCCTTAAAAATGTTTAATTGGAGGTTCGGTTAAAAAAAATTAATAATACATTAGTAGTATAGCACGAAAACGTTATACTGTTACTAAACAAAAGGAATTTTAATAAGTTTTATTTGGCACATGCTTTTGATATTCATTATTTAAAATAATTTTATAACGTAGAGATACTATCTGCGTACTTTTTTTAGCATTTTAATGTAAATCATATGAAAATAATGTTGTGTATAGCATAGGGTAATGCTTAAGATTTGAAAACTTTTTTTATGATTATGACTCATATATATTGGCTGCATCATGAGGGCAGACAGTTAATTATAAAACATAAGGATGTAATTTTTTTATTAGATAAGATATTAAAGTTTCTTTAAGTTTAACCAAAACATATTGTCCATGTAAGGAGAACTGACATGTTATTTATTCTATCCTAAGTTTTTAGAGTGGAAGTAAATTACTGCAAATAATGTATCTAAGATATAAAATCCAACTTTGGATAAAGAAAAATAAAGTTGGTAAAAGGTTACGGTACTTTAATCTTTTGTCCGACACCCCTTTAAAATTTACTACTGATACTGTAAAAACTTTGATATCAGCATCTGTTTTATCGAAATCATGACATAAAGTCAACCTCAACCCCGTTGTATTTGACCCATTAAAAATAACACTAAAAATATCCCTGGATCAGGTTTATGCAAAAGCTAAATGATCCTAAAAACTGAAAAATAAAGTTTCAAAACCTTTGTTTACATCTACTATTTATAACACAAAAATACAAAATAATGTGATAGAAACTCTTAAACCCATCGCCGTACGAAATAATCCGGTTCAACGAATTCAGCTCTTTGAAATCGAGTTACATTTCGAAAGTAATCTTCCTTTTTTATTTAACGCTAAAATCGCGATGGTAAAGTAATGCGGTAACAACTTAAATCCGAGTGACACATTTGCAATTTACAATCTATAATGTGCGTTAATTTTATCTGCAAAGGAAGTAGAATATTTGATTTTTGTATACTTATATTACTTGTAGTAAACATTGGTTGACCACCAATACGCATTGTACCAGCGTGGTGGGATATGGTCCAGAAACCCCCTATGGATAAGCCTTCCCTAATGCACCGCGCATTAGGCCTCTGTCCAGCAGTGGACTAACACAGGCTGATGATGATAATAATGATGAGACATTGGTTTGCTTTTATATTGTAATGTATATAAGAAAGTTTTAACTAAAATTTTATTACATTTTAATTGGTAAAATTTATCACTAAAGATACTCGGACTTTATGTAATTTTAAAAATATCACGTAAATTTAGAAAATAAACCCGTAAGCTTAATCTAGAGAAATCTGAATCTCGTTTCAATAAAATTTTATTGGAGTTTTAGTGCAAACCAAATCTATTAAAGCAGCTTTTGTAGATCGCTGAAGGCCTTTTAATTCAATCTAAAATAGTTCAGCACAGAATATTTTCTGCTAGTTTAAAGAAAATATTATGATATTAAGAACAACACCCTTTCCCTTTATTATGGTTTTTAATAGGTTTAAATATTAAAAAAGTATTACCATTACGTTAGCTGCTTTATGATTCACTTAACTATTAAATATCCAAAATCAATACAAAAGAACGAGTATAAAATAAGACGGGTAAATATAGATATCCCTAGTTAGTTTCAAAAATATACCATTTTTACTATTATTCTTATTCACACTATTGAACTATTAAATATTTGTTTAAAATTCATGCAGATGGAATATTAAGTAACAGCTAAGGCGAATGTAACTGTTCTTCAAAGTTAGTTTAACAAAGGCGAAAGTGCAAGTTAACTGCATTTATTATGTTTGAGTAGGTTGGTTAAAGCAATCATATAAACTGCAACAAACTTTTCTTGTATTAACTAATTTATTTGAGCTTTTTTGCAACACCTTAGACAATAGGCATATTTTTTACATTATAAACTATAAAATATTTATTGTGATATCTTCGGAGCAGAACATCAAACTTATTTATGTTTGTCACACATTATACCAATATAATAAAGAGGAGAGATTTATTTGTTTCTATGAGGCTTCAAAAATACTGATGCTATTTTAAATATTCTTTTATTACTTTAACGTTTAACTATCTTTGAGTAGCATAGTTGACTTTTTACACTAAGAAATCTATGAAAAGAAATGCAGAGCCGTGTAAGGTCTGCTTGTAAAATATATGCAGGAATTTAAATTCTAAAATTAGAAATAGAAATAGAAATAGTTTATTTAACTGAAAAGAACATACATTACATAAAGAGAACAGTGAGCCCCACACTAGGCAATGCCTGTGACGTGGGATTCAGTTACACAAACAATTACCAGACTTGGTGCGGCCAAAGATGAATAACTAATAAAAATAAAAAATAAATAAAATCAAAAGACTTGAGAGTGTGTATGCGTGTGTATGTGTGTGTATGAGAGTGTATGTGTGCTTGTGGAGAACGTGAGGAGTGAGTGGGAGTGTTGGTGTTTGTCCCCAATTACCGTCTAAGATCTGTTGGAACTATTTCCTCCGACTTGTCATAAACCCAGGACAGCAGTAATTTATAAATCTGATATTTGGTCCTTATTGGAGCTGTGTCTCAAGTCACATAGAACTGCCATTCTGTTATATATGTGCGGAAGAAGAAATTTTGAAAATCGTTTTGCAAACGCAGTGTGTACATGCGGTTTATGTATTTTATAAATGCGCTTATGAGTTATGTCAACGCGTTCCAGCGATCTTAAACTTTGGATGTGTACGTAAGTGGCAGCACGCAGTAAGAAAAGCCTCCGAACACTCAGAACTTGGGCTTCCTTAAAGAGTTCAGAAGTTGAATGCCGCCGTGACCGACGCAACATAACTTTTAAAACCGCTCTTTGCGCTCTTTCCACTAATATTAAATTAGACTTAGGAGAACCGCCCCACGTAAGGATACAATAGCTCAATATAGACTGACAAAGTGCGAAATAAACCATTTTAAGCAGGGGAATTTCGGCAGACTGCCTTAGTAGCTTCATTGTATATGTAATCTTACGTACTCTGCCCGCTGTCATCGACAGATGATTTTTAAAGCTAAGTGTCTCATCTAGTATGACACCGAGATATTTATGAGAAGTGGAATTGGATATATAACCACATGAGCAGACAGAAGTTTCGAGGCTATCTGTGATAGCACAAGACGGAATGTGAACTTTAAATTGTTTTGCGTCATCCGGAGGGCGAGATGCAGCTGTTTTATAGAAATTGAGGTATTTAGTTTTGGCTGCGTTGAGAGTAAGTAGGTTCTTACTTAGCCACATAGATATGCGGTGAAGTCCTAAGCCTGCCATACTCCGAACCTGCTGCCACGAATCACCGTGAAAGATCAAGGCTGTATCATCAGCGTAGCACAATACGGAACCATTTATCAAGTTAATTGATGAGATGTCATTTATGTAAGTTATAAATAGTGTAGGGCCAAGTATGCTGCCCTGAGGTACGCCAAAAGATACAGGTTTAGAGTCACTAGTTACGTTGCCAATTTTAACCCGTTGACTTCTACCCGTCAAGTAACTGGAGAACCAGTCCAGTGCAATACCACGCACGCCCAACGCCTCCATCTTTCTTAGCAGTATGGGAATCGAGACTGTGTCGAAGGCTTTTGCAAGATCGAGAAAACGCCAATGCAGGATCTGCCTTCATCCAGTGGGATACTATGGAATCAGTCAGAAATTTCACGACATCTTCTGTTGATTTGCCCTTTCGGAAACCAAACTGACAATCAGCTAGAAGTTTATTACGCTCAAGGAAATGGATAAGCCGAATGTTAACTATTCGTTCCAGTAATTTGGAGTAGGCTCCTAGAAGCGATATGGGGCGATAGTTACTTGGCGTATCCGTTGAGCCTCCCTTCATGGACTGGCACGATAACAGCCGACTTCCATTGGTATGGAAACAATCCGACTCCATACTCAGATTAAAATCGCAGCCAGAGGTTCTGCCACGATATCGACAGTAGCTTTTAGGAGACTACTGCTTACCCCATCGTAGCCAGGGCGCTACCGAGTCTAACTACTCTTAATATGAATGATTAAGGAGTAAGTTTTATACGTATAAGGTAATATGGAGATAACATAAATACTTTTAATTTTGAAGGTTTGAGTGACGTCGTAAATGTACACTTTTTTTGCTTACATTCTATACGCTGACTGAGCCCTACGACATAGATCCATGCCATGTATAAAATTATTTTACGCCTTAAGAAAATCTGAAAAAGCTCTGATTTAGTTTATGTCTACCACTAAGGGAATATGCTCAATAACTATTCTCTCATTTATATTGTATATTAGCTAAAGCCCGCGACTTATTTCAATTGGTAATATTTAAAAAAAAATTATTAATGTTTTTTTTTATTTGGTCTAAGTTACTCTTAGTTAAATAAGCTATTGTGCTATGAAAGTCCCGTCAAAACTAAACTAGTCAAATACAGACAGACAGAAAGGCAGACAACAGTGACAACAGATTTTTTTATTATATGTACTTGTGAACATCACAATGTACTCATTAAAAATGAAAAATTAAAACTAAAATTACAAACAGACACTCCATTTTTTATTTGCATAGAAAGTATTAAATGATATCTATCTGTAAGTGTAACTGACAGCTACGAAAAAGAAGTCATTTTGTATTTACTACTAAATATAATCTTCAAAGACTATTTTAAATTAATAAAATTTGGTTAAAAATGTCCTACTGAGTTTTATGTCAAAAGAGAAAGAAAAATGTTATTTGTTTTTAACTGTACCCGTTATCCATTCTTACTATATTATATATTTTTGGATAGTTAAAAAGGCCATTAATATTAAGCATGGTAGTATGTAAATAAATAAAAATAATTTGAAACTGCAGAGGTTTTATATTTTAGGTTATTATAGAAAAAAAATCTTCTATTTAATATCTTGCCTTAATACGATTTCCTGATCTGAAAATCCCCTTAATCTCCGAGCGCAGCTTCAGTAATTATATTTTGTGACGTCGTGCGGTGAAATTGAAAAATAAAAGACGCGACCAAATAAGAAATACTACAGCGCTGATAAATAAGGGCTTGTCAAATAATATATAAATTAATTTATTTCGATTTGCGGAATATAATCGTTATGACCTACGCTTGACTTGGATACTTAATGTTCGATTGGTTCACAAATTTAAAGTCGCTCAGCGAGTTATGGAAAAGGCTATGCTTGGAGTATCTCTGAAGGACCGCATCCGAAATGATGTTATCCGTCAGAGAACCAAACTCACTGACATAGCCCACCGGATTAGTAAGCTAAAGTTGCATCTGGCCGGTTACATAATGCCCGCGGCCCCGGCTACGGCCACATGAGAGAGGACCAACCATTTGTTTTTAGTGGATATACTGGCCGCTCCATCCTGCCCCGGGGAGCCCCACATATCCCTGCTGCTCCCTCACCTTGGTGGCGGGAAATCCGTAAACTGGAATTTTCCAACATCAAAAAAAAGGGCCGGTCACATAACTGAACTTCGGCAAACGTAGTGTGGGGCGCTCTGCTGCAAGATGGAGTGACAACAATCGCAAATTAGCCGGTGTGGGCTGAATGAGAAGTGCCAAGGTAGGAAGCGGCCTGCATTAGAGGAGGCCTATGTCCAGTGGTATAAATTAATTGAATGACTGAATATAACAATGAAATAATGACTTATATCGAGATTCTTTCTTGATTAGATATAATATTCAATGAAAAACAGTAGTCACTTTTCTTAGACTAGCAAAATTGGACTATTTGTTCAGAACACTAAAGGTGGACCTAAAACAAATTGGAGAAAAAGCACGATGTTTTGGAATTCACTTCCTATCTCTTTATTTATTTAGACACACCAACAGCATACATATGTTCAGAAATTTAAAGTAAAGGAGACTAAGTAACTGTTATTTCACCTTTAATATCGTACATATTCAACATTCACAGTAACATAAAAAAGGAACTAAAATTATAACGCATTTTGACGAAAAGAACAAAATGTACATGAAGTAATACACATTTAATAGAAAGAGGCACATTCATAATTACGATAATTGTTTTTGATTAAGAAAGATATTTTATCGCTACCCATTCGAATTACAGACGAATCTAAACCAAGTTTAGTTTTAATTGTACTAGGCTGTAAACATATATATTTAGTTAAGAACACCTAGAGCAAAATTCGTTACTAGAAGAAGTTAAACAATGCGTGCAATAAACTTTAATAGACAAAAATGTCAAACACTACTGATGACGAATTTACCGGTTGCCATTGGTGGAACACCGCCATGTGCAATCCTTAGCTCTCATTCAACCAATAAGAACGCTCGACGTTTTAGCTTTTATAAAATTTAACTAGAGACCGAGTATACGTATATTCCATATCTTTTTTGGCTCTAGTATAAAATGTGTAATCATTCTAACAAATATTATGACAATATTTAAGCGTAGTTTGTTATTTATTGTATAAATAACGTTTGTCTCAAAGGATTCGTAAATCATATTATATTTATTTGATCCCAAGTTACAAATACTTTCTTTTTTCAATGAGTTTTATGTAAAAGAAATTCAGACAGTAAAATCGTTGTATTGTAATTCAATAGTACCTGGGCGTGCAATTTATATTGTGGTAGTGAATATTGTAATAATGCTAAGAGGCCTTTTTCTTAGTAATAGATTGTTTTTATCACGTATAGTAGTATAGTTTTCATTTTAATTTCTTTAGTTGATATCTTAAATATGTTAGTAAATGCGTAAGTAAGCTTATATTCTAAGCCACATGCTTAAATACTGGAAATTCAAAGGTAAAGAGACATTCATAAGTTATCAAAGATCTTACTGCTACTATGGAATGCAATGAGACATGAGAAATTCTTTTCATCTGCCTAGTACTTACCCTGGATGGTGCTCTCTAAATTGTAAGTGCTTTTAAGTCGAAATGGGCACAGATGGTTATTACTTGTAAAAGTCGGAACTGTCATATTTATTTCATTATCGAAGACTTATGCGCACTTACCCATTATATATTAAAATACTTAAGTGGACAGAAATTTAACGCTGATTTAAATTTATCTATAATATTGGTTGTACATATCTCCGACTTATTTCAACTTATTTTCCTTATATTAAATTGACGTGTTCGTGACGAGAATAAAAAGAAGTATACTATTTATATAATTGCCTATAATTTATTTTTAGAAATCTCTAAGAGAATTCCTAAAAGTAAAAAGATAACAACAACTGAACGCCTCTTATACTAAAAAACATTGAAATGAGTCACGTGACAACAGCCTTGATGTCTCGTACGGACGAGTCGATGCGTAACATCACTCAACACACTAACACTATCACAGATGCAGAACACTTCTCACACGAGGAGAGTTCCGTTCTCGATAGTGACTTATAAGGACCTCCCCCGCTATATTTCAGACCCGTCTTTTACACGATCTCGGACTGACATAACGTAAATATTGAGACTTCTTTTCTCAAAGTACAAACTTTAAAAACAGTAATCTGACTATATGTTATTTTCATCATCATCGTCATTAGCAGCCTGTATTCGTTCACTGCTGGACTTTTTCACTGAACCCAAAGACTGAAAAAAAGGATTTTATTTTACTGAACAATTTTTTGGTGTAGGTAGTTTTTACAAATGATTAATTAATATAACACCATAAGTAATCCAAAATTGACCAATTTATTAAGGCTTCAATTATTCTGCTTAGGGTTCCCATGGATGTAATTTTCTATTTTCACTTTAGGTTCCCTATAGGTATTTAAACATCTCTAAAAACACATTAAATAAGCATCGGAACGAAATAAATTTTAAATATATATGAATTATTAAGAGAGAGCAAAACTTAGTTAAAGGGGATCGTATGTTAAAATTACCGTGCCAGTAACATAGGAGTATTTCTGTTATTAATAGTAAGTAACACAGGAGTATTTTAATACTAATATTATAAATGCGTAAAATTACTCTGTCTATCCGTCTGTACCGTGTAAGCCATTAACATTATGATGAAATGATGCATATTTAAAATAGAGTCTAGAGACAGAATATTAATTTTTGCGCGGACATTTCATCTATTCCATGTGGACGAAGTGGCAGGTAAAATCTTGTAGCTTATAAATAAGAGTATACGATGCCTGTGATTATTGGAAAAAAAAATGTCTTTAACTTTTAGAACTTTGTCGCCGAAGTGTCTTAAATTTTAAGGCGCCAGCTGTGCGGGAAACCTTTTATCTGAATTGAATCGTTCCGTAGTCAGCAGTTTATATTCGACAGCTTGAGCAGCGTAAAATCTGGTTGTCTCAGTTTGTATTGCTTAAAGACTGCAATAAAATAGTACATTTTGATGCAATAAACTGAGGCATAGGTATTTTAGAGCGTATCAACATAAAATTAAGTTATGAAAAATTCTCAGATATATGATCAAGTAATCAAGTATTAAGTACATTAAGTAGATAACTAGTACCTTTTTATTACCTTTATGATATTGCGTTTTTTTAAATATTCTGTTAGGTTCATGTTTCTTATATTTCATTTATTAAATAAAATGGCTATTGCTAGGATTTTCAGAAAACATGAAAAATAACTATATTCAATGCAAACTTGTGTAATGAAACCCCGTTTTTTCGAAACATTCATTTTCCGTTTCAAAATAGTAATTTTATGTACTTTTGTTTAATTAGAAAGCTTAACACACATATACGATAAGCTCTTGATTTAGTTACTGAATTGATATAACCTAGAACCTTTGACAAAGCAGCTTGTAAACGTTAAAAGGGTTTGCTTACATTTTAGGTCACTTAAAAATCAGCAAAAATACCACGTAACGTTTATTTACTTCGCGTGTATTTTATCGTTTTTAATATCGATTCGTATATATTGCTTTCCTGTGAACACTAGTATTAGATAAATATTACTATTGACGTATAAAAAAATTACATTCCAACATTCGACATTTAATAACTAACTAACAAACTTATGTATTGCAATATTTTCGTTATATTTAAAAATGTCATTTTTTAATTTTAAGTTTTATTAATACTATATAATATGTTATGTTAATTAAGTTTATTTCATTTTAATGATGGCAACATACCACCAAGTGGGTGGTAGCATTTCTTAGCAAAAATTGTGATAAGAAACAAAGCTCACTAGATTTCCCCTGAGGCCCACAAGAGGTACCCTAACATATTAACGTTACTTACCACTGTTATAGTTTTAAACTAGTTATTTGTGGACAACGCGCTATTGTGAGCCTGAAACTTATTATACAAACGTATACATAATCCTGTGAAACTCTAAATAATTAAAGTTACAGTTAGACAATTTAGAACAGTACGAATGGTTTAAGATTGATATAAAAATACATTGAATATTGCTTTTATCTTACACAGAAAAAATTACAGCTAAAATATTACAAGATCGTAATCATCAATCCAGTCATCTGGATTATCTCTATAATTTATACTTAGAATCATTTGTAAAACGAAACTTGGAGATTGTAATGTCCCCAGAAAAACGTAACGTATGTATTTCTCTGTATCAAAACCATGTGGAATAAAATATAATAAATACTACAAGATGTTTGGTTTTTGTGTATGATATCTAAAATTTATTAATATTTATAGACACATCAAACTATGGTAAATAGGTTGACTGTCAGAAAATGCCACGACATTAAGTTCTGCCTCTGTCAAAATTACTAATACTTAAATAAAAAAATATGGATGGATTAACGGGCAAAAGGGGAAACAATTTGGACCCGAATTCTGAATTACATTTTGTTTTTATTAGTGTTTTGATTAAGATTATTTACATTTTATGCAATCAGTTTAATATGAAATTATTCAATTATTAGTTTAATTACAAAACAAATTTACGCTTTAATACTCCATAATGAGAACAGTTTTGCCATTAGATGTCATAAAAACTTTAATCGTTAATCACTTCTATGATCTTCTATTTAATTGAATAAATTGATTTATTTTGACATATATTTGAGTAAGCACCATATTTTATCATAATTTAAAGTATAATTAATGACATTTTTTTCTCTGTAGAGATAACACGAAGAAACAAGACAACTATAACAAAAATACTTTATAAATTTTTCCGACAACCACCTCAAGGTTAAAGAAATATGTCCTATATAATGTCTTGATACCAGCCAAACTAACTTAGCGTACAACCATTGTTTATAAATGTTATAAAATTACCTATTTTATGCGTGGTATTTATTAATGACAATAGCAGTAACATAAACAAAATTAATGGACTTCCCTAAGGTTGTAAAGTTTAGAATGTTTTTCGCTTCGTACTATCCTTACTGACACTACATGCCATGCGATCCATGATTTTAGACAACTCCTATGAATTCATGATGAATTATCATTAATTTTGAAAGAAAAAGAACTTAAAACCGAACAAAATGCATTGATTTACTGCATTCAAACACCTGTTTCATTTACGCTTTTTCTTCGCAATGGCTTTTAACAACAGATGTTCTATACTTTTAAAAGTTCTCAGCTAAAACGTAATATAGTTCTAATAAACTGTATTTTTTCATGTAAAAAGTCGGTCCACCCACCAACCCGCATTGGACCAGCGTGGTGGGATACTGTTTAAAAACCCCCTAATGGATAGGGGTGTATTAGGGGAGGCTTCTGTCCAGCAGTGGACTATCAAAGGTTGATGATGATGAAACTGTATCTTTTCGGCTGCAACAAAGATGTTGTTTGAAACAAATATCTCGGTAAAAAGCGTAAGTGTGCGTTATCTTACTTGGGGTCTACGTCACAGGAGAATATGTAATAAGCATGGTCTTAGAGAGCAATACGCATTACAAATGTCTTCTATTACTTCAGTTGGCAATATTTCTAAACCCAGGATAGTATTTGTTGTTAAATATTACAAAATATTACTATGGATTGTAATTGACTTTCAATAGTAAACAGGTGTTCCTTAAACCCTCTAATGAAGAAGGCGTGCATTAGGGAAGGCCTATGTCCAGCAGTAGACTAACACAGGCTGTTGATGATGATGAATAAACAGGACGTTTTGCGGATATAATGACATAACTAGTAATGATTATGATATAAAAATTACAAGTTAACAAGAAAAAATTAAAATTATCACGAAGCTAAATATCCATGTATCGCACGCCAAGGGCAACGTTTAAGTCCAGTCTTTGCTTGTTTTACACAAAATTATTCTTGCACCGGCTTACGCTACTTGTAAAGGTTCTGTTTACGTTTAATACATAACAATCCCAAAATATTAACAACCCTAACCTATAATTTATAAGAAATTAAATGTTAAACCTGTTAAACCTAATACCTAATGTTTTAACAAAAGATCAAATCATTTTGTGCATTTCAACGTGGTATTTAAGCTTAAGTGACTCAATACTCGGGTAAGAAGGGATTTGCTGCTTGCCTAAAAAGTGGAGGTCATAGGTTTGAATAAACACAGTAGCCTTTGCTCGCTGCTGTTTTACGAAAAATAGACTGCTGTAGAACTGTTTATAGTGACATCGCCGTTGTATACGGCGATGGCAACAACTTTAACAAAATTATACTAGCTTCAGTCAAATGAATCTGAATGTAATGCTTGAATAAATATAATAGTAATTGTTTAAAAAAATAAGTTTTAAGAGTAAATATTTTTACTGCAGTGATAGTTAAATTTAATGGAGGGTCAAAAGCAGAAGAACTCTTCATTTGGTTTTTTGAGCTTTATTCAAAGCTTAAACGATAAGGCGGTTTGGTAACCATAGTACGCTAAACATGGAAAGCTTTTTTATGGAAAAGTAAAACTCATCTCATTTTTTATGGAATAGAAATTATGAAGATACCTCAAACTTACAATACATCATAAATCATTGTGTGCCAGACACTGAAACCACTAAGTCAGACTTTCTCCGTGTTCGAAACATTAAAGGACGCGCACCCGTCCTATTAACTAAATAGCAGCATAAAATCTGGCAAAAACTGGCAATATGGATTATAAATTGATGGATTAAACGAAACAATGTTAATGCACTTTGATAATGAGTATTTGAAAACAAGATTTTTATTATATATTGCATCATATTAGCCTTACTAACTCTACAGTTGGACATACGCCTTCACCCATGAGCCGCCAAAAGATACAATCCTGCGCCACCTGCATACACCGACTTCCTGCACATTTTTAAATTTGTTTATTTAAACTTATTAAATAGCATTTACTCACAATAAAGAACACTTTCATTTATGTTCACGTGGACGTTTCTTAAGAAGATTGAAAAAATAGGCACTAATTTTATAATTTAAAGCATTCATGATATAAATTCCTTGAAATATTGCAGTTACAATGATTCTAAAGGAAAATATTACGTACCAGAAATGTAAAGCGGCGTGATAATTTCTATAAAAGTCTAACGAAGCGTATCCTCTAGATATGAAGGCAAGTATACGGAACCACGTGTACTTGTATACAGGACTTGATGCATTTAGAGTTAACATAGCTAGATGTACCTGCTTTATATTAGAAACACTATTCGATTATTAGCTAAAAACGAGCCATGTAAAACGTTTAGCTCTTACTAGTAATAACATTTGTTGTGAGAAAAGTAGAAATAAATTTTCTACAACAGTGATGTTTCTAGTATTGATAAAAATCATTATTAAATTCGTGATTTAACATCATCATCAGCCTGTTTTAGTCCACTGCTGGACATAGGCCTCCCCCAATACACCCTATCCATTAGGGGTTTGATTGTACCCACCACGCTGTTGGACCAGCGTGGTGGGATTGCGGTTGGTGGGTGGACCGACTTTTTACGTGCCCATCCGACGCATGGATCATCTCACTTTTCAGACAATTGGGTGATCGGCCCAAATTGCCCTAACCAACTAGGAAACAACAATGAAAATTTGTTGCGTCCCCGCAGGATTCGAACCCACGACCTCCGGTTTCTAAAGCACACGCCCATACCACTAGGCTACGGAGGCAGTCATTGAACGGTGACTCTTTATCTCAAATGAGAGAACGAGAGATTTTAAATCAAGTTAAAGCAATCGATGAACGTATATTGCCGTTTGATTAGTATTTGACTTATATTATATACTTTATTACAGACCTATTTATCCTAAAAGGCTGGCATCAAATTTATAGTCTCTCTGATTTTGTTAATATGATGAAAATTATGTTTGATGAAGTCGTGAATAACACGGATAACCGAGTTACGCGTATTATTATCATACGATTAAAGCAACTAAGAAGTCTAGATTTGGAGTACCAATGAAATTTAGTTCTATTTTGCAAGATAGAAAAGTAATTTCCAAATACTTCACTTAGCAAATGTATTTAAATCAAAGTTTTATTAATAATTTTATATTTTTATTCAGTTAAGGTTCGAAAACACTTACATTCATTATACTTACACTATATACTTGTTGACCCAGCGATGTTATTATGTAGAAAGATTTACTTTCAAATTGATGCTACTTGAGTATTATTACATAAAAAGTACCACGATCTTACATTAGAGATCACATCATTATACTAAATAACATATTGTGAGTAGCTATAAACGTCGGTAAAACGAGCATTTGACTGTGTAACTTTTATCATAAATCTACGCGTTTATAAGACGAAGTTGGGCTAAATATATTTTGTTTAACATAGCAGTTATCTGATTCAATTACCTATTCGTATAAGATATTTAAAAATATCTATATTCATAAGCTAAAAATACGAAATAGACGTTTTTGCTGTAAAGATAATCTAAGTTATAGGCATTGTACAATTTTTGTATCGTTCTTCTCTTACTCAGCTTGTTTTTGTAAAATTGTTTTGAAATATGGTAGAAAATTAATCACTACAACGCTAAACAAAGTTAAAAAAGTAACGTGATTCATCTTTTAAAATTATATTAAGAGTTAATGTAGTACTCGCCTTATAATATGAATAGAATTTATTTCAATGTTAAGGAACGATTTGTTCAAGCCATTGTCGAGAAAAACGCTTTTACAATATGTTTAATATCGTTTTGAATAAAATGTATAAAACTCTAACAAACTCCAATATGTAACTCTTTTGGGCCCAAACATGAAGCGAGGATTAAAAATGGCGGCGGTCTCCAATGTCAACACGGCCAGTAATAGTTGACCTAACTAAATAAAAATGTGTGTGTGTACTAGCGTACACTCGTAAGAAGTGAAACTTCTTTAAAAAAAATATCAATTTACAAAAAAATATGTATATTTATATACTATATATATATATATATTTTTGTAAATTGATAAATTAATTATTATATATATATATAATTATATTTTTTATATATATATAATGTCTAAATAGAAATATGTTAATAACGCGCTCCAAAATGCCTAAAATAAAATTATTTTTACTGAAATGTTAACTAAGCTAAATATAAACAATTCATAACCCTAGAAACAAAGATGGCGCGTAACGAAAAAATGTCACACTAAATTTTTTCCAACCCCGATCAAGAAGTTTCACTTAAAAAAGTATAAGGAGGAAAAACATAAAAATTGTTATGTTATTATTATTATGTTAGTCATGCTATGTGACGCGTATTATTTAAAATAGATTTTACTAATTGAAATGTCAAACTAAGCGAGAATTTCGTACCAAATGAAAAAAAACATGCATCTTTTATGCTTTTTTCTGCATTCATCAATATATATATATATATATATATAATGAATATGATGATGATACACATGTCCACTGTCAGAAATACCAAAAAGATACTTAAAAATACTTTAAGGCTATAAAGACAGGCACGCGTAGTTGACACTCAAACCAAAGTTTTCCGTCAATTATTAGGCCAAGATTTCGGGGTTTTATGACCCGTGTGGTTCTATGGAAGCTAAAATCATGCCTGATTGCTTAGACGTTCCAATCACCCAAAACGTAGATTTATTTGAATTAAGAACCAAAAAGTTTGGCGTACACCAATTTGTGGTGCTGCTCAAATCATCGTTAAATCTACCTTAGCCTCGGGTATAAGAATTTTTATTTTTTATAACTCGCAAGTGTAAGTAGTCTATAACTGAAATTGTATTTTAATTTTCTTCGGGAAGAAAACAGCGTTTAACTGCGATAACCTTTGCCTTATCTCGCATTCGACTTTCAACTGAAAACGTGACTAGAATTGGAATAAGCGTCAAGAAACAAGTTTACGTTATTTCTATCCTGATTTACTAATTTTATAGTATCAAAACTTTTAACTTATACCTATACTAATAACGTAGTCAAAATCGGAAAAGCCATTAGAGAGATTCGCCAGAAAATGAGACAAACCGACAAACAGAAAGACATTTAAAAATATTGATATATAATTTGAACCGTTTATATATTACAATTTAATAATTAAAAATAGGTTGTTTTAATTTTACAAACCAACACTTTAGTTTTTTATGAACATATGTATAGGAAAATAAAGACATTTTTTGTGTTGCAATACCTAGAATTATAAAGAAAATTGGAAACGTAATTAAAAAGATTAAACAATCTTGCTTAGTTATGTTCAATGCAATATTGATAAAATCTTAATAGTATTTTAATACGCTTCAATTGTTAAAAAACAACAAAGATATGTTGAAAAAAAAAATAATTCATACTTTTTCAAAAAAAAAAATTACTTTCAGCATTTAAAGTATAAAATAACATAGTGATTGACATGTTCATTGAAAGGGAATATCACCGATATAGTTTACGAGTTCTGCGACCTAAGTCTATAAATTTCAAAAACAAGTACGTAAAAAATCAAAATTGATGATTCAATTGTTGTCATTTAGAGCTCAGTTGAAAAGTATTACATGTAAGCAAAGTAGTACAAGTTATTCTCCGATTAAATAGTATATAATAAAGTACACATATAACATATTTTCCCAAAAGAAGGAGATACTCAATTCGGAGCGTATGTTTTTTTTATTTAATTTGATAATCAAAATCTATCTCATTAAAACATTTAAAATGACATTATTTCACCAAATATTAACATTATTAATGACCGAATAAACCTCAAGTACGTTCACATCTTAGGTTGTTAAAAGAATTATACTCGCTTCTTTGTCATCATTACGTTCCTGGCACTTAACTGGGTCGTGACGATTATCATTCCTTAATAATAACGTTCCACCGCGAACACTGGTCGTAATTTCTTATCTTTTGTTGTTCCTTTGTCCTCAAAATTTATCGCGCTATTTATTTAACGCCATTTGAGATTAATCTAAGCGATGGATACTTAAGCCGATGACTTTCTACAATAGTATAATGAATTGTATAGATATAATTATTTTATTGCTTTCGGGGACTAAATATTTTGTATTGGCTAAGTAATAAGATTTATTAGCTACAGAGTCTAATAAAAAAGCGTTGTTCGAATTTAAAATCGGTATTTTTTTGTTGTTATTTTATATGTACTATAATTAGTTTTCAATGTATATTAAAATTACATAAAATTAAATATTAAAATTATATTCAAGTTAAAATGTTAAAGTAAAAGTCGAAATTTTACTCCGATTTAATTGTTACTCATCTACCCTAATGTACTTTTGTATTTAAGTACATATCGGATATAAATACACAATGAAATATTTTGTACCAGAATTATTCATAGTTAGTTCATAGCTTTTTATTTAACGGGTCAAAAAATGTATCTTGATAATAAAACTAAATCAGGCTTTGACAGGAGGTACTATATCTCTGCCTCCGTAGCCTAGTGGTATAGGCGTGTGCCTTAGAAACTGGAGGTCGTGGGTTCGAATCCTGCGGGGACTCAACAAATTTTCATTGTTGTTTCCTAGTTGGTTAGGGCAATTTGGGCCGATCACCCAATTGTCTGAAAAGTAAGATGATCCATGCGTCGGATGGGCATGTAAAAAGTCGGTCCACCCACCAACCCGCATTGGACCAGCGTGGTGGGATACGGTCCAAAATCCCCTAATGGATGGAGGTGTATTAGGGGAGGCCTATGTCCAGCCTTGGACTATCACAGGCTGATGATGACTATATCTCTATCAAAAATAGCTTATTAGTATGACGTTAAAAACGGTGATACATTATAACGTGATCACCGTTAGTTTGTATCACCGTTTTTATCTAATGTCAGTCCCAACAATATTGTATACTCTATACCCAATTAACTTATCTCGTAAAATCCAGTTTTCATTAATTTAAATAATATAACTTCTGATATCGAAAATATGTAATTAATATAAATTTCAAATGCTGTTTCCTTTTACCGACTGGCATTACTTCCTATTTAGATTCACCATGTAACTGCTACTTATTTTAGGTATGTAAGCGGAAGTGACGAAGTGAAAAAATAATATAATTAAATTAATGGTCCAATGCTATTCAACTCAAAATATATTTCATACTGATAGTGTGATTTCATGTAGATGATAATAAAATCAATTGAATAAAATTATCCCCGTTCTATATATGCAATATTCATATTCACAACGTATTTTCCACATTGTGAACGAAGAATTTGAGGCTTATCCCTCTTCACATTACGTCATATTAAACACAGAGACCGAGAGAAACGTATGCAGATCTCAATGTATCTTCGTGTTTATACTCTGTTACTCTTATTTACAAAACATTTTATAAATTAATTCAGTTTCCATAGTTTTCTTATGTTATTACAGACAACACTGTCAAGTGCGAAACACTAATAATATTGATTGACTGAGACTGGTTTGGTTTTGTACATTGATACAAATATATAGCTATAAGCGATCAGGCACGAAGACTTTGAGGTAATATAATTAAATTAACGCATCCAACTGCCTCCGGAGCCTAGTGGTAAGGGCGTGTGCTTTAGAAACCGGAGGTCGTGTGTTCGAATCCTGCGGACTCAACAAATTTTTACTCTTCTGTTGGTTTAATAGAGTCTAAAAGCCAATAACATTTACTTTCAGTCAATTGGGGATATGGTGCTGAAATACAAATGAAGGGATGGCTCATACATGAAAATATTAAATGTATTTTAATATATATTTTTAAAACATCTTTTATAAATAAATTTAAATATATATACATGATTTATTAGATGGTAGCAATTAATATTGCCAAAATCTATAAATTTGTAGCTATACTAATTATAAAAATAAATTGTTAAATAATACTTCTTAGAAAAACTTACCTGTATTTTTTGCAATAGTTATAATCAGCTAAGATTTTTGAAGCTTAACGTTGAATAATTTTAGTTTCATTGAATAATATCCCTTGAGACAGTTGCATTGAGTTTTATAGGAATGGCCTGGCACTTAAACAAATTGTTCCCGTATAAAAGATAGATGGCAAATTGTCACCGGTATTTGGTGCTGCTAACAGAAAACGAACATTCCTAAACTATTCATATTTATAAATTACTTGAAATAACAAAACTAATCGAGAGACTACAAACTTTTTGCAGAAAAGAATGTATAAAAACTATACTTTAATGTATCTCTGATGATTAAACTACGGGGAATTTTTTCATCCAAATCATTTTCAGAACTAAACATTGGGTCGGCCTTTCATTTATTACCATTTACCAGAATACATGCAAAGTGACTGATAACTATGACCTCTAAATCTCGGAGGGTGAAATGCATTCGTCAGATGGTTAAGAGTCGGTAAATTGTAAGGTAAAAATCACTTTAAAAGTTTGTTATGACGACCGGAACTTAATAATAATAATAATTTATTTTCTCACCACATTACACAATAAAATTAGGTATTACAATATTTTACATTAAGCATAATGTGGAAGACTGACTTTTCATACCTACTCGACTGAACTTACATTTTCGACTCCCTTGTTAATGATTTTTTTTGGAAAATTTATAAGAAAATAAATTAAAAGTTACTCAGGGTCTTTACTTCAGTTTTGTTTTCGATATTTTTATGTTTAGATTAAACGTTGTGCATAATGCTCATTGAAGCATTGAAATTGACTCAAGTTTGCAGTTCGCCTCCGTAGCCTAGTGGTAGGGCCGTGTGCTTTAGAAACCGGAGGTCGTAGGTTCGAATCAAAGTCAAAGTCAAAGTCAAATATCTTTATTCAATATGGAAGCATTACACTTTCTTATTGATTGTCAAATAAACTACCGCCGGTTCGGAAATGGAAGCCTCTGACCTGAGAAGAACCGGCGTAAGAAATTCAGCGGGATCTGTTTTTTCTCTTTTTATTTTCAATAAATTTTACAAAATTTGTACATAATACCCTACATTTTAAAATAAACCGATGAATAAATTTTTATTGGACAATTGATAAATTTCTGTATATAAACAAACTGTATATTACATTTTAATACACAACGTTAACCGATGCCGTTTTTGATACTTTAAAGTTTTACAAACGTGACAAAATTCTAACAAACTGTAACTTTACAACTTCGACAAAGAGGTTGTTTGAAACAAGTATCTCGGTAAAGAGGGTAAATATGTGTTATCTTACCTGGTGTCTACGCCTCTGGGGAAATCAAGCAATAAGCATGATCTCGGGGAACGATACGTTATTACGAATGTCTCCTAATACTCCAATTGCAACTTTTGTGCTCTCCAAGATAATATTTCTTGTTATAAACTAAGAAAAATCCGTCTTAAATGCAGTGATTGGTCCTAAAATTTTCTTAAAACGTAAAAACAACAAATGAATTTATCTAGAATTTCTAATAAGATAATGTTATAAAAAACTGCACGCTAGGGAGCAACTTACATTTAACTAAGTTTTTATGTTTAATAACTTACAAACTATTGTTTATATAAACTTCACGTCTTATTGCGCTGGTATAGTAATACATACTACGATGAGACAGATGATAACCGACAAGATCGATATTTTACATGCTCATCCGATGTATGGATCATCTTTCTTTTTTTTCAACCGCGTGATTAGCCCGCATTGCCCTAACCAACTCGGAAGCAACAAAGAAAAGTTGTTCTACGTCCTTCGATTTATAAAGCGCAAACCAATACTACTAGGCTATTTAGGAGGAGGCAAAAAAGTACACTTAAGCCTGTTTTGGTTGTAAATTTTAACTGGTTTGGGTACTAAGACTGTAAAGTGTCTCAATCACTGTAATTTTCAACAAGTATAAGTAACGCTAAATAAATTGCTTCTTTTTACCTTTAAATCTACAGTTATAGATTATTGTACAACCGCAACGTTGTACATTAACCTATAATTCTTTACAAACAAAAACTGGGGATAAACTGTAAGAGGTTTTCCTACACTTTTTATGTTTTTTATTATATTTTTATGTTATATAAATAACGAAAAAATTAAGAAAAATATTCGCAAAGACGTGACTTGAAAATAGTTTGTTTATGTTTCCTAACATGCATTTTTAAAAAAACTTAATTTACAATGTTAAGTTGGGATGACGCAATTTCAAATGCTTAAATAAATAGAAAGCTTTAAGATTGTGCTGAAACGTTTGGGATTTACCCTAATCGCTCTACCATATCCCCGGAAGCAGATTTTTATTGGTTTTCTTAATTTAAACTGCATTTCAGATAAACTGAATTAAGCAAGTATTATTAAATACAGTTAAAAAAGGCTGTTATGTTGAGAAAGATAGAGATTTAATTTAATATTTAGATTATTAATTAAATACAGATAATTATAAGGCTATCATACGGGATAGATGATTTACAGATTACACATAAATGTGTACTTCTGTTTTAAATATTTTTTCGTTATAAAATATAAAGCAATCTTAATATAATTTTCGGGTTAATCCAAGATTTGTTTATTGTTTAATTGATTCTGCAACACGTATTCCTGCAGTTCAATCTGTCATAGTCTAGAACATGCGTTATAGAATAGAATGAAAGCAGTATTTTGATTAAAATTTAGTGCGTTTTTATTTCATTTGTGTTAATGCTTATTTTACAATAATATTAACACTTAATGCTTAAAACAAAAATATTTGGGTAAAATCTCTGTCGATCGCGTCACCGACACATCAATAGCAATACATCTGTAGACATACATTTGACGTATTCAAATACTACTCATTATAATACAAATTTTTAAATAAATAAATTTTCACACATAATAGGCATGTTTAAAAAAGCATATTTAAAATTTATTGCCTGTCTGTATTTTTGTTCTAGCTAATCTCTGGAACAGCTGGTCCGATTTTGACTGGCTTTTTGAAATGATAATAGTAACTGCGGGTAATTAGGCTACTAAAAAAAATAAAGATTGTATTTGACAAGTTTATCATAAAACATCTCGATTAATTTTAAATTGTTACATGCAAAGCTATATATATGTTTAAGTGTTTAAATTAATCAGTGAAGAGAGTAAAGACAAAAAGTATAGTACGCTTTTGAATAGTCACGCCGTCGAACAAATGACCTATTTCTGCTTGCAGGTAAAAAAAGCAGTGATTAAAGTACTCTTTAATGGAAACTGCAAAACAAATAAACGTTACAAAGCTCTGATGAAATTCGGAAACAAAATCTAGTGACACATATAACAACTCCAATGCTAAACTAGGTTAAAAATCTTTCCAATTGGGATACATCATCAGCCTGTGATAGTCTGCTGTCGCTGCTGGGCATAAGCCCCCCAAATAATACACAATGGATAGGCCATTGAGGGATTTTGGACCGTATCCCACCACGCTGGTCCAATACGGGTTGGTGGGTGGACCGACTTTTTATATGCCCATCCGACGCATGGATCATCTTACTTTTCAGACAATTGGGTGATCGGCCCAAACAACAATCAAAATTTGTTGACTCCGCAGGGTCTATCCACGAACCCACCACCTCCGGTTTCTAAAGCACACGCGCATACCACTAGGCTACGGAGGCAGTTAGTTGAATTGGAATATGAAGATTAAATATTTATAGAAAAAATATTAATTGAGCACTGGGTTAGTATCGATCATTTCATAATTATCAAGTTGCCCTGCCCCTAATAAATGGTGTCCATTGGTCCTAGAATACGATTCAAGGGTTGAAACTGACTGGTGAGTCAGTTTCTGTGCAAATCAAATAATTAAATCTAAATGTTAGTCTTTCCACTTCCGTTATCAGTCTAGTCATTAAGGCTAGACCTTTCAATACCAAAATCAAAGGCTCCTGCCATTCGTTAGACGGCGCGTATTCGAAAAAGCGTGTGCTTTTACTTATCTTTTTGCCTACACGTTTACAGGTTTTAAGGAGTCTTTTTGTATATTTTTGAAGTACGGTAAATCGAGTGAGTTTTAAATCAGAGAATAAAGTAATATCATATAAAATAATATTTAGATATTGACACTGAAAAGTAATTGATTGAATGTTTTGAACCAAATGCGATAATGAGCAGTTTATAAATATAATTTAACTTTGTCTAAAACCAACTGTTTCCCGCGACCTTGTCCGCGTGGTAAAATAAAAAAAAATATGACTAACTCTTTAGAATAGTCCATCAAAATCGGACCAGCCATCATATATATGCTATCGTTTACTATTCATCTAGAAAGAAGACTTTTTTATCATATGACGTGTTTATGCAGCGTTTACATCGAAAACTCTCAGACGGCTTAGTTTATTTCCGACATCTGTGACAAATATTTAAAATTTTACTCAAATGTACGCAGAAACAGCAATTATACACCGAAAACTTCCAGAATAATCATTCCATTGATTAATGAAAACCACATGATTTGACTTTATCGCGAAGTGACAGACATACAAACACGGCCGGAGACATTGTTTTATATTATTTGTAGATATACTAAACAAAAGTGTCATGAGGATTTCTTTTTGTCCGACTTCCCAAAAGAAAGAGATACTCAATTCGGAGAGTATGTATTTTTTTCATATGTGTTACGCCCTTGCTCCCCTCCTAGTGCACCGATTTAGTTCATTCTTTATAAAATGACAGCTGTGATTTGGTCCAATTTTTCAAAAATAATTATAAAAATTTTGTAGTAAGTGCTATAATAGATATTTAAGAAATAAAAAAATTACGGCGTAAATTGCAAACGCTGGCTCATCTTTAAGAGATAGACTAGAATTAAATTTTACAATATTGTACTACTTGAATTGGCCTACTATAAAGCCCACAAGCACATATCTGTGTTTTAAAAATAACCCACAATAAGTTTGGAGAATAAGCACTTTAAGGTAAACATTTTTTAAAAATACAATCAGGAATTACATATTCAAAGCTCATTTAAGATAATAAAGTTTGAGTTCACGTTAAAAGTAATTGCATTGTAAAAAAATTTCATACTATGTACAAAAAACGTGTCATAGGCAACATTTTGAAACTGAACTTGAAAATGAAACACCTTAAAAGATATCAGATATTTAAAATGCGAAGAAAGAAATCTCGAGACAATTTAGTACAGAGAGCTCATTGTTACTTGGCAGTATTGCGTAAAATGGTTGTACGCTGTTTGAAGGTGGATATTTGTTTGTTACAATTTTGCTTGTTTTATTTTTTTAATAAATTATTACAATGGATAATACATTATGGAATTGTAGGAAAGAAGTGGAAGAAAAGTATTTTTACATATTATGGGCTTATATATAACGTACGACTTGAATTTTCTATGTTTACATTGTTTATATTACCTTAAATCTTTCTACTCTTTATTAAGTTTTATTTACTCTGTTTTATTTATTTTTACTTATTAAAGCTTAATTCTAAAGTAAGTATGGCGGTGGCAATGGCGGACTTAATGCCTAAAGGCATTATCTACCATATCTACCATTATTTACCATTAAAATTAGCATGAGTGAAATAAAACGAGGATACAGTTTTTTTATAAGTTTAGGGAATGTTAACTGTAATAATAGATATAATTACATACATAATTACGTTTTACAAAAATATAATTTATATATTTCATATACTTACTAACTCTATATATCTACACTATACAAATTCAAATTCAAATATCTTTATTCAATATAGAAGTTTACCCTTGCTTATTGATTGTCAAACACACTACCACCGGTTCGGAAAAGGACGCCTCAGACCTGAGAAAGAACCGGCGAAAGAAACTCAGCGGGCTATTTTTATGTCATCTTTTAAAAATAACAAACAATTTGATAATTCGGCATTACATATTATGCAATTTTGAAGAAGACCTGGAGCGAGCATTCCATTACCAGGCTGCGTTATCATTTAAAATTAATTAATATCGTAATAACCTTTAACACATAAACGTTCCTTGACTACCTTTTTAAATTTATTAATAGTTAAATTCTGAACGTTTACTGGGATTTTGTTGTAAAAACGTATACATTGTCCCATAAAAGACTTACTTATTCTTCGCAGTCTAGTTGCTGGAAGAATTAAATTATGTTTGTTCCTTGTATCTATGTCATGTGCATCACAATGTCTTAGGAAATCATCTCTATTTTTTGCACATACATTAAATTTTCAAATATGTATTGAGAACTAACGGTCATTATTTTTATTTCAGTGAACAACTTTCTTAATGATTCTTTGGGGCCCAGGTTATAGACTGCATGAATTGCACGTTTTTGGAGGACAAAGATCGTATTAGTATCTGCCGCATTTCCCACAGTAGAATGCCATAAGACATAATACTATGAAAATAGCTGAAATATACTAAACGAGCTGTCTCCACATCAGTTAATAATCTAATTATTTTCACCGCGTAAGCTGCAGAGCTTAGTCTACTTGCTAGCCAATTAATATAGGGCCCCATTGTAGTTTTGCATCTACAGTTATTCCTAGAAATACAGTTGATTCAACTACGTCTAACGCCTCCCATTTATAACCACTTCAAATTTACCATGCTTCACGTTAGGAGTCATGAATGTAATACATTTTGTTTTCCTTTGGTTTAATACAAGTTATTAACACTAAACCAATTCGCTACTCTAGAGAGTATAATTTACATCGTCATTTATTGACGTATGTCGTTTAATTTTAAAAATCAGGAGGTATCATCTGCAAACAATACTATCTCTTCGCTATTATTTATCACACATGGTAAGTCGTTTATATAAATGAGGAAGAAAAAGGCCCAAGAATGGATCCTTGTGGGACCCCCGTATTTACCTGGGCCGGAGATTTTTTCCATTCACGTCAACCCTCTGAATTCGATGGCTCAAGTACGAAGACAGAAGGTTGAGTGCGTATTTCTTTACCATAGTGACGTAATTTCCTGACCAGAGTCTCATGGTGTACACAATCAAAAGCCTTTTTGAGATCACAGAAAATGCCTAAAGCATCCTGTGATGCTTCCCAAGCCTCAAAAATGCTTTCAACTAACCTAATGCCTGCGTCAGTTGTTGAGCAATCCCTAGTAAATCCATACTACTTGCTATTTAAAAGACAATTATGATTGAAATGTTTAACCAATTGATTTAGCAAGATTTTTTTAAATAATTTACTAAGAGTAGGCAGTATAGATAAAGTTATTAGGGTCCTTATTACATCCTGATTTAAATATCGGAATAATTTTCCTATGCTTCATAAGGTCAGGAAACTCGCCCTTCTGATACTTACATTGAATATTCCTGCTAGGTGAGGTGATATTACATCGATAATAGAACTTATCACCTTAACAGAGATCCCCATAGGTCTGTAGTTTTTTATATCTAAAGTTTTAAATGTATTTACAATATCATCGGTATTTACGTTCGTAAAATTAAAATTATCTGTGTATTCATTGGTATTATCTTTTAATAGTGACTCGGCAACTGTTGGAGAAGATGAAAGTGACTTGGTAGTAGAAACCGGAATGTCCGAGAAGAATTTTCGAAATAAGTACAACATCTTCGTCAGCTTCTATGGAACGGTCATCAATTATTAGAGTTGCTCTTAGTACTCCAAGTCATTTTTATTTTGTCTGATGAATTTTATTTTTTTTTTTATATATAAGGATTTCATGACGGTACAAACTTTTTAAATATTTTTGAATAAGCACAGACATGTGCAACAAAGGTCTTATTATGATTATATGTTTTTCACTGTAAAGCTCATATAATCTTTGCCTGCTTGTGAATTCAACATAAACATATATATATGAATAAATATATATACATATTATATCAAATAGATATTTAAACATATATAAAATATACTACTAATATGTACTACGCCTTCTCCTAGCGACTGAACCGATACTCATCTAACAGTTTATTAAATAAGTGTTCCCGAGCTTTTCTTTTAAAAGTGAAGCGACTCTCTGCCATAAAAACTGAATGGACAAAGAAAAAGGAATGTAAAACATCAGAACGATGTGAAGGACAGGAAAGTAGATGGCTATTATTTGAACGCAGACTTATATCATTAAGTGAACGGAGAGTCACATAATGAGAAGTTAAGTAAGAAGGAGGAGAAGTAGAATTAAGGGGGGCATATAATATGGTCAGCACTCTCAATATCCGCTTTTGGCGTAAAGGTACCTATAGAAGTTTTAAACGATAAAACGAAACGTAGCCATACTTAAATAGATTGAACATGAATCGAATTCAATTATTGAAAAGTCGGTCTAATATATTGAGCTGATCTGAATTCAGGTCAAAATAGCAAACGTCACCATAGATGATTACAGAAAAAATTAGGGACTGACAAGCATTACCTTGGTCATTAAGACCAAGGGCAAAAAGTTTCTTAGTCTGTAAAAGGTCTGGTTAATTTGCACAGCTTTTAATATTTAAATTAATATCTAGCATTTTAAAGTAAAATATAGTTTCAAATTAGTTTCCTAAAAGTTTATTTAAAGTTTTACTTACATAATTAACAAGTTAAATGTAATTTAATATATCAATTATAGTCACCACCTGCCAGCACAACATAACTTAGCACTTTTCACTTCACTTTGTTATTGTTATTCAATACCACTCTAGGAAATATGCCTAATTTGTTGGAAATAGTATCACCAGAACCGCCTAGAGGAGAACATCTCAGACGGTTGGATGACCTGCAGACGCAAATCAACAATGCTGGATCATCCAAGGACACGGTTGCCAAAGTTGCTGAGGAGCTCCGTAGCTTCAGGGAGCTGATATTTGGAATCCTCAGCCTGTTACGCCAACAAATAAGTGAATGTGCAAAGCAAGTTGACAATCTGGACACATATAGTCGCAGAAAGGCACTCATCATATCCGGAGTTCCTGAAAAAGAAAAAGAAGATTGCACTAAAACAATTCTTGGCATACTTCATAAAAACTTAGGTCTAGACAAAATATCAATAGGTGACATAAAGGTTTGCCATAGACTTGGGGTTCCTGGAAAGAAACAAGAAAGACCCGTGCTAGTAAGATTTTCCAGTGTGGCCATCAAATATGACGTCTGGAAGGCCAAGACAAAGCTGAAGGGTTCTACGTTTTCAGTAAAGGAGTTTTTAACCCGGGTAAGGCAGTCCATCTTTGTGAAAGCACGCCTGTATTTTGGCATGCGATCTGTGTGGACACAAAACGGCGTTATATTCATCAAGGCGTCGGGTGACATCCACAAAATCACACAGGATGATGAGCTTGCAACGCTTACTTCGAAGTATCCTCAGGTGTCCAAGAAAACTCCTACCAAAGCCTGAAATGTGAATTAATGTTTTAGTTTTTAATTTTATTTAATTTTATTTGTCATTTATCATCTTTTATAATTATGTAGGTATACGATACGGATCTTGGTATGTTTTTTTCACTTATTTAGCTATGGTTTAAGTTTATTAGATATAATTTCTTATTAGTAATTTTACTTACCTTTTGTTTATTATTTTTTGTTTTAATAACTCAGTTTCCTTCTTAATACCTCTTATTAAATTATTAATAACGTATTATATTTAGTCTATATTTTAATTAATAATTTCTGTTGCATTTTCTTTTATTGCACTGATACTTAAAACATTTATTATCGCATTTTGGAAGACGCAATATGGTTAGACATTTGACGTCTGTCACTTTTGTTTATTCATTTGAATACGTTCCATTTCAGTGTTTTTTTACATATATTTTGTTAACATATTTTACTATTTTTAAGTCACATTTTTTTTATGTGTTCTTTGCATAATTTTATTTTTCTGCTTAAATTTAGATCTTTTTTTTTTTTTTGCTTTTGTTTCAGTTTACAATAACTTTTACTAATTTTTTTCTTTATTTTCTGCTACCCGTGCTTTTGTACGCTGGCGGGTGGTGCAGGTATTATTGCTGTTCCACCAATTTCTGTGCATTATTATTATTATTATTATTTATAATATTTATTTATTATCCCTTTATTTACATTAGTTTATATATTATAATTATTTTTTGTTATATTTATTATGTCTGATATTTCTGACGATGATCAATATTATTCTGCTAATGATTCTATAACTTCCAGTGATAATGATAGTTTTAGCTCGGCTGGTGAATCCATAAGTGACTTTTTGAAAAATACCTTTACATCTAACAAAAATAATGCGTTAAACATATGCCACCTGAATGCTCAAAATATCCCAGTCACTTTAGTGATTTGATTGAAGGGTTCTCCAACTCTAACGTACACGCCATCTTGATTTCAGAGAGTTGGCTTAAACCACACCTGCCCTCAGCTTTATATTCTCTACCCGGTTATGTTCTTATCCGGAATGACCGCTTAGGTAAAGGCGGTGGGGGCGTCGCCATTTACTTAAGATCGGATCTCCCTTACAAAATATTAGCTTCATCCCCTCAGATCTACTCAGCAACTGCTGAATATTTATTTTTAGAAGTTACACTTAAAGGTGCTAAATTAGTAGTTGCTGTTGTGTACTGTCCTCCAAATGCAGACTATTTCACCGACTTCGAACTGGTATTAGAATCTTTGGGTTCAGAGTATGCACATCATGTCATCATGGGAGATTTTAACACGAATATTCTTGCTTCAGATCTCCTCGTACACTCAAATTCCTACATATAGTCAAGTCAAGTTCTTTTCATATTTTACCTCTTAATGCCACTCACCACAATCTCTCCGGAGAAGATACTGGCTTGACTTAATCCTATCATCTAATCCTGCCTTTGTTTCCACTCATGGTCAACATCCTGCCCCTGGTTTTCTCTTCACGACTTAATTTTCCTTTCTTATATCCTAAAGCCCCTAATCCTAAACCTAAGGTTCTGTACGTGCGGTCTTTTGCTAGGATGAATGTTGACAAGCTGCGTGAAGATGCTAGAAAAGTTGAATGGAGTTTGGTGGCGGAGGTGACAACATTGACAACAAGATCCAAATTTTCAACACCCTTATAAATAAGTTATTCGACGTGCATGTTCCCATTAAACGAATAAAATTTAGTCGTCCACCTGCTCCTTGGCTAACTACTGGCATACGCATGGCTATGAGACGTAGAGATCGCATGTTCCGTAAATTTAAAAAATCACGTACAGACGAAAACTGGTCTCTATACAAAGCAGCACGTAATCGGTGTAATCAGATGATACGCAACGCTAAACGCCGACATATTCTTGATAACATAACAAAATCAACTCCTGCCGATGTCTGGAAGTTCCTTGGAACTTTAGGTATCGGTAAGTCGCGAATATCAAATCTTCCTAGTGCAATTACTTTAGATGATTTAAATCACCATTTTACCTCAACTCCTCTTTTGGATCATCTAACGGTGCGTAATACTATTTCCTATTTATATGGTTTGACGCGACCTTCCTTGGATCCTTTTAAATTTTCTCCAGTTACTTCTGAAGAGATCAAAAATGCCATCCTTTCCATTAAATCAAATGCAGTTGGTTATGACAAAATTAACCGACGTATGATTGTTCCCATCCTTGATTTTATTGTTCCTGCGCTTACCCATATTGTTAACTTTTCCCTAGATTCTGGATCCTTTCCATCCTTATGGCGTAATGCTCTTGTCCGGCCGCTTCCTAAGTGTTCTAATCCCTCACTTTACTCTCATTTTCGACCTATCTCTATTTTGCCCTTCCTTTCTAAGGTGCTCGAGTTTTGTGTTAATAAACAACTTTCTTGCTTCATATTTAGTAACAAGCTGATAAGTCCAATGCAATCAGGCTTCAGACCCGGTCACAGCACAACAACAGCCCTATTAAAAGTGACTGGCGACATAAAGGCGGGCATGGAATCAACCATGGTTACTGTTTTGGTTCTTATAGATTTTACGAACGCTTTTAATGCCGTCAGTCATGACATCCTTCTCGCTATTCTCTCCCATTTAATGGTCTCGAATGAAGTGCTAGAATGGTTTTCCTCGTATCTTCAAGGGCGCCAGCAATCAGTTAATGTTGATGAATCCTCGTCACGTTGGCTAAAACTTGTATCTGGTGTACCCCAAGGCGGAATACTTTCTCCACTCCTATTTTCTTTGTTTATTAATTTTATCCTTTACGACCTTCAATGTGCGTATCATCTTTACGCCGATGACTTACAATTATATGCTCAACAACGTGCTGACAAACTTCCAGAAGCAATCCGTATGTTAAACCAAGACTTAAATTCGGTTAAAAGGTGGTGTGATAATTTCGGTTTGGCTGTAAATCCTTCCAAATGTCAAGCTATCTTGGTTGGAAGTCCGCGCACTTTGAGCAAACTGGATGTTACCACGCTTCCTCCAATAACGTTCAATAATTGTACTATTCCACTCAGTCATGATGTGAAAAATCTAGGCCTGCATTTTGACTCAACGCTGAGTTGGAATGCACAGATCGCTAGTGTAGTAAAAAAAGTCACTGGTGTCCTACGCTGCTTGTACCGCTTAAAACATTTTTTGCCTCCTCAGACAAAAACCATGCTTGTACAGACCTTGATCTTCCCGCTAATCGACTATGGTGACGTGTGCTATTTTGACCTGAATGCAGATCAACTCAACAAACTTGACCGTCTTCTGAACAACTGCATTCGATTCGTCTTTAATTTGCGTAAATTTGACCATGTTTCTATATACCGTTCTCAACTTTTGTGGTTACCTATTCGCCAACGTCGGTCGTTGAGAGCTCTAACCACTCTTTATTTCTTTCCTTAATTCATCTACAACACCGTCTTATATAACTCCCTATTTTCAATATTTATGTGAAGTCAGCAACAAAGAACTTCGCTCGACGCACAATCGCCTCCTTCAATGCCCCATTCACCGTTCTGACTTCATGCATTCCTCTTTCTTTATTCAGTCCATTCTTCTGTGGAATTCGCTACCTTTCGAAATCAGGATGGCCAAAAGTTTCATCACTTTCAAAAGAAAAGTCAAAGAGTTTCTTCTAAAAAACTTGTCGTCAGAACAGTAAATTCGTTAATTATTTATGTATTTTCGTATATAACTATTGTATACATATATGTATGTATTACTTTGTATATATTTATATGTATCTATATTAACTTATGACTATGTATATTTGTGTGTAAGTATATAGTATTTCCATTTTATTTATGTATTTTACTTATCATATTATATTTATGCTATGGTATATTTGCTACAGTCATGTGACTTTTCTGTACACAATCAATTTATGCACCTCCCCACCTTTAATCTCTGCACCACCCTAAGGTTGACTGGGAGAAAATGCCAATGGCATTAAGTCCTGCCTTGTACTATTTGTGCAAGAAGAATAAATAAATAAATATAAATAAATAAAAGGAACGCTCTGGCACTCCAACTTTTTGGCTCACTTTGAAATTTGAAATTTGACTGTTCCAGCTCAAGGTATCATCCATTACCAGGCCCAAGATTTTGATTGATTTACTGAAAGGTTTTGTGGAACTGTTGTAAAGGGTTGGTAGGTGGCAACAAAAGCCCACTATACTGATATTCCTTCGGCTACCAACCAAAAGGGCCTGGCATTTTGATGGGTTAACAGACAAACAAAAATCATTAGCCCAGTTTTTTATTGTTTTCAGATTCTTGGTAATATGACTAATTGCTACTGGGAGCTTTTCAACAGGCTATTGTATGTATAACTGAAGGTCTGAAGGGTTTGAGTGATTAGGTTTATAAAAACAGAAAATAACAAGGGAGAAATAATACCGCCTTGCGGGACGCCAGCAGTAATGTGAAGCCAATCTGACTTTAAATCATCAGATGAAACTGCTTGCATGCGCCCGCGAATATAGAATGAGAACCAATCCAGCGCCCTGACTGAAACCATCAAATATGAAAGGATAGCTAAGAGGATATCGTGACTGACGGCATTAAAGGCATTAGTGAAATCGATTAGAAGTATTACTGGTATCATATTTCTTAATGCCTGCCCTTACGTCATAAGTCTCTTTAAGAAGGGTGTAGTGGTACTGTGACCAGGTCGAAATACAGATTGTAACGGATTTATCAACACTGTTACTGTGTTACTGTAAACAAAATGAGAAAATTGTTTAAGTACAACCTAACCTTTGACAAGAAAGGCAGGATTGAGATGGCTCGATAGTGAACAGGAAGGAGGGAATAGAACACTTAGTAATAGGACGGATCAAAGCTTTGCACCATAAAATGGAAACTTACCGTTTTCCAAAGAAAAGTTTATGATATGGCTTATCGCAGGCAGGACGTAGATAAGGATAGGAACTATCATGCGTCGGCTTATTTCATCAACACCAACAGCATTGGGTTTGACAGCGAAGATTGCTTTGTTAATTTCGTCCGGGGCGTCTGGAGAAAAAAAAAAGTGCTTATGTGAGGACGTGTCAAACCATTTATAAACGAAACAGTTTTTCTTGTCTTAATATAATCAGCTGCGGTATGGTAGTAAAATGATTACAATCCTAGTTACTATATATACTATATTTTTATACAAAAAGACCTGGACAATTTCTCTTCCTACTGCATAAAAAACAAACTCTCATTAAGCATTAATAAATGTTACTCAATAACATTTACAAGAAAACATAATATTAGTCAATATAATTACTCTCTTTGTGGTGTAAATCTAGAGAAAACCCAACTCGTACGAGATCTTGGTGTCACTCTCGACTCCAAACTTACCTTAGATGTCCATGTCAATAACATATGTAACCAAGCCTTTAAACTATATGGATTCGTCATTAGAGCTTGTAAAGACTTTAGAAAATCCTCAACCTATCTTTATTTATATAAATCTCTTGTTAGGCCTACCGTGAGACATAGGGTGTTAAGTCTTGTTTACCCAGTAAATACGCTGGCTACGGTGCCCTTCAAACCGGAACGCAGCAGTGTTTTCACACTACTGCTTCGGGCAGAAATAGGCACCGCAGGTACCCACCAGTCAATCTCCTGTAAACAGGGTACCCGCAGGATGGCTAGGAACACTATGCGCATTTAAGTGGCATACGTTGAGATGATTTACCGCATATTTAGAAAATGTGTCATATAAAAATTGTCTTATAGTGCCGCCCAACGAGTTAAAACTATCATCGTCGCTAGTAGATTCAAATGCCGAGTAGTACAATTCGTCATCAGAGGTATTTGACACACGGGCAAAGTAAGTAAATGAAAATAAATATATATTTAAAATATAATCTACTGAAACAACACCGGTGTTAACAAAAACAAACATGACTAAAAAAAAATAAAAAATAATGCATAGAAACTTATTTAAAATACTTCAAACGGAACGTGAACAAATGTAAGTCGATGATAAAAAGGCAACTACTCGTTGTATAGTAAGTGACAGTGACATAGCCTACAATAACACACATACATAATAGTTCTAAAAGTGCCTACGTATAATTTCAGGAGCTATGAAATCTTCTCCAATTAATGCCCTCCAAGTGGAGTGTGTAGACCCTCCTCTTTTTTCCGTAGACAATTTCTTGCTGATAAGTATTTTTCCAATGCCATTCAGTTCCCTTCTCATCCTATTTCAAAAGTCCTTTCCCAATTGTCTCGCTCCATTATCGTATTTTCCTATTGGTCCAACAAATCCCATCCTTTATTAGTGAATAGTTTTAATAGATACAAACTGTCCTCAATTTCCGTCCTCCCCCAAAAAAATTCTTCACTTTTTATCCCGCACTTGGATTCTTTATTATTCTAGCCTCGCACCATTCTTAACCTTGGTATAGATAAAACCACTATAAATGCTAATCAAAAATTTAATCAGATCATCAGTGTGGAATGGGCTAGCTGTGTTTTAATTTTTACAGATGCTTCTAAAAAAGATAGTTCCTATGTTGGTGCATCCGTATTTATTCCATAATATCAGGTTGTCTTGATCTATAGATGTCCTCCAGTATGCTCAATTTTTACAGGCGAATCTATTGCAATACTCGAAGCAGTTAAATTCATAGATGCAAACAGATCTCACTTCCCTAAATCGGCTATCCTCAGTGACTAAAAAGTTCCTTAGAGGATCTGCTGAAACTCGATTTCCACTGCAAACACTTTCCCCTATCACCTTTCGACTAAAAAACTTTTATAAAATTTAGACAATGCTGGCATAAAAATATTTTTAGCCTGAATTTCTGGCCTCTGGTATACGTGGCATTGAAGCAGCAGATCAATATGCCAAGCAAGCTATTGTTGTCGGCGATCCATATCACTCATACACTCCTGCCCAAGACCTGCGCTCTATGGCCAAACTACTTATGGAATCTTGGAATAACATGTGGCAGAAACCTAATAAAGTTTTGCATCAACCCAGCCTAACATTAGGGATGTTAGGCTGGATGGCCCTGGAGGCCCGGCCATGGTTTTTTAAATACAATTTTTTTTCCAAATTAGTTACCTCCGTTTTAATTCGACTAAGATTAGGATATGTTTGCTTGCCCAGTGTTTTTAGCCTAACTGCGCATACTGGATAATTCATTATGCTAGTGTGGCTTAGCAGAGGGTACATTAGATCATTTATTTTTTTCTTGTTCAAATCTTATAATCCGCCTTTATGATATACTACCTAAGAAAATTACCAGACCTATCAACATCCCTTTCATTTTAACTTTCAATGATCCACTCTCTATTAGAATTCTTTGTAAATTTATCCGTGTTAATAATATAAAATTTTGATGCAACCTTTCCCCCCTCCTATTCTTTTAGCCTGTTCCAAGGATACGTCATAAAAGTTAAAAAAAATATACAATTTTTAATAATAGGAAATAGTGATCGCGTAAGGCCACTAAAAATTATATACCATTATTATTACAAATACTAATACATTTTTAGAAACCGAGGTCGTGGGTTCCAATCCTGCGAGGACTCAACAAATTTTCATTGCTGTTTCCTAGTTGGTTAGGGTAATTTGGGCTTATCACCCAATGGTCTGAAAATTAAGATGATCCATGTGTCGGATGGGCTTGTAAAAAGTCGGTCCTGCGCCTTGCTCTCTCGGGTCCTGTCGGTTATCCTATCGATTGAGAGTATAAAGAATAGTAAGTGCGCCTGTGTTTGCGCGTACACTTGTGCACTATAATATCTCCTGCGTAGTTGACTGATCTGTAATATAGATCAGCCGCTGTAGTCGTAATCAACTGGAGAACATTACTCTTATTATTTACATAATTAATCGCGTCTACATCACTCGTAGTACTCAAATGTGTCCAATCCATCTCAGTCAGTTAAACATAGGTTAAGCGCGTCAAATTGACACATGCAAATTCATGAAAGAATTTGTGAAAGCTTCGGGAAAATAAAATACAGCGTCCTCTATATTTTCTAGTATTATGTAATTATACAATAAGTATTACAACGTTGTTTTTACATTTTTTACAATATTTAAACAAACTATAAAAGCTAGAATATAACAAAAACGCGTAATAACAAAAGCGGACTCTGACCAGGCTTATATATAATATTTACTTTACCTTGTATATATTTTAGTAAATTTGTAACAACATGGAAAACTTTGAAGAGATGACTTTAAGGACTTACGTATAAATACAACCTGTTGCCTGCTACTTCATCCGCGTGAAAATTTAATCTGTCCGTGAAAATTTAAAAAACATAGTGATCTCTACTTGGCAGAGTAAATATTCATACAAATTTTTAAGCAAGCCCTACAACTTAATGAGAGAGAGATGTCGTAATCAGTAAGTTAAAAACGGGATCTTCTTTATATATATCTATATATTAATAAGTATTATTACTTATCTTATTAGAAGTCACTGGATATATTTGTATAGTCACTGGTTTTACGACTAAGGATTTAATCATTGACTGTGGCCAGTCATTACTTGCGGCACTCAGACATGATCCTTCAATGCTGACCAAATGAGGAAGCTCCAAGTCACGGCGAGCTATGTAGTGGGTCTTGCTCGTTCTTTTAATAAATATTTGTTGGTGTTTCCCAGTTGGTTCTCTAGTGGACTAATCCAGGCTGATGATGGTGATGATGATGACGATGAGTAAAAATAACAACCGTTCGAGACAAAATATTTGTAAAAGGCAGCCTTGCACTGGCCATCGCAGTGTAGAACGACCCGCCATAAGATGGAGATATAGATCATGTTCAAGAAGTCAGTGAATGCGGGTGGCTCATGATTGTGCTTTTTGACGAGATATTGGTTAGGCCAGTGCTCAATAGTGGACTTTAAGTGATGATGGTTATGATGTCAGGTCTAATAAGAATTATTGTAAATTTATATTCCATAATTTACTAGGTTCACATTATTATGGTTCAATAAGTATTTTAGATTATTATGCTATAAGCTGTAAAACCATGAAACCATATTCGGATAACATCTGGTTGTTATAGAAGACATTTAAGATGATTTGCAAAAAGCGGTAATTATGAGGGCTTTACAGCTTCAGTAAAATGTTAACATCAGCTAATAGTCGCCTTTGTAGTTAATTAGTCCATTGAGAAGAGAAGACAAAAGAAGCCAATTTAGTTGGAGCTTCTACATGATGAATAAAAATTGGAGTATCTGAAACGATTCAATTTAGATAAAAGGTTTCGCGCTGAACCGATGGCGTCTTTCCAATGTTTATGATGCTTATAATTTTTTGATAAATAAAAATCGTCCGTCGTTATGTCATTAAGCTATAGAGGATGAATGTACCATTCGTATTACATGTATTGTTAATAACCATTTATGTATGAATAAAAAATGATATACAGTGTAGGGGAAGGTTACTATTAAAATTTTTAGGGTCTTAATCGGAAAAGAAAATAGGAGATTCAAATTCAAATATATTTATTCAATATAGAAGTTTACACTTGCTTATTGGTTGTCAAACACACTACCACGAGAAGGATACACACGTAGAGAAAAGTATAAATTAATTTATTTATTATATTTCAATAATAAAATATATATTAATGTATTCGCTTAGCTTATGCGCTGCGTCGATGAATGTTCATTTCCTAGCTTTTGTTAAGTACTTCCGTGTATTTGTAGGTACGTAATCCTGCTCTAATGATCATCTAGTATGGCTTCCGCTCAAAGGATAATAATGATTTGTAAGGTTTTTAAACGAAATATAAAATTAGAAATAGTTTAGGTCTTTATATTATACGTGTTATGAAGATGCGCAAATATTATAAGTATCAAATTCTCAAAACTATTTAATATAAGAAAAAAATATATAAAAATACTCATATATTAATATTAGAAATAGCTATCCGAAAAAGCCAATTTAAAAGGCGTTGATAAGTAATCGAAGCTTTCAAAAATGTTAACAAATGTAGAACCAAAATTATTTATGATAAAATTGTATTAGTAAACTTTTCTTAACAGTCAATAAAGAAACCTTCTAATTTTTACTGACCTAGATAGATATAAGTAAAGTTTAATATCTTACGCAAAAGAAAGAAGGAGAAACAATTTTCCAACTTTTAAATCTAATTGTCTTAAATTTCTCACAATCCTGCAGCTAAAAATGTTTCAATGGAAAATATAACGTAACAGAGATGGGAAGCGACGTGATAATTCCTTTCAAAGCTCAACGAAGCGAATGCCTCAGATATAGAAGCACGTATAAAGCACCATGTATTTAACAGTTTGATGCATCAAGGGTTAATGTAGCAGACGTATCCGTTTTATATTCAAAACACTATTTGTAGAACCTGTAAAGAAAGATTTATGGCCATATTTTTCTTAATAATGGCTCATGCGTACAAGAATCAATTGTTTTGTGATATTGGACTGTCAAGATAATTTTTTAAATCTGGATAACTTATATCATAAGAACTAAAATTGGACTACGTCGCTTAGAATAACAATAAACCCCTAACGGATAGAGGTGTATTAGAGGAGGCCTATGACCAGTAGTGGACTATCGCAGGCTGATGATGTATGTATGCATGTAAACGACATACGTTTAGAATTATAAAAAAAGATAACTTTTTTACCTTCCTTGATTACCTTAGGCATAGAAGATATTAAATATTTTCTTTGATTTAAGTGAGTTAACTTATGTTTTTAACAAACCAAAAGTAAAAATGAATTGATACTTTAAAAAATTAAATATAGTTGGTTATAAAAAACAAATTGTAGATAAAACATTGTTCTATTATCATGTACAGACTATGCTGAAATAGATAATTTACGAAAATATGAATGAAATCGCGTCGATGGAAAACATTTTATGCAAGCACAAATTTAAACCCTAAAAGGGTCTTACGTTTGCATCTCAATCACTGATTTCCCCTGAGATTCCTTCCCTGGAACGTGATGTTCACCTGTCCACACAATTGATCCATATCAAATGATAATCCTGTATTAATAGTTAAGAGAGAAAAGTGTTTATTTCGTACGCAATTAAAACAAAGTCACAATAGTAATGATAATTTCAGTAAATATAATAATATAATATAATTCAGATATAAAAGGTCCGTTTAACTTGCAATACAGGAGTGGAGTTGCGGCTGGAGCACCCCAGCGCCGACCGTCAAACAATAGAAGCTCATACGCCCCTGTTCTAAGTGGTGGCTAGAAAGAGGGAGACGGCTCCTTAACATTCCGCGCGACGCAGGTTCTCTCAGGACACGGCTGTTTCGGAGGGTACCATGTGCCGCGTGCTAGGGAGCCTACAGAGGAGTGCTACTCACTGTGGCGTATGTGTGCCAAGAGACGGCCCAACACGCCTGGAAGAGTGCCCAGCCTAGGTCGAGCAATGCTGAGAGCTGCGTAGTGTCGTGGGCACGACCTTTCGCTTTCCTGCCGCTAGCATCCTGCACTCACGCAGGATGCATAGTATAACCATTCCCCAGGATATTGGCCGCGACTAGAGTCTTTGACTCAGCACGGATAGGGACATCTACTGGTTGAATATATGCAGGTGTCATCTGCGAATAAGGCGGTGTCTACAAGACGGTGCTGCGGGATGTCATTAGTGTACAAAGTGAACAGGATCAGCCTAATACGGAGCCTTGGGGTACGCCGGCACGGACCGGTCGAGGTAGTGATTTTGTTCCCTTACGCGGTATCGAAACGTTCATTTCTGAGGAAGTCTCGCATAATGAGTACGAGATAGTCGGGCACGCCGAGCTTATATAACTTGTATATAAGCCCTTCGTGCCATACTTTATCGAACGCCTTCGCCACGTCGAGGAAAAGCGCCCGTGTGATGGCCTCGATTGTGGCTTTAATTTTCTCCGTGATGCGGGTGAATTTGGTTTGCATGGAGAGCTTGGTCTCGAAAGCCTGAATTGAATGGGGTAGAGTCCTTTAGATTTCATAAAATCTAATAAGGGGCTAGGACAAGACGTTCATATATTTTTCCAAAACCCTTGAGGAGGCTAATGAGACGATAGGAACTGGGAAGTGTAAGGGTTTGCCGAGTTTGAGGAACCCTTATAACTTCAGCATCCTTCCAAGTGTTTGGGAAAATACCCTGAAAGAGCTCGATGTTATAAATTAAAACTAGGATGTTAATTAAATGTTCCGGGAGGATTTTAATGACGCGGTTGTTTATGCCGTCGGTGTCTGGGGCTTTCCGAGGTTTGAGATTTTGATAATCGATTGACTTTCGCTTTCGGTTACCAGTGAAGTTAAATCGCGAGGAGGAAGTTAGCCAATCGCTCGACCTTGCTTTCCACCTTTTGGCGGTGAGCGTGTCGATCAGTTGAGTGCTTGGCGCACATTGGGCCTCAAGGCTGTTGGCTAGACATTCGGATTTTTCTTCATTGAGAAACGCTCAAAGGAATATCAGGAAGGTTAGGGATGGGATAGAGGTGGCATCGGCGGAGTTCCAATTCCGGCCCTTCAGACTTTTAGGAAGCTGCCAGAAGGCCTGATGGATGGATGCAAATTGTTTAGATCTGATTCCCACTATCGTTCCTGGAATTCAGCCATGCGCGGCTTGGACCGATGTTCATGGGCGCGCAGCTGTCTCCAGTTCCGTTCGGTTGATACCAATCGTAGTCACGAATCGCAGCCCTCTTGCGTCGCAAGAGGTCCTTGGTCGTTTGGCAAGGCCCAGCGGGGATTTCTCCACTGGGACCTGCTTCGAGAAGGCCTCGGCGACACTTTGACATGTTTGTGGGCGCATGAGCAGCGTGATTCGCGTCATTAGCACTGTGCAGGACTTTAGGAATGGCATCTAAGAGTGGTGAGCTAGTGCATCTAGCTGTGATTTGAGTTTGCGCCAGTCAACTATGGTTTTGAATATGATATTTTGGGAGTCAGGTGGTTCTAATTTGAGGACGACTGGGCAGATGATCGGAGGTTAGATCTTCTATGACCTCTATACTCTAAAAAGCGAGATTGACGTTTTTAGGAGGGCAATATCAAGCACATCCGATCTGTGGCTACCATGGCGCGGGTAGTGCGTGCTTAAGCGGTGCAACGACACTGGAAGTTAGGTATTCCTGATAGTGCATCTAGTGCTGCACCTCGCGAGTCGATTTTGTAGCTGTTCCATCGGGTGTCCTTGCTATTGAAGTCGCCTTGCCAGAATGACGGTCGCCTCCTAGGGAGAATAGCGTCTCGAAGTCGGATTCAATTATCTCGTATGAGCTTCTACACGGTAAGTAGACCGAGGCTATGGTAACTGGTGCGTCCTGTCAGCGGCTAAGTGTTAGTGTGTTATGGTGTTATGCATCGACTCGTCCACGAGACATCGGTGCTGTCGCGGGGTCACGTGAGCCATTCAATGTTTTTTAGTATAAGAGATGTTCAGTTGTTGTCATCAGTTTCACTCTTTGGAAATATCTTTGAGATTTCTAAAACTATATATATATATATATTATTGAAATGTTATGGTTAGTAGAATTTTGTAAAGAGGTAAAATATTAAAAAAAAAACAAACGCAGTGCGTTAGGCCGTTAGCGTGATATAAATTAATATTTTTTTTAAATGATGAATAATAAATATTAGTGCCATTTTTAGTAATTTTTCAACTCTTACTACTTTTTCAAATCTATAGTTTAGAAATATTGTTAGTTGCACCGAAAGATATTTTTGTGAGTCAATGATAATATCTTAACCAATACCATCGTTATTATTACGTTGTTTTTTAAATTACTTTGACATTTTTAAATGTGCAGAATAATTTATAGTGGCATAGAATTTTAGAGATATTAATTGTATATTGAGAAATTGTGCAAATACTTACTAAATTTGATAAAATATTGTAGTTTCGCGTTTCTAGATATTTTCTAGCGTTAAACTTATATAACTTTTTTTTCGTAACTACTTCCCTCTTTTAAGAGTAATTTCTATTTAAAACATGTTTGTAGTCGTTGGAAGATGATAAACAATTGTTAGCATAGAGTATATAAAGGCATTCGGCATTATATTTAGTATTAGCTATGGATCCGCGCTTTGCCGTGTGGTCTTAAAATATGAATCTAAAAAAGATGATGTCAAAGTCAAATATCTTTATTCAATATGGAAGCTTTACACTTTATTATTGATTGTCAAATAATCTTCCACCGGTTCGGAACTAGAAGCCTCTGAACTAAGAAGAACCGTAACCGTAAGAAGCGTGAGAAACTCGCCGGGATTTTTTTTATATTATTCAATAATTTTCACAAAATACATCAATTTTTAAAACTTCGAAATAGCCTGTTTATTACCAGGGTGTGTTATCTATCAAGTAGTAATTACAAAAATAATATCCTTTAACACGCAAACGTTCCTTTACAACATTTTTAAATTTATTTACAGATAATTGCTGAACGTTTTTTTGATGCGACGGCAAAAGATAGGTAAAAGAAAGTATGTCAATAAAAATCTGACATTTTTATTCGTTATTAACGGAACAAAACAAAAAACATGAATTGACTAATGTGAACTCATTTTAAAGCATCATTAAAAATTAATCAATGAACGACGTATGCTAAATGAGCTAAATTTCAACAGTATTAACTGCACAAAACGTATTGTTATTCAAAACAAAGGCACACAATACACAAACAATTCTTTTTGGGGAACAATAAGCGTAACTGATTGAGCTTATGAATACTTTTAATTACAATATACATAGTTGTAATGCAATGTCTAAATGGTTTTTCAATATATTTTTTTAATATTGAATTGCATTCCTTGTCTGTTTTGACGATATTATACAAAATTATCATAAATGGTTATGATCGAAACTATAATATAACATTTTCAATATAAACGGATGTTAATATCAATTTTTTTTAGGTTTTGCTTTGTTGTAGTGGAATCTGCTCAAAGTGGTAGGTTAACTTATTGCATTGTAAAGTTTTTGCTGTAAATAAGTTTACCCAAAAATTATATGGCGATACTGCTCATCGCCTCTGAGGGATCAAAAATGATTTTTATTAGCTGGTGCTTGGTGTGACGTACAATGCTTCGCATATACATCAGCACATTGCACATGTTCATTAAAATAGGTTCATAAGTTTTAATTCTATTTTCAAAACGGACAAAAAGTGAAGAATGAAGTTAGTAAGAATTCGAAACCGTTACTTTGTCAGTGACAAAGACATTGCATTAATCAATGGCAAAGTTCGTCCGTCGCTACCGAGGGAGCTATAAATATTTTTTTATTAATTATATGCAATATTTCAACGACCGTGTTATGCGAATATTTAAGAGTTTTTTACTTAAAAAAAAACTGTAATAACTCAGAACAAATTAGTTACGCCAGAAATGGACATCTTACTTTTTGTTTTTACACCTCAAACCCGTGTGACAGTATTGTTTGTGCTATATGTTGCAATAACATAACGTCGTTGTCAAACCAAAATCTGCTACGTAGCAAAAGTATAGTTTCGAGATATTAACAAAAGAAGTTTTCCTGAAAAATTTTACGAGAAAGTTTACATTGAAAATTATTGTTCATGAAAGATACAGTTATAATTAAGCGTATTCTGCGTGTCAAATAAATAGATTTTTTTATTATTTCGTTTAGAATGAAAAATAATCGCATAACAGATTTTATGTGTCAATTTTAGGACACATAACAGGTTTTAATAAGATGATATATTGAAATTACCTTAGGAATTAACATCAATTTCGTGAAAAAACAGTAGGTATTTATCAGGTATTTTTTATTTTTATTATTAAAGGGATTGATAGTCTGTAAATGATGCCAATTCTTGCAGTTTATTGGATTTGGTTTTAATTATTTATAGAAGACCATCATACATCCGCGTGTTCAGGTAACTTTCGTGTATGTGATGCGGAAAAGTTGCATAATTTTCTAGAGAATAATATTATTACTTATAATAATATTATTATATTATTCTCCAGATACATTAAATTCCTTCTCCAGAAATTGAAGCAGCACTTAAGAATACGTCATCTAAATATGTCATATTTTTAAGTGCTGCTATATAAATTACTGTGGAATGACCTGTCCCTTTATACTTGTTAAAATCGTAGCAAAGGTTCTAATACTATAACGCTGTTATGTAATGCTGAGGTGCATAAATAAGTTGTTTTATGCTACGCTCATTCGTGAAGTGGGCATTATTAACCTCTTAGATTAGATAGAAGTAGATTCTCTCACATCTATTTGAGAAAAGTTCGCAATTTTACCCAACGCAATTGCCTTAGATCTGTTCTGGTAAATCACTAATTATCGAGGTATTTATAAGCTCTGCATACATTTTTAAGATATTAAATTACACAGCTTGTGAAATCTTTCGATGAAACCCGTTGCATTTGCCAGTTGCATAGTAAAAAGTTACACCTGCAGTACGAGATTTATAAATCTTGAAATAGCGGCACTGTATTTTTGTTTATGATGCAATGTATTGGCAAATTATTTTGGTGTCAAAGGGAAATTTTGCAGGTCAACCCTTATATATGCGATATCGATATAAGGGTTAGTCTACAAGTTTTCTGTTGCCATATGTTAGCTTAACGAGTATTCTTTTCGGATATGAGTTTTATAGACCTCTTCCATCCTTTCTCGGTTTATAAACGGCATGCACGCTGACATTGCACGATAATAATACCTTGGCACTTTAAGAAGTAATGCAATCCATTGGTTTGCACGATGTTTTGTCTAGGTGAAGTCAGTTACATTGTCGTGTATCAATACTGCTTGTTAAAAAAATATCGAAATACTTATAATTTAATATTTGCACAACCAGACTTGGGCACAAAAACATCAAAACTTACTTGTTTTCGAGAGGTACGATTATCAAGATTTGTTTTCTTAGGTAAGAACAACACGGTAGGTCCTTACCGTGGCTAAGACTTTTTTCATTCTATGTTTTTATATTTAAAAATTTGTAATGGTACATCCACCGTTCTTCTCGTCATAATAATCCACACATAAAATTATGTTTAGTTTATGTTTAATTGCACGACGATTACAACGATTTCTTATAGATCGATTCTTTTGGTGTAGCGCTAATTTTTATCTTAATGCCCTTGTATGGTTTTCGTAATAAACGGGTGCGCTTTGGTGTGGTTTTTATTCTGATGGTAGGTTTTGAGAGGTACGTGAGACCTCGATGCCCCTAGACGAATCTTTGTACTGTACTGGAGATTTATTTTATGAATCACTGCTACTGCTACAAATGATGTGACATCTACCTTTAGTTGCCGTAGGAGTGGGTAAAGAATTAATTACCTCTGTTGAAAAAATTGTTGATGTGCTGGCAAAATGGTGTTTACACGGGTGATCGACTCTATCGTAATTTATGAGACCTATGTGCCTATGTGATTTGCGAGGTACTAATTCTTTCTCATTTAATGTGGTAAAGGTTGCTTCTCCAAATTCAGAACTAAATTGATTTTTTTTGCTTTTTTTCATTGCAAAGCTCACAAATGAACATAGGGTACACTTAGATTCAACTGACTGCGTTGGGATACCCTTAAAATTATAAAAGCAATGAACGTCTTGGTGTAATGCAGTCCCTAGCAGGATTGGCCGCGGTGCTCTTAAGGGTCTCTGTTGAGCCGCAGACGCTGCGATATCCAAAAGTTAACCCGGCTTCAGATTTTGTATATTATATGAGGGTTAAAAGAAATAAACAATAACAACCATTTGTTCGCTTTCAAGTTCATATTACGAGTATATCGTAACGCTAAAGTGTTGAAAAACAAGAGCTAGCCATATTAACGCTTTGTTGTTATTTAGTTTTGTATAAATAAGCAATGATAAAAGCGTGTGATAAACTAAGTAATGTTTATAATACACACTTAGCAGGTTTAAGAGTACCGGCACACACGGTTCTCTCATTGCTCGTGGTCAAAAAAAATGTGCTATGTATGGAATATGGCACATAAAAGGTTTTATTTGACAAAATTCTAGCTGCTATATTTTTTAAGAGGTCATAGTTCGACCAATATTTGTGATAGGGTCATAGATGTTCTTTCATATGATGAATAAGGCAATGGACTACACGCTATGGTCAAAATCTCAAAAATGACACAGCAGGTTTTAGTTTGACAACGACGATAATCTGTTTGTAACAACAGCTGTGATTTTTTTGTTGTACAATTATCAAATATTATTTTTACTTTAAACTTGGCTTAATAGTTAAACAAACTTATTTAATTTAAGTAAACTTAATAAACTTGACTATTAGATGTAATTTTTAAATATGTACATGAACAAAAATACTGACTTGCAAAAAAGAACTTATATGAACAAAATAAATGCAGTTAGCTTGTAGTTTTGGTGTATGGTGAATTGAAACTTTTGCTGGAAGCTAACGGGAACAAACTTTTGCATTCAATTAGTTGTGTTAAGGCTTTTTTCTGGACCGTTTAATTTTTTGCTTCCTTTATACTAAATTTGTGTATTTCAAGTAAAATTGGAATCCCCAATTTACTCAGTGTCACGTTAAATATAATTCATACGTTTACAAGAGACAACAACATATTTATTTTGGGCAATAATTATAATTCAAAACAGTCTTAGGAATGGAATTATAGGGATTAGAACGTTTAGAATTGATACCGAGTTTTTTTCTTTGGTTATTCTGAAGTCAGTATGAAGGCGTCCTATTCCGAACCGGTGGTCATTGACAAATAAATAAGTGTTACACTTCCATATTGAAAAAAAGATATTGGAATTTGAATTGAATTTGATAGACAATAAATCCAGACATAACCATAAATATCTATATATTTCTGCTACTGTTGGTGCGACACTAAGTCGCTAAAACTTGAGAATCAGCGGACTGATTTGACAAATTCTGATTTTTAAGTATTCATGGGAGAATTGTGTGTTATATTATATGTTGATATTTGATATTGACAAATAACAATTTCTAGTCGCAATCATAATATTTCAGTTACTTTTTAGTTAAATGATACACTGTCATTTAACTAAATAAGTAACTTCCATTAAACCAAATTTTATCTAGGTTAAACTGCGGTTATGTATATAGTCAAAATAGTATCGTTCGCATTTTACAACTGTATGTTACATATGATTGCCCCCAACCAGGTGGGATACCGATTTCCGTGCAGTATGTCGGCCGTCTTGGCGTTCATTGGAAAAAGCCTATGTCTAGCAGCGGACGTATTAACGCTACTAATAATGATGATGATAATGTTATATCATGCATGTTTTTCCAGCCATATATCATGTATGTTATTAACCATTATCGATATAAAGTGCAAATATAGCACTATGTCATAGTGTAGAAATCTCATGCCAGACTTTCTACCTGCTTATCCAAAATTACATGGCAATCTGATGATCAGTTTGCTATTGCCCTTCGTAACTACCTAGAAACATTGAAAAGATTTTAACCCCTGGTTTTTAAGTTCAAGCCAATACCAATAGGATTAGAAGGCAGTTGAATCAATGTGTAATAGTCGTTGCAGTGTATGAGCGTTAGGTGCGAGTTGGAAAATAACAAATTCAAAAAAGAAACGAAAGGTTCGATATCATTAGTAGTCAAACTTATGCAACAATCATTTAAAATTTGGGTTTAGGATTATGCTATTATTTTTTTAAAAATTGAATCATAAATTTATCATAAACAAAGTATTGATTTAAAAAGAAACTGTTCCAACTATCTCAGTCTTCCATGTTCGAATAGTTTTTTTATTTTGCAACTTTTAAAAATATAGATCATTTCGTTTTCATTCTTGTATTATTTACAAAAGAGTTTCTTATGCAACTTCACTATATATCACAAAGAATTACTCAGAAAGATTAAAACCGCTCGTTGTCTGCAAATTGATAAAAAGATTGCATTAATCAAAGCAGTGAGCGTTTATCCTTTAATACTGCGTTCTGGTAAATGCATGCGTTTTAATAATACAGTATATGTATGATAATTGTTAAGTTCTATTATTATTATTCATTTATTTAAACTTTTAGCACAAATAAAGTGTACACGGGCGGGTTAATGCCTTAAGCATTTTCTAACAGCCAACCTTAGGGAGGCTACGAAAATTCACAGTATATGCACTAGAAAATTTAAACTAACATAATAATACTTTACCACCACCGCAATTAACTCGTAAGCAGAAACAGTAGTACATTGAACTTGAAGTAATACATTTATATTTTTTGTGTGTAGATTTTTCTTCTAACTGGAGGAAATTCACATCATATAAATTTTTTACGAAATATGCAGTATTTTTATACATATTTATTAATACTGCCAAAGCAAAACATTTTATAGCAATCGTATGGAATGAAACATAAAAAGCCTGCTATGTGTTACAGAAGTAAAATTCGTTTTTAAATATGACCTAGGTTAAGAAAAAAATACTACATTCTAATTATTCATATCTAATCCTTTTATACACTTTAGTAACTAATTTATCAACCATTTTGTATTTCTTTTATTAACTCAAAAAATCAAAAGATTCTCCAGTCAAAGATTTTCTTTTGGTTGTTATCGAAAGCCGTTTTAAGGATTTCCGTACCTAAGGGTTTTCAGTACCCTATTAGTAAGTAACCCCTGTCCATCTGTTTATAGGACCTTCTCATCACTTGTCCTTTATATTTCAAGTGTAACATCCAGTGTACATACATATTTAGGGTAACACCATATTGCATGTATTTTAATAATTTAAAAGCTTTAAGGGCGAGCTTTTCTGAAAAAAAATGCTTTTACCTGAATTTGTGGTCACCATCAAATGTTGGATTATCAGATACACAATAAATGACACAATGGTACTCGTAAAATATTAAAATATCTCCTTTGACGTCGTTTCAGTCTGTCAAAGCCCACTGCTGAGCATAGGCCTCCCCAATAAGTCGCCAAGAAGCACGATCTTGTGCCACTAGCATCTTCCAACCTGCCAACTGTTGGATGGATTGATTGCAGCTGAGTTGGATTCGTCGTCCGTAGACCTCTGCGTGAAAGTTGCACTTACTCAACCGGACTACTCGTCTTAGGTACCTAAATATATTCGTCTTCAAGTTCGAGCATAGTACTCTAAATAACCAACGGAGTAGGAATGATATGAGTGTTAGATTTTTATTCTTATTATGTATAACCATAAAATCAGAATAAAGTTGAAAAAATATTAATAAATATGGTTCAGATAACTTTTCTTGTTTAAGAATATTTTAGTTAAACATTTTTTAACCCACTAGGAAACTTTTAAAATATTGCCTTTTTCTTCTGAAAATGAAAAGTGCATCAGACGTGTGGCAATACAAGAGATATAAATGCCGAAGAGTTGAATCTATTCCTTACTAATCACCGCAATTCTGCAAAATAACAAAATATAAAAAAGAACATTCAATCCACATTTTTCCTATGGTCCTTGGCGGTGTTTTTTTGAGACCCCACTGTCTACATAATCAATAATTTCACTTTCTACATAATCAATAATTTTTCTTTGTTAATAGAATAAGGACCAAAATAAAATACTACCAAATAGACTGCACGATTCGTGAAGAGATTGCGCGTACAAATCTGCAAACAAGTGTGCCCCTAATTGCACTCCGCAGTGGCTGTTTTCGTCTAGAACATCTCGCTCCGTAAATTAGTCGGCTTGTTAGCAATCAAAGCGTCTTGTTCCATCTCCGCTCCATCTTGATTGTTAAACGAAACTTTTCTTCATGAATTTTTCCAATAAAGCAAATTAAAAAAAGAAAGATTATAATTGATACTTTCTTTTTAATCATACACAAGACCTATTTAACGGTTTGACTCTAGACTCAAAAGAAATCGTTACAAAATTTGTCTTTGCTACACAAAAATAAATAAAAATAACCTATTTTGACGATTAAAATTAATTACATTTTAGAAAAAAAAACTAAAGTTATGTAATAAAAATCTGCAATAATATTACGGTTTTTGGTAAAAAAAAAACAGATTGGTAAGTAGTGTAAGCGTAGTAAGGAATTATGTTTTTTATTCTATCCTATATTTATATATTGAAAAAGCTTATTTCTAAACTTTTTTCGTTTATTTTTTTAAAGGCTGTTGGGAGCGTATTGAAAATATGGATATGGATTTTTTAAATATGGTTCCGACTTACATTAACTATTTACTCTAAAGACGTCATCTAATGTAAAATAATTGCATATACTATTACTTTTTTAACTCGCTGAATACTACAAAAAATATCTAAGATTTTACAGATTGTCTCACATATTATTAAGAATACAATATTTTAAATTTAGATACTCTATTTGCAGATGTCCTTCTGATCATAAGGTGACAGGTGCATCTTTTCAAGTCTGTAAAAAATACTGTCTTCCGATTTTAAGGGCATGTAACATATGGTGTCTCGGGGTTTTGAGTTGATTTTTGGAGTCTTGCGACGGTCACTAATGTACATGGTGCACTATTTACCATCACGTGAACGTTCTGCTCATTTCATCGCTTTAACTAGTAAGAACATTTTTGCCGATCAACTTAAACTTATTATTATGTTTTTTATTTTTTGAAAGTTAGACCACCATTCGTAATAGAATCGGATTACATCAACAACTCCTGAGTGATTCTGCTGCCTCTTTAAATCTATAGTATTATTTAAAATATTCGTAGAAGACCATTTAAATCAAATTATCACATTCGGAGAATTACAATAATCGGAACCAGTCCTAAAACAATATTCACTTAAGTTTATCACATTATGTTTAAAGCAAGGAAGCTCCGAATACTAAACTATACTAGTATAATGTTAAATATTATTTATTATTATTAATATTTTTTGCAAGTTGTTTTTATAGAAATGCCTGTCAATGAAAATTTTAATACTATAACAATTTATATTGAATTTAGTTAAATGTATTCTGTCAAAATTGTTGTGGTTTATTGAGTTAAACATAGTTTCTGTAATGTATAGATACTACAAAAGGTTCCTACAGCTCCTATCGTTTACATTAAATCATTTTAACATTTAGGTGCCCGTCTTCGCAGAGCTAGGAAACCTTTATATTGGACTCGTCATCAGATTACTAAGTGTTACCCTAAAGCACCTGAAAAGCGGTATAGCAGTAAGTTTTGTGCAATCCGCGTCATTTGGTTCTGGTCTGAGCCAGCCCTGTCTTGGGCTTATAGCCTACCTCTTCACTGCAAGGCGCATAGCAATCTCTAGCCTATACCTAGGAGTCAGGCTCCCTCGAATCTAGTACTCTAGGTCTGTGGAAGATAGAAGAATAGGACTCCTAGCTCTAACTCTCTCTATCTGCAAATAATATCAAAGACGTTGTTAATTCAAGCCTGATCCAGGAACATGTAATCTTTGCACCAATTTAATAAGCAAATTTTAATGGCAGGCAAGCTTCCACTTAGCCAAACATTGACTGACAAAAGCACTAAAGTGCATTGGCAGCATCGCTTTGAAGTATCATTGCGCTTATAGGATCATTAAACTGTTCTTCTCAATGTCGTTTACTTAATTAGTATGGCATGGGTTTATATCGGTTTATATGTTTTTGTATCGGGATGATTATACGAGACGTTATGCGTTCGATTTTAACGAAATCGAATTAATTGGAGAGAGCCTCGAGACTACTCAGAAATACATCGGCCTCTGCATATTTTTGAATCGGCGTCCTCCAAAACTTTTACGGTATAAATTTTGTGAGATTAGCTTTGTTATTCTTTCCAACAAGTCCAAAAACTAACTGCTGGGCTTCCAAAAATACTGTATAATGTTACAGAACTATATATGACAAAAAGTAATATATATATTAAAGATATATGAATTTTTTGAAAGATGGATTCTTATAGAGGTTAGTTTGAAAGATAAATTTTAATATTACTAAATGTGTTTCAAGTGCTTAACACTTTACTGATAATATTTAATCTAAAATTATGTTATCCTGATTTTAAATGATATTATTTATTATGTTTTATATAAATTTATGAATGTTTTAGATCAGTATATATTTGATTACTAGAATTGTCTTGCGTAAAAGTAAAATCAAAAGTTCCACCTTTGTACATTTTTTTTATTTTACGTTTACTTAAAGTTCAGATAAATATATGCATTGTGATGAGAACTAAAATGAAATATTAATTACCAAACCTTCGTAGGTTTTAGATTTCCGTACTTTAAAGGTTTTCTCGACCCTATTAGTCAACGACGATACTAAATAAAAATTAATAACAAAAAATAGACCGCGATTCAATAGACACAACACTTATAAGTCTCAAAACAAGTGTCCCTTAATTGCTCCTCGCAGTGGCTGTGTTCGATTCGGAGTCGTCTCAACCAATAATTGGTCGGCTTGTTGGAATCAAAGCTTCTTGTGAAAGGTCCGAACAAACTTGACTTCTGAATTGACATTTCGTTTATGAATTGTACCACGGTTTTGTAACTTAAGATAATTTGTAATACCAGAATGCACCCTCTCTTTATTTGCTATATAAATTAAAACAATAAGCTAGTATAGATTTCTAGACAAACAGAAAAAAAAGATTCATAATGAGGATTTTACATAATCATATCATTCATATTACAATCGGATCATGACTAATGCTTTGACAATTAAATATGCCCGTTGCTCGGCGCAACGATATTGCATTTGAATCGTAACTTATTCTATAACCATTAAACTATGTCGAAATTTGTTCATGACTAACTCCTAAGTTTCAGCCAGCGTTTGCAATTTTATAGCGGAAGTGTGTGATTACTGCAAACTTGTTTTTCCCTTTCTGTTTTGTCTGTCCCGTGACTACCCTGTGAAGCTGAACTGTGTTAAAGAATAAACGCTAAATCTGTTAAATGTCCTTTTTAGTTTTTACTATATTACCTAACACATAATTATAACTAAAGCTTAAAGGACCACATGACAAGCAATAACATGAAACAAAAAAAAAAACTAATATAGAAGTCAGTCTGTCAGGACGAAAGCAACGAATTAATAAACATGACTAAAATCACATTTCGAAATAAATCGCTTTTAAAATAAAGAAAGTAGTCAATTTCGAAACATTAAAAAATATTTTACAAGTTCTTAATTATTATGTTTCACTATAAAGGAACATGGAAAATCATTAGTTATTATCGGTTGTGCGACATAACATCACATTATTCTTATTAATAAATATGATTACTAATTAAACTAAAGTGAAAATGTAGTGCAAACATTGAAGCTTTTAATGATAACTTTTAAGTCAATGATATTCTTTAATGTATATTAAAATTAACTTTAACATAGCAAACAGTCCACGGACATCATCAAAAAGAGATAGTGTTTACAGAACTCCAAACAAGTGCGTCCTAATTGGACTCGGAAACGGCTGTATTTGTATCGAAGTTGCCTGGCACCGTTGATAAGTCGGTTTGTTAGCAACCAAAGTGTCTTGTTCCAGGTTCGATCTAAGTTGGCTCTAGAATTTACGTATTTATACCGATTCTTGCCAACAGATCTTACACCGTGAACTAGAACAAAACAAGAAAAGAAACATTTGGACATTGTCAAATGTTTCTTCTTGTTTTGTTAAAAAAAAATAAGAACGGTCATTACCGTTCTTACTTTTTTTTTATGATTTTTAATAATTTTATTGCAATCAGAGCAGTTTAATTTTGATTCTTGGTTTGTATTGAAATATATACTTACAAGGTACAGTAATTGGTACTATAATTAGACATAAAGTTACATATTTTATCTTCAACAATGGCAAATTCCCAAGTTGACTTTCATTCCATTGTATTATTAAGTAGCCTATGTCCTGTTTTTATAATATATACTACGTATTTACTAAATATCATCAAATCGGTTGAATGATTGAGACGGTAAAACGGACAGACAGACATAAATACAGATATACTTATACACAGAGTTCCTATCCCATTAATAGTGTGGAAATATGGATTTCTTACAGTGCTTATTTAGCAACCGTTTTTGTATTTCGTGCACTTATGTCACTTTTAAGCACACAGTTAACGAAAAAAAAATTAGAATCGAATCGCTAGAGGTAAAAATATGCCATAAATAAATTTTTTATTATATAATAAAGTTACAGTATTTTTTTATTGATTTGATAACAAATAAAGCTTGTAAAAACTAACTAGATTTAGTGACTAGATGAGGTTGCGTAAGCTGCAAAAAAAATACAAATGAATTCATATAAAATGACCACTAAAGTAATTTTAAAATATTCATATATTTCTCAATGTTTGTTGTAACAACAAAAATACACACAAAATTGAACAATAAAAATAAGTATAGATATCATTTAACACATTTATTTATCGTATTATTCTTTGGCTTTTATTCAGTCAATCGACTCTTTTTCGTTATGAAAAATTTGTCACAAATCAATTCAGTGTTTTAACTTTTGTTGTCCGAATAAATATTTATTTGGTGAAGAGAACCAATTATTCAACATTTTCACGACAAAGCGTTAATTGTGAACAGAAACGAAATAATTATATCGTTTTTAAGTTAAATAAGACAGTTTGATAACGAAAGTAAATTTTAACACGTATAATATTTCTATTTACTATTAGAATAAAATAAAATCAACATTGTTAACTTTTTGGGATACAGATTTAAATTATTGTCTACTAGTGAAATTTAATAAATGTGATAAAAAATATATGTATATAACTATGCCTATTTAACATTAACTGTTGTCATCTGTTATTAAAAGTTTTATTTATTCGCCGTTTATTAAGTCTTACGAATTTGTATTACGGTTCTATACAATTGATATCTATTAAGATAGAAGGATATCTATTCTATATCTTTTACTCATGCATGGAATTTTGTAAAATTTACGTATACCACATTTTTATAAGGCTATTAGCTTTTATGATGTGATGAAGATGATGTAATTAAACTCTAGTAATAGTTTGGTAATATTTAGGCACCGGAAATATAACTCTGACGACGAAATTTAAATTCTAACGAAAAAGGTGGAGGTTCCCCCAAGGGAGCGCACGTCGCTTTAGCTACCTATTGAGAACATATTAAAATTGCATGACCACTTTGCAACATGTTAAATTTAAAAGTGGACAAGCAAATCCAATAATAATATGTAAAGGAAACTTCTTATAAAAATACGAAATTTGCAACAAACACGTGTGATAAAATTGCTCCTTTATAGAATCGTGTACACTCAATAAGTGAAATATCACCAAAAACTAGCAGAAAAAGCAATAAAACATCAATAAAAACACACGTCCAGCATGATTTTCACAATGCGTTTGTATTAAGGACGTTGTACTTTGTTTCTTGCCATTAAAATCTTTCTAATAACTTGGTTTTCTTCCAAGACGCAGTTTCAGCCCTTTGCCTCCATCGGAGCTGATCTTAAATTTATTGATCGTATTCGATCAACATAACAGTAGAGCAGTAAAGGTCTACTAAAAGTGTGACACTAGTTTTTTATTTATTTTATAATTATTTTACTAAGTCGTATAACTAAACTAAATGAAAAAAGCAAGTGTATGGATTACTATAATATAATACTATAAACGCAAAAAAAAATTAAATATACACGTTAACCTACATCCCTGTACCTGTTTTTTTAAATGGTATGATAGCTTAAGGGCTGTTTGAGAAGTTTCTACACTCCTTAAGAAATGAAAAACACATGGAAGGAGATTAATATCTTTTTACCTTTGCTTTCGAAAAATGCTAAGTAGCTTATATATATTTTACACTTGTTTTATTTTACATGTTCATGCCAAAATAAGATTAAAGAGTTATCAGTAATAATGAATTCCTAGTTATGGACTAAATGACGTTACGAAAGCATTCATGAATATGGAATAGAACCGTTATTTGGCTTCATAACGTAATCATTATCATTAAATATAACGTATATTTCTACTGTATGTATCAATCATATACTTAAAAGAGAGTACAAATAAATATTCATGTCATTGACTTTTGCTTGGCTTCTATCCAGTTAAATAACATTCCTTAATATAAAAATTGGCACAGATTATAAACACCATTTAATTTATTCACCGCTTTTAACTTTTGTAGTTTAAATGAATATTCAGTTGGTCGAAAGCTCTCATAAATACACATTTGCACAACAAAGCTTTCATAGAGCACGAAAGAAAAATAAAATTTTAAGTAAAGTAAGACCGCGTAAGTTATAAAAGTAAATCATTTGTAGTTGTGCGTGTAAGATATAGAAGTAAATAAGTGACACTCTTAATAAAGAAAAATCTAAGGAAAGTATAGGTTTTCCAGAGACGTACAATAATAAAACACCCCTAAAGAAGTCATAGTGTCCTCAAAGGATAAGTTTTTATTTCGTTTTAAATAAAGAAAAATAAAATTATTTTGTGCTTCACTTCAATGTCCTTCGTTTTAACATAACTTAATTTATGGAAAACACTCTAACAAGAAAAATAATCATTCGGAGGTTAGATAAACGTTCATGTAAATATTGATAAAACCAAAGAAAATAGATTGCGTTTACTTAGTAAACTATTCAACATTTACTTAAGTCAGTCGTTCAAATATTAAAATGCCCGCTGGCGTTTCGGGTACCTTAAGCGGAGAAAAACGCATTAATTTTATTTTTTAAATCAATATACTTCGTTTTGCGAAATTAATTTAAGAAGATTTTTATTTTATAACTACGGAATACCCAACGGTCTTACCGTTGGGTATTCCGTAGTTATAAAATACCTATTTCCATACATATAAATTAATGCAAGGAATGGAATTTGAATGGTACAAATAAGTGATTATCCACAAATTATATACAAAACAGTGGCAATTATCATTTAGTCAAAATAGATTGCTCACCGGCTTGTTTTCGTAAAAATCTTTACGGATTTTATTGCATTTAATTCGGTTTATAATTTTTCCAACATATAGACACTTTACAGGATTCATGGTCAGTATCTCTCATTGCTGCTGATAGTATTATGGAAGACGTTCTGAAGAAGGTCCTACAGTCAGCACCTATTCACCCAAAGTTTTATAAAAAAACTAGCGACCTGCCCCTGATCCGCACGGGGGCTATGCTGTTAGAAAATATATCTACAATATTAAGCATGTGTTATATATATAAACCTTCCTCTTCAATCACTCTATCTATTAAAAAAACTTAAATAGTTTAATTGATCTAATAATAATAGGGATATAGGGAGAGAATGCGACTTTGTCTTATACTATGTAGTGATATGTAGATAACCTTTACCATATTACCAGTAGAGAAAGTAAATGCTTTTCTGGACCACCTCAACTGTATTAATTTCAAAATCAAATGTAATTAGAGACGTGAAATTCTATGGCCTTTCTAGAAATACTTGTTAAAAGAAATCCTATTTCAACTCAAATCTTCCTATCATCATCCTTCGCAGTTAGCTATTGTTAGTAAATTCCTAGTTTAAAGAGCACGACGGATCTCTGACAAGAAATTTTTGGCTGCTAAGCTTCAGAATGTCAAGCAAATTCTGCGGGACAACGAGCTCAAAATCCCGCGCATGCGTCACAGGGACCGAGTGAAGCCAGCCACAGTCATGCGAGTGGATGCTATTCTACTGTAACTTCTATTTGAGTTACTGACAAAAATGGCTATATCGTAAGGAAGGCTTCTATCAAAACCTTAAGATACCATTAGCTTGGTATGCGTAAAATGGACCAATTAATGAAACGCAGAAATCATGATGACGGGGTACTAAACTTAGACAGCACCTCAGTCGGCCCGTGACCATGGATCCTGTAAATTGTCTGACACATCAGGAAAATTGTAGACCAAATTAAACACGATAAAATCCATAGTCTTTTTTAAAATCTTGTTGTATTCGCGTAAATACAAGAAAGCTTACAAGATCATTTACAGATCATTTACTTGTACGATGATGATGTATTCATTCTCATATGATGAATAATTAAGTATTCTTCAGTGTACGGCTCTTTTTATTTGTATTTTTCAAATAATTCATCACTTAATGGAGATATATGATTGATATGGCATTGAATTATCCGGCGACGTTATTAAAAATTCCTTGGTATCGAATTAAATTTTAATTGGAAAGCCTCGGGACCCATATCGACCTTTGTACATTTTTGTGTAGAAGTTCTTGAAACGATTGACTGCAAGATTTTTGAGATAAGTCTTGCATGACCGAAAATAACTGCTTTATAATCTTATAACCTTTTTGGTACCAATTATTATTTGAAAGTTCTCTTTCAAATCCGATTCGAAAAATATGGTAAATATTTAAGATTTGTATGTAAGTGACTTGCAATACGAAGGCAAACGAGCAGCCGGGCTATTTGAGGGAAAGTGGTAACCAACGCTTATTGACATCAGAAATACCAGTGGTATCACTTACGCAGTGACTACTGTGAGACATAGGATGTTACGTCTCGTTCACCTAATAAATACGCTGGCTATGGGACTTTCTAAACCAAAACGTAGTATTTTCACACTGCTTTGTGGCAGAAACAGACACCGCAAGGCTCCCAGTTACCTTAGATATCATTCAGTGAAAGCCCGGTTAAAGTTGGGCCCGCGAGAGATTATCCATAAGAAACAGACGTACAGAACTCTACAGAGACTAAAAAAAACATTTGTGTTCTTTTAAAAATTTAAGAATATATAGGGACGGGCAATGATTTAGTTTTATACTTTGTAAAAAGATGTGTAGTGTTTGCTTAAATAAAAGAATCTTGGATATAAATAAGTTATTTTTGAAAAATAAATCTATATTCATATTTTAACAATAACCTATTTATATCCAAGATTAAGAAATAATATTTGTGTTTATGTACAAAATGATAAAATACTCAATCTCTTTAAAAACCAAATGACAAAGAATGTAACAAAAAGACAATTTTAAATATGAGGATTTTGTTTCTTGACAATAGTGATGTACTTAAATATATTTTATTAGATGTAAAACTGACGCTGTTGCATAAAAAAGTTGCTAAACCGCCACAGGGGTGCGAACAACGTAACAGAAAAGATTACGACCGTGACCCATAAAAGATAACGACAAATATTGTTCAACTATAATGTGGTGCACATTATAGTTGATATTTGTCACGACAAAATCGAAAAAATGATTAAGTAAATGTAGTAACAACGAGAAACACTTGTCTGAAATTCTGTTAGTAGGTAAGCTTGTACGCAAAACAAAAAATTATTAAATTAAATTCAATAACTGTTCTAATATCGACGATATTCTCCACGTCCTTTGAGCTATCTAGTGCAACATAAGCGTTGCACTAGATAGCTAGCAACTTGCATTATGGATCACATTTTTAGTAACATAAAGTAGAGTTAGTTTCATATACTTGCATGAGGAACAAATTAATTTCGAATATTTCATGTCGCGTTGTTTTTTTTAAATATTTTTTCGTTAAATATATTACTGTGTGATAAGCAAAATAAATTTATTAAGATTCGACCAATCCTTATCAGCCGATCTATATAAGTGACAGAGCTGCATACATCGTTTAGATCTCAAGATAAAGGTTTATGAACAGTCAGATAACGCAGGAGATATTATGGTGCACAAGTGTACATGCAAACACAGGTATAATGTTCAATAGGATGGATAACCGACACAATGGAAGAGAGGTCAAGCGCAGTACCTACTTTTTACGTGCCCATCCCTCACACAAATCATCTTACTTTACAGGTAATCGGGTAATCAGCCCGCATGCACTTACTAACTAGGGAACAAGTTAGAAAGTAGTTAAGTCCCCGCAGGATTCGAACCCAAGAGTGCAGTTTCTAAAGAACAAGCCCATACAGGGTTGGCTTCGGAGGCAGCTTTTTGGAAGAATACAGGATAATATTCAATCAAAATTGTATAAATATTAACGTAACCGTCACCACTTTTGTCCTAATCGATGTTTTTAATTACAGTTAAAAACGTCAGTTGTTAGGACGAGAGGAAAACGAACGTCAGAACTAGAATGGAAATAGGTACTTGAGTACGAAATCGGTACCAAACTACTTCGTTTTTTAATTGGATAGCACGTTGAAGGTTGCTAACGATGTCAATGCTTCTTTGAGCACAGGTCTGCGAGTTAAAAACATATAAACCTCGAGTTGACAGATAAACGAAATAGTTCAAATTTAAATTGACAGCAGAAACATGGTGTGAATTCTTTTAATAGAAATTTATAGAAAATTATTTTCACTGAGTTATATTATATTTTTTGTGGCTATGTTAATTTTTTTGATGTTAGAACGATAAGTCGAGCGAGAGACGGTTATCCTGATTTTAAGTAATACCTGCCCCGCCCATAAAAAAGCACCGTAGTATGCCACCAATACGCTTACCACCCTGAGACCTGAGATGTTCCGTCTCGTTTTCTCAGCAATTACGTTGGCAACGGTGCCCTTAAAACACTGTGGCAAATTAGTAGTGTGCAAACACTACTGTCTTACACACAATAAATTTGTGACAGAAATAGGCACCGTGGATGTATTGTTCTAGACAGTCTCTTGTAAAGACACCTACCTCTAATAATTAATGATTGTTGTATTATGCATTATTGCATAAAAACTCATAAGATAACGGAACTGTTACTTGAATTTATGTACGTATAGTATATTAAGCAACAATAAGCCATATTTCAAAATCTTATTACTAAAAATTATTATCTTTGACATTTTAGCTGCAATAAATGGTTATATGAAATCTAATATATTTATTAGGCATTTAAACCTAAAGTAGACGATTCACTTGACCGTCTTTAAAAATTAAAAAGAAAGTTTTAAAAGATGACGAATTTATTTGATTAAAATGTCAGTTTAATATTTTTTTATAAAGAGAAAGAACATTTTTTTAAGTATGCTTAAAAAAATGTTCTTTAAATTTGTAGGTAAACAATAAACAACGTAAATTATTACACTGTTACTTATTTTAGTGCCAAATATAATTATAAATATTGGTAAAACAAACTAAACAATATTTTAAAATGCATATTTTCTACAAATAATTTATAGAGGATATTCTTTTGGGCCAAAAGTCTGCAAGTTTACAAAAGAGGAGCATACAAAGGTGGATGGCGTTATAAGAGGACTAGAGACCCTTTCCAATTAAACCTGATATCGATACGAAAGAACACTTTTATGTATATACGTGTATGTATATTGCCAGGAAAATGATTTAGGTTAAGTGTGATTTGTACATCTAACTTGACTACAAAAGGATATGAAGTTGTACAAGTATGCAAGATAAATCTTTAGTTATTAAGCTTTTGCTATATCGCGTTGTTTATTTATTTAGTTAAACTTTTTGTACAATTAAAGTGTACACAGGCGGGCTTAACGCCTTAGGAATTTTCTAAGAGCCAACCTTAGAGATGTAACTAAAATTCAGCGTAGGTGCACTAGAAAATATTAAATTAACATAATAATACTTAGTGCCGCTTAATCCACTCTTTGTTTAATAAAACTTAATATAATATAACTAATAAAACGAACATAAAAATATGTAATATATAAACACATAAGCATATATACATCCATAAATAAAGATATACATACATACAGTCATACATGAATATATATAAATATATTCTGACTTCCAGAGGTAGCACGTTCCACAGAAGAATGAAATGTATATGAAAGGACTAGTGAACGAAATCAGTACAATAAGTAGGACAATGGAGAAGACGGTTATTTGTCGAACGATGGTGTCGCTAAGAGGCAGTATGTGATTATTAAATGTTATTGATGGAAGGCTACTTAAATCTATTTTATTTAAAGTACGGTTGCTGCCAATAATTATCACCTGACACTTAGATGGGTTCGCCGTTAGACCAAACTTGGGAGACCACATTTGGATTACATCAAGGTCATTATTTAGTTTTTGGACTATTTCATTGATCTTATCGACAGTGTTATGAAAATACAATTGCAGATCATCGGCGTAAAGATGGTACGAACATCGTAGTTCAGGTGTAATAAAATTCATGAAAACAGAAAATAAAATAGGGGAGAGTATACCGCCTTGAGGTACGCCACTAACAAGACTAAGCCAGTTTGAAAACAGCTCATTGGCAATAACAGTTTGTTGGCAACCTCGAAGATATGATGCAAACCAAGCCAATGTTTCATCTGAAACCCTCAAATGGGAAAAGATTGCTAAAAGGATATCGTGACTGACGGCATTAAAAGCATTGGAAAAGTCTATTAACACCAAAATTGTTACTTTGGTATTATCCATGGCAGATCTAATTTCGCCACTCACTTTCAAAAGGGCAGTTGTGGTGCTGTGTCCTGGTCTTAATCCAGATTGAAGTGGGCTTAATAAGTTGTTATACAACACGAAGTTTGAGAACAGCCTTAAATACATGACTCGAGCACCTTTGAAAGAAAAGGGAGGATTAAAATAGGACGATAATGGGAAGGCAAAGAAAGATTACAACACTTTAGAAGAGGACGAACGTAAACCCTACGCCACAATGTAGGAAAAGATCCAGTAGTAATAGAGAAATTGATGACGTGGGTTATCGGGGAAAATAAGTGCTCTAAGATAGGGAGAATCATACGGCAGCCTATGTTTGAGGATTGACTTTCTGGTTTCTTCAGAAGACACTGGTGTGAAGTTAAAAATTTAGTGTTTGGGAGCGTGAAACCATTAAAATAAGAAATAGTGTCGGATATCATCAAAGAATCTAACGAAGAAGAGGTAACAAAATGATGATTTAAATCATCCAAAGAAATTGAACTTGGAAGGTTTGATAAACGCGATTTGCCGATACCTAAAGTTCCAAGAAACTTCCAGATATTGGCAGAAGATACAGTAATGTTTAATAGTTTATTTATTATTGGCCTTGCGCTTTAGAAACTGGAGGTCGTGGATTTTAGACAACGCTCCTATTTAAAGTTAATATTAACCACAAACCACCACCACATCAAATACCAGGCCAGCAAATGGGCCGCCTTCAGACTCTACAAAAGAGTTGAACATATTACTCGCTTTTCACATCTTTAATTGGACTTTATACCCGTTTGTCCGAGCCGGATTACGCATATGGTCATTTGAACCAGATCAACCACACTTCTGATCCTTAAATGACACAAACTAAACTTCGGTTCGAGCTAGTTCATCCAACTCAAATGGAGCTAACAAACTTAAGTAACCACGCGCCTGGGCATTTATTTTTTTGGTTTCCACTAGCCGGACAGTTCATTAATCTATATAATCATATAATATCTAAGACTTTCTAAATAATACTTGTTATTAGGCACTCTCAACCATACTTCAATATGAACGTTAGAATAAAAAAATAAAGTTTTAGCTTTGTAAAATTATTTATTGTTTCTCTCGTTAAATTGCCGTTACATATTCAAGACGCCATCTGTTGAAATTGTTATAATGATACTAACATGTCTTGCTTACGAGACTGTTTCAGTGTATATTTTATTCAATTCATCTAATAAATAAAAAGAAACGAAATAAAAATAAGCAATAAAAAATAAACAGTGTAGATAAACTAAAAAAATCTTAGTAAAAAAATTACTTTTGTGTAATAGATCCGAGAATTCTATATTCATCACTATCATCATCAGCCTGCGTTCGTCCACTGCTGGACATAGGCCTCGCCTAATGCACGCCTTCTTCATTAGGGGGTTTTAGGGCCGTATCCCACCACACTGGTTTAATTCAGGTTTCTGGGAAGACCGACTTTATATAATTCTATCGAACGCATGGATCATGTGACTTTTCAGATTATTGGGTGATCGACCAAAATTGTTCTAACCAACCCGAAAAGAACAATAACACAAAGTTATTTTCGTCTCGGGATTTGAACCCATAACCACGTTGCTTCATAAAAAGCTATTCCGCTAGACCACGGGGGCGCTCAATATAACTATTATTTTTTATAAATTCACAAACCTTAAGCAGTAATATATTTACTATACAAAAATGAAAAAAATACTTTCTGCACGGTTAAATACCGATATGCATTTTTATTTTAACAAAAAATTAAAAGATAATAGTGACTTCACTCAGCGTTATAATTATAACTGAAATTTATCTTCATTCAACAATTGTTTATCTTCTGTTAAAATCTGATAGAAAATCAGCAATTTTGCAGACTGAAAATAAAATTTTATTGAAAAAGTAAACGATTATCAGCACTTATTATTAATATTACACATAATGATTCGGTATTTTATTTTTAAAAAAATACCTTTAAATAATAGAATATGAAGAATCTCGTTAAGAAACTTTTAAAATTGCAGTTATAAATATTTCAGTATCCTTTTCTTGATATTTTTTAAAATTATAACAGGAAACTTTTGTGGTTACAGGCTGCAGTTGATAACTTTAAGAAGTTCTTTTTGCTTTTAATGAAGATACATTTATTTATTAAGGTTTTTTTCCGTCAAATTGACCTGAAACTTTTGCGTCAACTGTGTGGAAGTCGAAGTTTTACAAATAAAATAGCAATTTACTAGCAAAAGACGCAATCAAGGCAGCGCATTATGCAGTGCGACTGGCAGCTATCCTCCATATGCCAAAAGGTTAACAGAATTCTATGAATGAATTAGTTGTCAGTAAATTTAAAGGTTACTGAAATCCTATAACGGCTGATATAATCATCTTACTTTCAAAAACCTTTTTTTTCTTTGCATACGAAGGCAGATGACCTGATGGAAAGTGGTCACAAACGCCCATTGGCATCGGCAATTACAGGGGTATCACGCTACCCACCTGGAGAGAAAGGGTGTTATGTAAATACGGCGGCTGCGATGCCCTTTAAATCGAAACATGATAGTGCTTTGTCACTACTGCTTTGCGGTAGAAACAATCACCGCAGTAGTGCCGCACAAGGCGGCCCCAGTGAAAAGGGGTTATTCCACCGGCCCATATTGTCCTAAACAACAAATAGATTACAACGTTGTTTTACCTTGGGATTCAATCTTCAGACTATTGGTTAAAAAAGCGGCAACCGTTACCGTTACCGGCCACGAAGGCGGAGATAATATTCAAATTTTAGTAATATCAAATCAAACACACGTGCTCCCCAAACTAGTACCACTAATTTCGAAACCGATCATATTATATTGTTGTACTTCTACGATTTTTAACAAAACCATAAAAGATTCTATGACTCATTTAATGAATGACTAACATAATTCGAAACATGTTTTTATTTTCCTGGCCGAGCTGACATCTCGCCTGGTTATTTGTTATCATAACGTCCCTTTTACTTTACTCGCCCGTGACAAATATTATTTCGCAATAATGTTGCCCGACCGCGAAGACTGGTGGTAATTTCTTATCTTTCGTTGTTTCTTCTGTCTTTGTATTTTAGTGTACTATTTATGTAACACCATCTGTTATATTGATTACAGCACTCAAGCTGATGACTTTTCTCCACAAACCTATATTCTATATCGACTGTAATGGTATGAAACACGTGATTTTAAAAATTGTTTTTGCGTTTTATTTTATTTATTTCTTTTTATGAAAGTTTACCAAAATTACTTTTTACCTTACAGATGGAATAAAAAGATGACTGCTATCAATGTTGAAAAAGTTATGATAATGAAAATTTAACAATAATAACAATATAACTTAAACACAAGCATAAATTATAATTGCATCATCATCATCATCATCATCAGCCTGTGATAGTCCATTGCAGGACATAGGCCTCCTCTAATACACCCCTTTCCATTAGGGGGTTTTGGACCGTATCCTACCACGCTGGTACAGTGCAGGTTGATGGGTGGACTTAATTTTTACATGCCCATCCACCGTATGGATCATCTTACTTTTCAGGCAATTGGGAGCTCAAATTACCCTAACCAAAAAGGATACAAAAATGAAAATTTGATGAGTTCCCGCAGGATTCCACCCCACGAGCTCAGGTTTCTAAAGCATACACCCATACCAATAGGCGACGGAGGCAGTTGTCTTTACGGTATTATTTTGATTTTAAATTTAATAGAAAGTCGAAAGCGTAACATATAGCCTCTTCATTTTCAGTTTTAAATTAATAAAATTACTCGTACATTCATAGCAATATACATAAATTTCATTTAAATAAAAATTGAATGCATAAGACCGCTGGGAAAAGCGCTTAAGCTACTTAGCATTCGTTAAAATTGTATATCAAAGAAGTAAATTTACGTCGAAAGAAATTTTTATTCATATGAAAGTGCAGAAACTTCTTAAATAGTCCTCAAGTTTACAACTGAATATAGTTCAATGTTTCACTTCAAATATTTGTATTGAGCTGTTTATTTTTAATGTAAAGCTGTTTTTTATAACATGTTTGATTACTTTTAAATAAAACAAGTTTAATTTTAATATACTTTATATGTTTTTTACGACCTTAATGTCTTGTTCTAAAAACTAAATAAAACCGTAAAACTAGTTTAATTTGACTATTTCTAGTAATTTATTAAATTAAGATTCACACCTTGTTTGCGAAAAATTTTGACGTTGGATATGATATTTTCAGAGATGCATCGGTAATATTTTATGTTTTTAATAATCATCATCAGCATCGTTTTGCCGTTTTTCAAATAACACATAATTATGGGCGGTACAAAGGTCCCGAAGCGCGAGAAATAAAATATTTAAAGAGACTCAAAAAAATCATACATAAAAAGTTTTTAATAGAACACTGATTGAGTAAGTAAATAAAAAAAAATATTTCTCGCAACATCCTATTGCACACCGCAGTCAAAAAAAGGGTCACATATTCCCATGTTGTTCAAAAGGCCTGCCATCCCTCGGGTTCCGTTAAAAACGGCGTGGACTAGGAATAAGCACAGCCCGTGCCTTATCTCGCGTACCACACTCGTGCTATAAGGGCGGGAATGAAAAATGGCACTCCAGGATTTCCCGTTTGTGCGACGTGATGTCGCAGTGAGATACCACAGCTCAGAATGCCTATGAAACTCGATAAACTTATAGTAACGTATGACGATTATTTTTAATAATAACAATATTTTTACTTTGTATTTGATTATATTTTAAGAAACGTTTTAGATCTTGGTTTAAATTGTTCTTTTGTTTAAATTGTTATTTTTATACGAACTTATTCTACTTTATAAATATTTATATATTTTAAAATAGCAGTCCCTCACCGTTGTTGTCGCCCGCGTTAATTTTAGATTTTCAAACTGGATATTCCTGTAGTAAAAAGTAGCCCTGTTACTCTAGATGAATTAAGCTTTCTATTGGGCATGTATAGTTTTTAATACGCCGCAGTAATTTTCTAGATTATTTATTACAAATGAATAAACTAAAATACTCTTTAAAATATATATAAAGATTACATATTCCTACTTATATTATAAACATGAAAGTTTGTATGTATGGATGGATGGATGTTTGCTCTTCTTTCACGCAAAAGCTACTATATGGATGTTAGTGAAATCTTACAATAATATAGCTTATACATCAGAATAACATATAGGCTAGCATTTATAAAATATATATTGTGTGGATGTTCCAAAATATGACGGTAAGTGTTAAGTAAGTAGAAAAAATGTACGGTCAGTGAGCTATTCTGGCTTTCCTTTATAATAACGTGGATAACATAACAGCAATAATAATGTAAAATTAAGTCATAGACTCACGGAATCGTGATTTTGTTGATAGTCCACCGCTGGACATAGGCCTCCCCTAATACACCTCTATCCATTAGGGGGTTTTTGGACCGTATCCCAATCCCAATGTGTTTTCTAATTAGCAAATTAGAATTGTTTTTGCCTTTTAATAATTAATTAACTATAACTTTAATGAAATAGGCATGTATTGCACCTTTAAGGTATGTGAACATAATAATAATTTACGTAAAATTACGTAAAAAAATAATATACTAAGAATTAATTTTAATATTTCCCAAAGCTCTAATGAGGCTCGAACTACGAAATATGCTAGACTTAACAAGACATTTCCACAAGCCCAACTGCGAAGGCTTAAACAGGCTGAGCGTCAGGCGGCTAACGGAGCTGCCGAGACACCAGAGCAGTCCCAAGCTCGACGTCGACAGCATTTCGAATTTTAAGTATCCCAACAGGCTGATGAGACCTCCGAACAGTCCCAAGCACGACGTCAAAAGCATGCTGAATAGCTGATGAGACACCAGAACAGTCTCAAGATAGGCGTCGACAGTATGCTGAATATTGGGCATCTGAAGCTTCGATAAAGCTGTATTTGAGCACGACGAGATTTTTGATTACGAAAGCCACAAGCTTATAAAAATAGAAGCGATGAATAAAGAATACAGATTTTGCAGTGCTCTGGTGCGGTGCTTGGTGCGCGTTGATTCTACGGTGCTTTGGTTTTCTAAGAAAAAGAAAATACAATACATGGTTCTATATAACATCTTTTGGAGCTGATAACATTGTGTTGATGCAGGGATTTTGCTAGACTTTTACAATTCAAGGGCATATATATCACAGAATTGGCTCCTTGCTTCCTACTGATAATATGCTATAGATACGTATAAGTTCTACATGATCACAACATTTTAATGCATGAATTTAAAATGGCTAAAAATAGAGTGACAAATGCTAAAATAGGCACATACAATAAAAACACCTTATTTATATGATGCTATATTTTAACACACCTCGCGGAGATTTCTCCTATTCCACGCGTACGAAGTCGCGGGTACAGCTAGTATGTATATAATTCTTGAAGTCTCATTTCAGGCAATTATTGCCTGCCATAGTTCATAATAACATTATATATGCTCTTTTGTTTTTACAAGCTATTATTTAGTTTTACCTGTTTTAGTGTCGGTCGTTCTTCTTTCTTCTTTTAAGCTGCTTGTCAAGCTAAAGAGCTTCTAAGCCGAGTTAGGTCTTTCTCTTAATGCTATTAAAAATCTTTATAAATAAGAAATACTCAAGACATCATCTGCTTTTAATAAATGTCACTAAAATAAAATAAATCACTAAATAGTTTAAATAAAATATTTTTTATGTTATTTATATAATTCGTAATTAAGTTGAATAAATTACACTACAAATAATGCTCTTTAACGTATGACTGTACTGTAAAATTACTTTAATGTGTACATGTGTGCATGCGTGTGTGTGTATTTGAATGTATATCATCATCATCATCATCAGCCTGTGGTAGTCCACTGCTGGACATAGGCCTCCCCTAGTACACCGCAACCCATTAGGGGGTTTTTGGACCGTATCCCACCACGTTGGTCCAATGCGGGTTGGTGGGTGGACCGAATATTTACATGCCCATCCGACGCATGGATCATCTTACTTTTCAGACAATTGGGTGATCGGCCCAAATTGCCTAACCAACTAGGTAACAACAATGAAAATTTGTTGAGTCCCCGCAGGATTCGAGCCACGACCTCGGTTTCTAAAGCACACGCCTATACCACTAGGCTACGGAGGCAGAATGTATATGGATGTACGCATATATACGTGCACCAATTTGTAAAGTGCTGTAACATTTTTCTTTACATCGTGTTACTAGATGGTTATTTATTTATAAACTTAGTTACGTTTTTTACATATTTTTAATAATAATATAAATTAAACTAGTCAAATTTATAATTATTTCTTTTATTTACGTGATTATTATACTTATCAATTCACGTTAATTACGGATTTTTCTCGTTACTTATATAAATTTATTCCCGACGTTTCGGATTCTTTTCAGCGTCCATGACCACGGGCAGACTCACTTAGTCTGCCCGTGTATTTGATTGAGATAAAAAATATAAGTTTGTGGATTAAATTAGTTAAACTTAGTTTTAAATTTTAAGCACCAACATTGATTCACTTATTAAATAAAATTACTTTACGGATTTTATCGCGTTTATTTTACATTTAAATTCCCGACGTTTCGAACACTTTCCAGCGGCCGTGGTCACAGGGTAGACTGAGATGTCATGCGTCTTGTTGCCAGTGCTGAACCGGGTTTCCAGATCTTAATTTTTATTAATTATTTTTAATCTGAAGTCCGACCTATGCAAAATGAACTGATTTTATTTTTATTTTTACCGTGACTACGGCCGCTGGAAAGTGTTCAAACGTCGGGAATTTAAAATGTAAAATAAACGCGATAAAATCCGTAAAGTAATTTTATATAATAATGTATAATATTCGCTCAAGCAATAGAAATAATTATATTGATTCACTTTATAAACAGCGATGATTAACTAAATAAAATGTACTCTGAATTCGAACTCGTAATTGACAACAACAGGATGGGTTTTGCCGTGTGGTATTTATTGTAAATATATACTTTTATTTTTTTAATTCATAATAACAATACATAAAAGCTAAATAATAATTTTCAAACTAAAACTTATGTACCTTTTGATGAGTTAACATTTCAATCCTGTTATTTTCAGTTCATCCGTTATTTCTTGTTAGGATCTAAACGATAATTTAACTTTGTTAATAACATTTTTCTGAATATTCATAACTTTTGCGTTTACGACTAAAGCCACGTTATATCAACGAATGGCTAGGTTATCTAAATGGATATAGGATTCTCTTTTTAATACCGGTTGTTGTGTATTATTTACAAGCGTTAGAAAAAATTACAAACCACTAGCGGACTCGACAAACGTTGTCCTGCTTGATGCTAGCAATCATAGGATATTAAACGAAGAAAGAAATGAAAGTTAAAGTATATTCAACAGTTTTACTTGCAGTATAGATAAACAACCTTGATTGCAGTCAGTACTGCAGCGCCATCTAACGGGCTTATTTGTGAATTAAAACCATCCTCGAATCCACTTGAATACACAAATATAAAATCATTCTAATCGGTCCAGCTGCACACACACAGAAGAATTATATACATATATATAAAGACAACTTATCTAAAGATCATAAACCTCATAAATAAATAGGTGACATCTACATCCGATGCAGATGCTCAGCTTGTTAAAACAATATTTGAAGGATGGGAAGCGTCATACGGTGCCTTAGGTCTTCTGTTACCCAAAAAAAAGTTTTTAACTGCGTATAGGATGAAACAATGGTCAGAAAATAACACCACTATGGTAAAAAAATGCCGCACTCGACCTTCTAATTTCGTATTTGAGCTACCCAATTCAGTTATGTCAACGGCAAGGCTCCGGTAAGTATCAATGCATAGTATAAACATTAGATAATATCAAATTCTTAGAAATTTAAATATTAAAAAAAATACTCCTTGTTGCAATATTTACAAGCCGTATTGTTTTTATTACACATTTATGCAATAAAGTTGTTTACAAATTTATTTACAATTTTTTACTTTACTGTAATTACGTAAAGCAAAGTAAAAGTAATCACATTAATTTTTTTTGTCAATTCTAATTTTTAGTTTATTATAAAACTACTGTTACTACTAGTTTTTTGTAGACTTATTGGATCCCTCAAACAGCAACGTACAGCGATACCCACTTCGCCTTTGTAAAGGTCACGTTCCATTTTTCAGTAATTATCGCGGCCTTATTCCAAAAGGTCTATTTTACTTCACGAAACGTGACTTTCAGCTATCTTACTTTACATGTACGTATACAAGCATTCTCAGTTTATTTTCCTTTGTTGGAATAAAGAAAGCGCATGTGTACCGAATAATGTTTTATGCAGTCAATGGATGTGGGAAAAAACGTTTTCATATTGTATAACGTTAAACACTTTGAAAAGCAGTTTAGAATAGTCTAAGCGGGCTTATAAAATTCGATTATGGGCGTCTTTAAATGGTTTCTTCTTCTTTTTCGACCAGGTAATAATAATAGTAATTAAAATTAAAATTAAAATTAAATTAAACAAGTAAATCTTTCGTGAGACATGGCATTGAAAATATATTCTACAGAACGGCTGAACTCACCCGAAGTCGGTATTGGTGACTAGTTTCGAACCTGTCGCAAGTCCTTTATCAGGACAAGCGGGAAAACTTCACGATCTATTTAGTGAGTGCGATAACGATTTCACGTGAAATCAGTCGTTTCGTCGTAGAATATATTTTCAGGTATTAATAGTTTTCACACAGAGCGACTGGAATCTTCACCTCGATACCTCAATGGCTGAACTGCATTTTATGAGCGAATCCAATTTCAGTAAATTTGAAGCTGCTGACGTCCTGTAAGAGCAGCTAAAGGTGGCTTTGATCTATAATCAAATATATAAAGTTACTGACTTATTTTACTTTTTCTCACAGGATTTGAACTCACAAACTCCAGCTTTTAAGTCTCAGGACCACTAATCCACCGCGACCGTATTTGTGCGTTATATTTTTTTTGTAACTTGTATCATATAATACAAAAGCTTGCGAATACAATAACAGTAATTATAATCGGGGGGCTCTGAACTTCCGAACTAACCTAGTTTTACCATTTAACAGGTAATAGATTGATGCTCTTGGGAATATTTGAAATATATGGATTGACGTTGCCTTTGCCACTAACATTTTCCAATTCAAATTTATTTATTTATTATTAACACTTTATGTACTCAAATAAATGGGACAAAGGCGGCTTAATACCAAAGGCATTGTATCCCAGTCAACATTTGGATGGTTAAGAGAACATAAGGTAGGCGTACAATTTTGCAAAAGTTAGACATTTACACATTAGCCTGTAAATAAACCAGGATAACAAAAATTAATAATAAATATTCTTCAAAACATATATACAGCTATACACATTTACATCCAAACAAATATACATATGTACTCAGAAAGAAATATATATGTATAAATAAATACATATTAAAATGAACTACACATTTACTTATAAGTATTGAAAATTGTTTTTTTTCAGCCTAAATATTTTTCAACAGGTGTTCTAGCACTCTGCGTTTAAACTCAGCCCGGCTTTTAGCCATCCTCATACTGGGAGGTAGTTCATTCCATAAGTGAATCGATTGGATTGGAAAAGAAGAAGAATCGAATGCAGTTATTTAGAAGTCGGTTAGTTAAAAAGTTATTTTATTCACTAATGTGTAGTATTCGCGTAAACAAAATAAATAACAATATTAATTTATAAAGATTGCATTAATTTTTTTATTAATTAAAGCATTTCAACTACATATAAATAATTTATAACTGAAATAGGCATGACAAGATATGGTACTGCATTATAAGATTCGCTAACAAACTGACAAAATTTATCATTTTGTTATGTCCATATTTTGGGAAATCTGCAATGTGAAAACATTATAGTTCCGTTTATAGGATGAGGTATTTTATACAATTATCTATCTATCAAGATATTCAACCAAGATTTAAAAAATGGATTGTATTTTACACTTGCTTTTCTACTCGCTACCGTTCCAATATTATTCCATTTTTGTTATTATATGTATTAAAATAAATAAAATAGGAATAGACACTATTTGTAATATTAAAATAATCATTTTTATGTTTAAGTTGACGACTATATATCATAGTCGTCACATATAACAAACTAAGGTGGAATAAGTCTGATTTATTTTTTGGACAACATAAAATTAAAAATGAACGCAAAAAATCTGTAAAAAGTGTATTTAATATATATGGTAAAAACAATTAAAACTGCTCGTCAAACTTGAAACTTGAATCCAATCGATACTTATATACATATCGCATGTGAACTTGCAGGGCACTCTTTCATTAAAAGGCCAGTAATAATTTATACACTATTTCAATGAAACGCACGCACTGCTGTAGATCATTAACATAAATTATCTGCATCCACCCTTCAAACTGAAACCGTGCCTCAGATATTAATTACTGCAACATGTTGTCACATGCTACATGCAATTAATTAGTGCCGCTTAGAATGTACCGTACACATGAACACATGTACATATGTACATCTGTACCATATGTCTGCATAATTTGGTAAATATATGTGTAGACTTCGGGTATTAGGTATAACATTTGAGTTTAGAATCTAACTTTCATGTGTGAGCATGTGTAATTGCTTAGTTACATTTGTTGCCTTGGAACCTAATTTAGTGAATTTTGAATATTTTAGTAACTAAATACTATTTAGAACTTTTATAAAATTTCTATGATAAAACAAAAGCTTAATAAGAAAGAATTTTGTGCTATCGTTCATATTTATAGCATTTATCACAATTATAGTATTAATAACAAAACTTAACAACACATCTTATCAAGTGCTTTAATTTAAATATTTTAATAGTTCACATCAGCCATGCAATATAATCTCAGTACAATAAAAATAGTTAGGTAACGAATTTTTTTTTAACCTTCAAACCTTTCAAAATTATTCAGATAAGACTAAGAGTATTTTTGAGAAAAAATTATATCTCCAAAGATTTTGATAAAATGTTTTCTATTTTAAATAGCTAGGTATCTTACATAACGAATTTATGAAATCGGATATTCTTTTCATGTACTTATAATAAAATTGTTTACTTCTCGAATTTCATGTATCTATTTTGTGTATTTAAGAGCAGTGTCACCGTGACCTTAAACAATGATATAATCCACAAATTAAGATAACAAATGTTTCCGTAAATACTCAGAAGTAAAATAGTAGAATCTCTCTAAATAGTAATAGCAGAGGCAACATGTGTTACTCGACTATCGCATTATATCTACATGATAATACATTGCATGTCATAATTAATTAAGATGCAAGATAACGATTTAGTAATCATATGTCATTTATATACCTCAAATGTAATAGCCGAGGACGTTTCGATACATAATAACATGTTAATACTCGCAAAAACGTAAGTAAATAAAAAGTACACGTCTTTCAGCTAATCCAGTACTCATTTTAAAGTGACAAGTAACTCTTCTAACGTCTGCTCTATACCATAATGTCTTAATGAAATTTGGTATATATAGAATTGATTTGAAACGGTACTATTAAATTCATAAGTGTTAGGAAGATTCGATTATGCTATAGATGAAAGAAAAAATGATAAATAATGCATTTTTACCGATTTTATTACTTTACGGTTATTTAAAACGTTTCAAATCCTTCCCAGGGTGTATAGTCACAGGACCGACTAAGAAGTTATCTGTGGGCGTCGAAATGTCGAAAAACAAACTAAGTTTGTTTCTAATTATAGACAAATACAGATATTTATATTTTTAAATTTGTTTTACTTTATTTCATAAATACTTGCCGTGCCTAGTTAATTTCGCCAAGTCGTATGTAAAGTATCGAATAAACTATTTATTAACGAACTAGTTATTTTATCGTCATATTGCCAGTTTTTATGTCTTAATAACGGATTGTACTGCAATTATTTGTCCCATTCTTAAGAAAAATATAAATGTTTGTAATGTTGGATAAATATTACAAGAATGTATTAATTTTTTACAGTCAACTTTTTTTTATCAAATCAATTAAATCTTACACATTTCTTTACATTTTTTATGCGTATCATTATCATAAAAATAATTATTATGCTGATGACGAAATATACCACCATTGAAATTATTACGGGATGAAATATATTAATAACTTTTAAATTACTTCACGTCATCTGCCCTTGCCTATAGTATTTAACTCTGCTGTGGTTGGATGTAATAATTAATATTCGATACTAAACAATGGCCGACCTAAATTAATGATCGCCGTAAATTGAACGATTGTTGAAATTTAGTCCAATAAGTTCTTCTGATGTTATTCCCATATGGAATACAAATTTTGCCATATTGTTAGTTCCCTTCTTGCTACTTTCGCCAATTTATCTTAAATGAGTTCAGTTATTAACTATATATAGCAAGAATTTGAGTCGAAATTGTATGGAATACTACAAATTCTTTAATGTGCAAAGTAAGAACATAAAAAGTACTGTTTTTTTGCAGTAATTTCGCTGTATAAGACAGGTAAGAGAGAGATATTAATTATAATCTTTTCTTTTCCTTGAATTAATAAAAAACACATATTTACAAAATATTTTCACTTTTATGGCTATATAAATATAACCAACCACGCACCAAAAAATACGAAGGTGCTGTAAGATTTTCTAACACCTACGTATTTTTATTTTTGTAACTGGAAGTTTCCGGAACGAATGCAATATGCTTTCTATCAACATTAACAGGGTGGTCCAAACCCTAATGATCATGTAGCCATGACAGTATCGAGGCTGATGATGATGATGAGAACATATGGATTGTGTTACGAGACACTATGTACTACTATCGGTACATTGCTCATTGTGTTTTTTAATTGGTGAAAGAGATGACAGACAATCACCTGATGGTATGCGATACGCCCTACCTATAAGAAAAGTAGTGTAGGTCGCGATAGATCCACTCATCGCCTACACCACTAAGGTGCCCTCTGAACTGGAACAAAATAGTGCTTTTGCACACTACAGGTCCCTTTTACTTGAAGCTACCTTAAACAAATTATGGCATTCTAGTAGCTAGTAACTGTAATAATAAATAAGAAAGAAAAGAACTTCAGGTTTCTTTTTTATTTATTAAACATTTCTATCAACAATTACAAGCTATCACTTTGTTTATTTGTGCCAAGCATAAAAACGTTGTTGACAAATTTGTTAAATGACACATAAAAAACCGCCTTGACACATTTCTCTCAGTTGACATTCCATTATCCCCAAGTGCCTTAGTCAACTGTGGTAAGAAAACACCACTCTACTAAATTGTGACAGGTTATTTTTAACGGCAACGATACAAGAGTAGGTGCAAATATATCATTTCAAGAATGAGCCACATAAATTATTCAAAAACTGTTGTGTCACATTAATATTTGCTTGCTTCTTGCTTGATGTTAACATATATAATACATATTATTTCGTTAAATATTATATTCCTTTTACACAATTCCTTTACAAATTTCCTTTTATTCAAATAAACAAAAGCCCTTATTTATTTATTTTAATCTATTTGCACATTTAAATGTATAATGCCTTACGCATTATCTGACTGAAAAATTTAGCCTGGCTGCACTTAAAAGACAAACCAAATCTATGTATAAAGTAAGATATAAAGTAAAGTACAAGTAATAAATTTATTTTCTAATAATGAAACAATAAATATATCCATATATAAATTTAAATAGATGTATATTAAAATATATGCTCTTATTATTCTATACACAAATATAAATATAAATACATACGCATATTTCACAATGTCATTGTGAAATGGCCAGCAGTGGACCTGCACGTGTTGGCCGTAGCCTCCAGTGTTTGCGCAGTATCCATTGTCCATTTCTGCGAAGTCGTTGCGCTGCGCCATCTGTGTTTACGGGTGCAACTGCGCTGATAAAGAGACTTCCCTGGGGTGTAAATCCCAGCCACTTCCAGGCGACCACCTAACCCTTCCAACAGCCCCTCCTTACCGCCCTTCGTTCTTCCAATGCTTAGCAATTCCGCCCCACGTGGCAAAAGCTAGCGCCGGAGCCGACTCCGGGCGCACCGCGGCCCGTTACTGCCTCAAACAGCCAGCATGCTAGCCATAGCATTGGCAGCACTGGCCAAAACTGCACGTCACTTTTAAAATCACTCTCATTGATCTCTTTGATTTGATAAATTAATTCAACCAACTGATGTATGCATATACATCGCCGCCGCTGCTGGCGACGCTATGGCTAGATTTTAACTGCTTGTAAAATACAAGAATATACTTATCGCCCTTAAGGCACATAGGTTGCAACACCCATCAGCAGTCACACACACCCTGCACTTAGTAGTGTAGGAGAACACACACACGGGAGAATCGATCCCACCGGTGAGTTTGAACTCACACACCCGTTGCTAGTAGTAATAGTAGTTAAGAACTAAAACATTGCAAATTAAACAAAATGTCAGTGTAACTGTAAGTAAAATATTTTTCATATTGACTTGTTTTGTCATACAAATAAAGCCATAAAAATAAACTTAAGGACAGAGAAGTCCTAAATCTAGATACATAGATCGAGTTACGAAGAAAGCTGTTCGAACTTCGCTTAATGTGAAAAAAGTTTAAGTTTTGAACTGGTTTTACCCACACGTTTAACTTAAGTATTGAGGCTATGTCAAAAAAGAAAAGTTCGACACTTTTCCTAGTGGTAGAAATATATAAGAAATGGTATATAATTTTGTTTAATATATATTTGATATATATTTAAAAGTTTTCAGTTTTGTTATTTTATGGATGCAGTAGTTTTATTCGCAAAAAAGTGAAATTTTACCAAAAAATTATATGACCAACTTCAAACAGTACAGAACTATTTTACACAATACAAACGGGTAATAAAATGAAATTACCACGTGATTTCTGCCCCCGCATTTTAAATCTCTTATAAGATATCATCCTCATCAGCCTGTGAAAGTCCCTCATCATTAGAGCCTCTACTGACATAGACCTTCCACCACGCTGGTCCAATGTGGGTTGGTGGGTGGACCGACTTTTTACATGCCCATCCGACGCATGGATCATCTTACTTTTCAGACAATTGGGTGATGAGCCCAAATTGCCCTAACCAACTAGGAAACAACAATAAAAATTTATTGAGTCCCCGCAGGATTCGAACCCACGACCTCCGGTTTCTAAAGCACACGCCTAAACCACTAGGCTACGGAGGCAGTTATAAGATATAAGAGATTTAAAATGCGGGGGAGTTACGATATTCATTTTATCAAAATGTCGTGCATGACTTGTTTTATGCTACTAAAACGAAGAATTTTTAAAGTTTTATAAAATTTATATGCGAACTTACACTAATTATTTTATTACCTTTAATGAGCTTTAAACCTGCCTAACTGCAATTAAAATAAAAAAATAAAAAGGGTTATTTTGAGTTATTTTAAAAATATAGATATATCTCGCTGATTTTTTTTAAGGCCGAATTAAGTTGTTATAGTGTTAATATATCTCTTGCGTTTGCAACTTAATCGTACGAAGTTGCGATTTTTAACGCCGTTGTTTTCCTAATCTCTTACGCCGTATTTTATTTAATTACGCAACGAAAGTTCGAATCGTTCGTTATCTGTTGAACTATTCTTTTAATTTAATTAACATATCAAATCCACTAATTTTTTAACGGATTTTTCGCGTTAGTTAAATATACATACACACATATATATATATATATATATTTCAGATTCTTTCCAGCATCCATGATCACGGGCAGACTAAGTGTCTGTATTTCAATGTTTTGAAATAAGCGTCAGAGTTTTTATTTAAATTTGACATGTTTCATTTTCTTAAATTTAAACATTGGTTTGACAAAAAGTACATATGTTGTCCTTTGGCTTTGTAGTTTTTTATTTCTTTGGGTTTAATCTTTGAAACCATTGGATCTCAGGAAGGTGGCAAAGACCAACCGTCCTCTCCATTAAAATTTGGTTATTTTTTAATTTCTATTGCTTCCCGAATCATCCCTGGTAATAATCGCATAAATAAAAGAAATAATTTAGCATCTTAACTAGGAGAATTTTGTTCTTCCTTTTTTTTCAGTGTCCATGAGATTGTTAAAGACCTAAATTATTAATTATTATAAATAAATTATTAATTATTTGTAAAAACCAATATTTTTTAAATAATATTCTAATCTTTCGCCTGATATTTGTGTAAATATTTGATCTCTGTAAATAGTTTGTGCATGTTTAGTGAAAACATTTGAGGGCGTTGCTCGCAAATACTCGAAACTGCAACGTAACTGTATTTATTTCATTTGCAGATAGTTGGATGCAAGCGAGGGAAACATCCATTACGCTCCGTTAAACATTTTGAGCGTTGATTTTAGAGCTTTAAATGACAAATGTCGTCATAAACTATAAGAAATAGTACATAAATCAGTTGTTTCCTTGCGGGTATGTTTTCTTAAGCGATGGAGAGAACTAAATTTTAACCATACTTTTAAAAGGTTGGAGGTTCGAATCTATTCGAAAAAATACAGGTGTATAAATAGGCCTTATCCTGAGGCTTTGCTATAATTCAACATTGCAAATTTACTACTTTTTAGTTTGGCGTTAGAGGGAACTTTGTTTTGTTTAGTCATCAAAATAAAGGGGTTTGCAGTTCTTAAGGTGGTTAAACAATACTTTTATTGATTTAAATTCTTTGTTCAAAAGTAAATTTAGCAAGTTTAGATCTTTCTAATTTTTAACCGAATTCCTATAAGAAGGCGGTAATCAATTCACAGCTGTTTTTTTTATTTGTGTTACTTTTTTTCTCCGATCCTAGTGCTCTGATTTCAATATTCATTTTTTAAATGGCAGGTTTTAGCTGTCATTTGTTCCCATTTTAAATAATTTAGTAGTTTAAGATATTTAGAATAAAGAATCACAAAAATCCAGCCAACAGCACAACTCTCCAACCTGTAAGGTGCAAGTTACATTAAATTTAATGCAGTTTAAAAATATTCACTTTATGTTCATAAAACGTGTCATAGATGAAATTTATATTAAATCAGCTCGTTAAAAAAAGATATCAAAGATTTAAAATGTGGTTTCAGCAATCGTAGGGCAGTTTGATGCAGATGGCATGTCGCCATTATTGCGCAAAAGATATAAATTGTTTGAAGTCGGTCATATTATTGGTAAACCTAATATGACCTATAATCACTAGATTAAAAGGACATAAAAAAATAATTTTAATGATTTATACTTCTGCTACGTAGCCGTATTTTTTGGAAAACGCAATTCACGAATACTCGGGGTAAACATGTATTATCGCAATTATTTCAAAGGCAACATTCATTACACATTGTGAACGCATCAAGCTTCGAACTTAGAACGTTGAACAATAACCGTCATTTATAAGAATTATTGGATGCATTTGAGACAACGTTTATTTGAAGAAATGCAACGCGTCTGATGCTTTAAGTTTATTACATTTTGTAATGTAAATCTAGCGAAGCGAATTTCTCTCTAGTTATATTTTAATTATAAGTAGCTATTGTTCTTTATATCATTTAGGATATTTTATGTCTTTGTTATACAATATATTTACAAGCATTAATAACAGTGCGAATATTCTCTTAAGTTCAATTTAAATTTAAGCTGCATTCAAGTTTTGTACGCTTTATATAAGTCATTAGGAAATGTTAGTAACTTTTTATTGATAGTCATATAGATTATATTAATTTTAAGTATATTCAGTTAGCTAAGTTTTTAATGAATAGAAATGCAACTTATTATTATATTTCAAGTAAAGGTACGATTGCTTGCAAATATTAGAAGTTTTGCTTAAACATGTAAATTTAGCGAATATTTATTACTTTCAGTTTAATAACTTTGACTTTCATTATATTTGCAAATAATATGTACAAATCAGGACTTTTTTGGTAATTAATTAATAAAGACATTAAGAAGCATGTGACAAATTTACTGCAACATGAAAGTTTTCGATATCAATGTTTAATTAATACATAATAGTGAGTAATCCAAATTTTTAAATTTAGAAATAATTTCTGTAATAGAACTTAATTTTATTATCTTCCATGTTTTTAGCTGTTAACTTGAAATGTAATAACATATATTCAAAGCAAAAAATATTGATATAAAAGACCTTTTATACTTTAAAGTGATTACATGTGTAGCAGATTTTAAGGTAGAAGAGCACGTTATTAAAGAAATGCAACTCCGTAGACAGAAGTAATAGCAGCAAGCACAAGAAGACCGATATTTGGTCAACACAATGCTTTAAAATTACTTTTTAACGGGAACTGCCCTCACACACCCGTTAAGACTTCTCGGAGGAAGTGACTCTAATTGATGGACTGTAATTAGACGACTTGCAAAAGCTAAAATGGCTAAAGATCATGTTCTAAACCGAATCCAAATTCATGCTTTATACTAACGACAAAAGATCAAGAGTATGCAGGAGAACAGAGGAACGATTTGCTTGAGCGTGTATCAAAGAAATAATACGTTATGGTGGTGGCTCCGTACTAATGTGGGCTGGGACTTCTCTCGGAAGACGCACTGAGCTTGTAGTAATGGAAATAGGGACTTTAAGAAGTAAAAGGTACGACAACATGTTGGACCTTTAATAGCCAGCATGAATGAATGAATAGTGTTTTAATGCCTGGCCCCATACTGGTCAAGAAGTAAATGATTACCTTTTAGAGGTCAACATCAGTTGTATTGAGTGACCAACACGAAGCCCCGATCTAAAACCGAGCATGATCATGAATTTATTTATTAATCTTAAGTGTTTGGATTAACCGTGTCTAGCGGAATTAGCGTTTTTAAATTCAGTCCTTCTTAAAAGGCTACCTTTGTTGTCAATTCTTTCAGTAATAACCTTTTATGTCACAGCTGTTATGTTACCATATCATTTCTTTGAGTAATATATTAGAAAAAAAAACAAGAGTTGAGGCGCTTGACCATGATATAATTTATAATCTATGCCCACTTATGAATGCAAAAAACTTTTTGCGTATAAAAGTAGATAAAGTATATTTATTTTACGGTAAAGTTTACCGTAAAATAAACATTATTGTCAGAGAAGACTTCCGAAACCCAGTGTCCCAGATATTTGTAACTTGATACCTGCTTAAGTGCAACACCCCCTAAAATAACTTGTGGAATGGAAGCGATCTTATGCCCTCGAGACTTAAATATTATTATTTCACTATTAGTTACATTATATCTGAGCCCATGAGCACTGACATACTTCTCGCGTATGTTTAGTAGTTTCTGAATGGCACTTATCGAAGGTGCTAGCAACACTATGTCACCAGCATAGCTGAGGTTATTGACACATTTACCGTCAATTGAACACCCTATCCCAGTGCCACTGAGTTCCTCAATAACCTCATTTATGTACAAATTAAACAGACTTGGCGAGGTTAACCATCCCTGCCTTACTCCACACTTTAGTTTGTACTCATTAGGTAATTCACCTGCCCAGCGTACAACATTAACTTGATGGTTGTACCAATATTTGAAAACACCACCAAGTTCATCCGGAAGATTACAATTTGACCTAAGTTTATCCCCGAGCAAATCATAGGATACTAAATCGAAGGCTTTAGATAAGTCCAAAAAACGGGCATATTCAGGTGTTTTCCTGTCAGTATAATACCGAACGACATGTTTCTTACACAGTACCGCGGCTTCTGTAGATAGCTTTTCTCTAAATCCGAATTGTGCGTCATTCAACTTCACATGACGACTTAATACCCGATTAAGTACACTGTCTAATACTTTTGCTGCAGTTAAGGCTAACGAAATAGGCCTGTAGTTGCTCCCATCGGAAAGATCACCGGTCTTATTCTTGACTATTGGTGCAACCACTGTTTTATACAGTCCAGTTGGTAAGATGTGTCGTATACAGAAAGTAAATAACATAGACAATACTCTGGGCAGGTGTACACCGCATGCTGAAAACGCTCAATACTAAGCCCGACGTGGCTAGGCAATTTGCCTGCCTTCATGTTTTCACGAAGCCCATTTCTTTAGAAGTGACTTTATACACCGGTTGAGACGACTGGACAGGCACAGCAGTAAGCGCCCCCAACATACGGGTTTGAGGTGAAGGTTCTATGCAAAGTGTTGTTACTTATGTTGTACTTGTTATAAAAAAAATTATTGCAATTTTTTAACTTGTACAATAAACTTGAGGAAGTGTAAAGTGTATGAAATTTCTTTCATAATAGTTTTTATGTAGCAGATTTTTATAAGTTGCTCAACTGAAAAAAAAGTATTTAATTGTATTTACAATTCAATAAGCTCCACATGTTACGTTAAGACGCTAAAAGATGTCAAATATATGTAGCTCTAATATCTCGTCATACTTTATCTGTTGTGTGCGAATGGAAGCTATTTAAATTGCAAAGTAGAACCGCGAAGACCGCTTACTTGTTATAACTTTGACTTTAATATTCTAATAATATTATGTAGATTTTGTTGGATTGGAATATTTATATTCCATGCGCTTAATTGGGGCATTAATTGCGTGAACAACCGCTTTCTAAAACTTTGGAATGGCTCGAATAAAGATAAATAAGAACAGCGGTTACTTGATGGGAGCAGCATGACGTCTGATTTTTGTTAAGACGTCTTTTTCATAATCTAATGATTCTTTACTAAAAAGTCGAACATAATTACATCAAAACAGTAGGAACAAGGTCACAACATTCCATTGTATTAAATTTCTAATAACGTACTAAAAGTAAGATCAGTGTTACAGAAAATTTTTGATACAGATTGCATGATGGATGATTCAGATTGTTCATCTTAAACAATGCATAGTTAATTTTATAGATGTTATATAAATGTAAATTGTAGAGGTTGCTTTACGTAAGTATCTTATAAGAAAAGTATAATAAATAGGTAATATTAAATCCCTAATTCAACGTCGCTGGAAAAATTAATACAATGACATAGCAAGACTTCCGGTAACGGCACATCATTACGAATTTCTCCTTATTTTCCAAATGTAATTATCGCACCTTTTACCAAAGTTAGAAAGTTTGTTTAGTTTTTTGGAGTTATAAATTGATAATAAATCTCAGATCACTTAATTTAGTAGTTAATAAATATTTGTGCAACTGGGGTATGTAATATTAATATCAAGTATAAAGGTCTTTCTCTAATATATCCTCATAAATATATCGCAATTATGACGAAATATGGACAAAGTATGCACTTAGTTTGTCCGGTCTGGGCATTATTCAAAGAATGTAATGTGCGTGAATGTAAATGCACTTTTAGCGCAACTACGTTAAACAACGTTCTATAAACCTTAGCTGAAAAATAAGTATAATATTCAACAGGGATAAACTTAATTGTTTGCATAGACAGCAATAACTTTTTGTTTTTTTTTATAGCATATGTTATAGTTATTACTAAAATTTGATTTACTTAAAAAACCAAATTACTTTTAGCCGCGTCACATGACTGCGTTTAATATCCACTAAATTTATTCATTTCTCTCACATTACATTTATCATGGGATTTAATTCTCTTCTCTTAAATTCACTACAGTAAGGATGTCGATAAATGATTTTGTTATTACAAGCAAAACGCTCATCCTAGAGGATTTTAAAATCATGAAAGTATATGGTTTGTTGTTTTTATTTATATTAAAACCGAAGCTCGGTAGATAATGCGTACATTAAATATGCATGTACGAACTTTGTAGTATTTTTTATTTATCACTAGCCGAAAGGATATAGAAGATGGAAAACCATTAATAATAGCCATGAAAATAATTTTCAAAATTTAAACTTTCGTTTCTGGAAGTCTACACTGAAACTGTGCTAAAACTTCTAGGGTTTACTTTAATCGCTTTTAATTCCATTAACACAAGTAGTGGGTTGTTCATTTGTTCCATGCATTCAATGTTCTATTTTTACTGAGATAATTATATGAGTTTTTGCCAACTGTATTAAATTTTGGATCTTTAATTACAGGTTTCAAGTAAATACACAGCAAAACTGCTATGATAAAAATTACATATAATCAATATCAGCTCCTTACAGGCCACTTGGTTGGACGTAGGCGTTTTTTAATGAGCGCCAAGATGGCCGATACCCTGCTACTCACATCCAGCTTGAACCGGCTACTGCCCGGAGAGTCCCTATTAACATACTCTTGAAAAATTTTTAGTTTTTGTGTCTTTTAATTTATGAAATCCTAATCGATTTAATAATATTAATATGTATTTAGAGGTGAAGCGTTTTAATAAATTACCTTTTAATAAATAATAAAACTTTATAACTTTCTATTGCTAATTAGCATAGTTTAAGCAATTTTCCAAATACAGGACATAATCCCGCTGAGTTTCTTACGACGGTTCTTCTCAGGTCAGAGGCTGCCATTTCCGAACCGGTAGATTAATTTTCGATCTATGAGGGAGTGTAATGCTTCTTTATTGAATAAAGAAACTGGACTTTGACTTTGACATTTGTATTTGTCTATAGTAATAATTGTATTATGACAGATTGCACTTGTAGTATTGTAGATCCCAAAAATATATTGATGATAATACAAAAGTATCAACATTAAAGATATTGTATAACTACATCGTTAAATTTTCCAATTCAACCGCTTGCCTAATCAATGCTGCGACGAGGTACTAATGCAGTGATTCCCAAAGGATAATCGACTCTATGATATGCAACCTGACTACAGACCTGCAAGGGGTCTGCCCATGCAGATCAGCGAGAATGAGGATCTTAACACATACACAGATAGTGCCTATTTACTTACATCATACTATCTTATAATATCAAAATATATACATTATTTATAAATGTACCTATGAAGTAAAAAAAATATTTTATTTGTTGTTTATAATATTGTATAAGTTGTAGGATGTTGGTATTCGCTTTGTGGTTGCAATTCATTTTAAACTTGTAGAAACCTGAGAGTCACAGTCTCAGAGCAGTTAGAAATTTACAGGAAATCAATATCAGTCAAGTAGGGAGTCTATGCAACACGGAAAAAATGGCCAGGGGTCTACGGCACAAAAAAGTTTGGGGAACATAGGCCTTTTTAATGAACACCAAAATGGCGTCCATTCAAAAGAGTTACGTATAATTGCCACAAAGAGCACGCGGATTGGCAATTGACTCTTTGCACTTGTACTGCGGATCTGTCTTACTCCCACTGTAGACCTTTTTAAGAGGTACAAATACGTGAAACGTACTTCAAGCCCACCTTTAAAGGTTTTGACAGCGTTTACAATTTAATCGCACGAGGTTTTAACTTTCGGTGCTGTTATTTTTTTATCTTAAATATCTGTTAAACTACTTTTCATAAAATAATTTTAAAAAATGGACCAGATGTTAGCTAATTTTTATCATATAACATAATTAACAAAACCGGAGCAGTAGGAGCGGAGCAAGTGGTAACATAAAAAAAATCTACGTAAATTGAGTACCTCTGTCTTTTGGAAACTCTGTAAAAAATATTTTACATATAATATAGTCAAAATAGTAGAAACTATTATTAATTATACATTTCATCACGTTTATGACGAATTGAGTACAGTATTAACATCGTTTTTGTAAAAAAAATATTTGTTTCGTATTTATTTTATATAAAAAAATGTTTTGTTTGACACATACAACAACAAACATTACCAATAGCGAACTCTACTAGAACTCGAAGTAATCTCAAGGAGCGTCGTAATTAAAAACTGCAGCAAAACTTTCATTTTACTCCTTTCTTTTCATAGCGCTTCCGAGGGCAATTAGGTATTTTACCAAGATCTGTATTGACCTTAATTTTTGATGGGAAGCTTTCTTTAGTTTACAGTAATGTACGAGAAAATTTAGGAATAAAGTAAAGTAAAGTCGTTTACCTATATTTCAATTTATTTAGGACCGTGATGCCCGCAACTTCGACGCGTAATAATGCCCCGTTATAATCGGACCACCATTTCAGATATTAGTTGCTAAAACAAATAGACAGAAAAATTAAAAAAATTATGTCTGTTATACTGTACTGTGATACAATGTACTAATTTCAAAATGGTTCCTTTTATGTTACAAATGGGCACTCCGACTTTATTTATTTGTGTGGATAATTTAGTATTTTTAAGCAGTATTTTTTTTACTTTATGTTGCATGCGCACTAAACATGATAAATAATACAATTTTTAGGGATTTTATCGCCTTTAATTACTCTTCAATTAATAAAAATTTAAGACTTTTCAAATATAAAATCATGTGATCCAATTCATGCATATTAAGCTGTTATTTAAATTTATTGTTCAATAAGTAATTTTTGTTAAATAATTGAGATATAAAACATGTTACTTAGCGTTATGTTTTTTGTTGTATCTGTGATTGCAATAAAATACTACAAGGTAGTAACAGTTATAAAATACAATTATATGTTAACATAGTTATTACGTGCGTAGAACAATTTAAGATACTGAAAAATCAAAGCAGCACCTACTTAGATTTTTCAGAATCTATAGAATATATGAATACAAATCAATAAAATATACTCCAAATACGTGGTCGACTTTAAACATAAATGTAAAAAAGGTATTCAAAATATTTGTAAATGTAAATAAACTGACTTTTTAAAGAGAAAAATATAAATATCTTGTCTGAAGGCGACACATCTGTAGCATCTTCTATGATGTGTTTGGGGTTCGCGGTAAACATTAACTTTAAAGTGGAGCGTTGGCCATTCGCGTCGAGTGACTTTAAACTATGCCCTGAGTAGAAACTTCAGTGGCGAAGTCTACACATCTACCCTCCTTCTTCTTGTTGTAAGGAAAATAAATAAATAAAAGAAGAAAAAGGTAAGAAGAGAATTGCGTAACTAATAACTAATATGTGTAAAGTGACATAGGAACATGCTTGCAAACACACGTATAATCATTTATATGAATAATTGATTATATGTGTGTGTAAAAAATACCAGCAGACGATTCAATATTAGATCCTAGAATCGCTATCCGCATAATTCCACTTAATTCAGTAGCATAATTATAAATCTAAAGATTGACAAAAACCTGCTTACCGGCTTAACCAGCCAATGACTATGGCCGAACTACGCTAATATATGGGGCTCAAGGCCACTTAACGGCATTGTTATTTATCCTCGATTACCGCCTTAGCAAGAAGGATCTGTTCGCTTCCTATTCTTGTCAGCTGCTTCCTTTTGGAGCATAACAACCTCACAGAAATCGACAACAGCTCTTTTCACATCGGATACCCCCTTTTCATTGCTGACAAGGAAAGTCCTGCACCTATATTGGAAGTTAAGTGGACTCCTCCTTTCCCATACTACCACACTGCAGAGTATGGTTCGCGGGTCAGGGCCTTCGGCTGTGGGTGCATGTTGCGTCGCCTTCTTCCAATCTTACAGAAACGCCAAGCGTCCATCTCCGACAATAATCTGTGTAAGCCTGTACGTTAATCTACCATCCTTTAGTTTCATCCAAGATTCGAAATAAGAAGAAAAATAATAAAAGTTTCAAGCTAATTTTGACTGCTCTTCTACGTCATGAATATACATCGAAGAATCGTTTCAATATTTATGATGCTGTGACGTTCTTAAACAAAAGGAAGTTTTTTGGACGTCATTCCGTTCAGCTGAATAAAAATTGATGTATACTCAAAATGTAATATATTTTATAATGGAATAATTTAGCAGCCTACAGAAATGAAAGCGATTTGAATTATTAAACGGTAAATTAATTAATGCTTTTGTAACATTACAATTTTCTTAATATTTTCTTCGTAAAAAAGTCTGCAGCTGAGAACAATATTAACATGTCCTTATTCCAATTGTATACTAAGTATGGACCTAAATTTGGAATCACCATTTTTATAAATTGATTTAACAATTTTTTTTTCTACTTTTTTAGTTTAAGTTTTGTAACTTATAAACAGCCAGATATATTTGAATGAATTTTACGCCTTTGCCGTTTTAAATTATTAAGTAATCTTGAAATGTTTCAAGTTTTTTTTTGAGGAAAAAATAATCGAATGAAAAAATTTAAGATAATTTAAATAACACTCTAACATATATTATTAAATTGTTTTTAATAACACTTTTATAAAAAAGTTTCCAAAAAATTATTTTGAAAGTATTAATTGTAAATTTTGATGTACTATCCTGAAGACTTATTTAAGCTCCGACTAAATTTTAATATTTTGAAATATTTTTTGTCATTGTCAAAATTTAACGTACATTAACTAAGTTACAAGGTGCTTGTTTTGGTATCAAAACCTGTGCACAAGCGTCGTATAATTAATCATGCCAAGCTTGGGTCGGCTTCATTAAGCAGAATAACAGCAAGACGGCTACCCTTGTTACACTAATGAGCGAATAAATTTAATGTTAGTAAGAACGTTTAAAAATTAAAATTTTCATGTATTTCGTTTGTAACAAAAGCATGCGATGATTATTTTTAATTATGTTTACAACCTGTTTTGTATTTAATAAATATTCCCGGTTATCTCTTTTCAATATAAATATATCGAGCTTGAAGGAACATAATGAAACTTCCAATAGGTTGGATTTAGGCTTGCTTTATACGTATTAGTCAAAAATACTTATTAAATCGGAAGCACTCATCTAAGCACTAAATATAAAGATTAATGTTGTAGATCACTTTGATATGGAGTTTCCGTGTGCATATGGTCGTATAATTGCACGCAACGAAAAAATAACCACCATTAATGCTGCGAAAAAGAAGGAAATAAATATGTAAATAAAACCTTCATGGAAATACTTTGAAAATAGAAAAAAAATACTCTTGTTAATTGTGCTACAATTACACTTTAATCATTAAATTTCTCCTGATAATTTCGCGATGTAGTTGATGGGAATCGCCGTCATCCTTAGATTGATCTCGTTCAAGTAACAGACGCATACAATTTTGGCAATCTGTTCTTCATAAAGAACACCATACGTTTATTTCTAACAGAAGCCCATTATTTAAAAAGTAAATTTTAATAGCAATAATATTTTAAAGTATAGAAACTGTTTAATCACAGTCACGGATGTACGCTTTATATAATAGCAAATCTAATGTATAAATAAATATATATACACCGAAAAGACCACCACACCCGTGGCCTAGCGCTATTAGCCCTTGATTACCGGAGGTCGTGAGCTCCAATCTCGAGGGGAAACAACATTTTGTAATCGTTGTTTTCTGATTGATTAGGACAATTTGGACCGATCACCTAATTGTCTGAAAAGTAAGATGGATCCATGCGTCGGATAGCCGTAAAGTCGGTCCGCCCACCAACCGAATTGGACCAGCGTGGGTTACGGCCCAAATACACCTAATCGAAAGCTAGCATTAGAGTAGATCCATGTCCAGCAGTGGACTAACACAGGTTGATGATGATGATGACAACGATAATAACGTTTCATCAAAACTTTTAAAGTACAGAAACTACACTAGTTCCCATAATATTTTTTAACTTAATTAAAAATAATATAGTATTTTTCAGAAAATTCTCCGTTGAAGTACCAAAAAATATGAATTCAAAACTGCCAACGATCTCTTCTAGAAACAGATCATTAAAAGTTTTCATGCGAAAACGTAAACGTTCTGAGTGAGATTTTGCGAAAAGCCCTTAAATTAACTAGTTGGCATAAATATGTAAATATGTAAGTTTAGCATAAATAGTATGTTTGGCATATTGATGCCAACAATTCGGCGTTTAAAATAAATTGTGAGCTTAACTACATCTCTTGGTAATATTTTTTTACATTTTTATTAATCTAATAAATATGATTTTCCAAATACTTCTATTAAAGTCTGATTTAGCGCCGTGTATCAACGGAATCGAGCACGCTTTTTTATTTTTGTAGAAATTGTTGCTAAAGCTCACCATTATAATAATGTTAACTGTAGTCAGTTATAACATAGAGCACAAACTGTTTGCATTTATTCCTTTACGTTTTTTTTTGTTTCTTGTTTCTTCTTTTCTTGACACAGGGCGTCCCAAACTACATTTGCTGAGCCTCGGTGTCTACTCCAGAACTATCCGACTTTAGCGGTCGTCAGTTCTGCGGCATATATGTCCGGCCCACTGCCAAATTCGGGAGACCGATGCATGCAGAAGACTCTGCAGATTTTCTACCAATTTGTGCACTTCCTTTGCGGTCTAAGCCATGATGATGATATCATCGTAAATCGCAGATGTGAGATATACTAGCCTTTACATTTATGCCTTGTCCTTCATATCTTGTGTGCGGCGGAGAATGATTTTAGAGACATGACATCTCCTAGTCTAACTCACGGCGCAGGCTGATAGACTTAGTCTGTATTCTTTGGACTACGACAGATATATAACAATTTAATAATTCTTTTTTATCTTCGTTTCTACACTAAATGTTATGATGCCTTCTCCGCGCTATGTTCGATGATCGCATGGCACGCGTCGCTGAATTCCAAAAATAGTTAGTTGAATCCGCAATGTTATGTGATATTCCCTAATATGGACTAACATTTTAAAAAAATTATCTCAGTTATATGTTATTAGCAGTTCGACCACGGTTCTGCCCGTACTCGCACATATACATTCGATGGTTTCAGTGATTCGTTGGTCTTCATATGTTCTAATGTCAGCTAATGTTCCTTCACAGGGTTCTTATTGACCGCTTCGCCTTTGTCACATATTAGCCACAGTGTATCTAGCGTCACTCCTGGTCTAGATGGAATATTGCACTTGACAGGTGGTGAATTGAATCCTTCAAGCGGCTTGAATAAGTTTGATTGAAGCCCGCCTCGAAATGTAGCCAATCTTGTCAGTTACGCCTCTCACAAAGGTAGAACAGCAGAGTACTCGCTCCACCGTGGCTGCCTTCACTCGGTCACTGTGACGCTGCCGTGGCAGCGAGCGGTTGTTCTCGCAGTACTTGCTTAACATGGTGTAGCTCAGCCGCCAGTTGTTGCTGTTCTAGCCTTTGTGAGGCGCTAACTGACAGGATTGGCTACATTTGAGGCGGGCTCAATCAAAACTTATTTCAAGCCGCTGAAGAAGATTGGTCAATTCTACCACCTGTCAAGTGCAATATTCTCTACAGACCGCTAGGAGTGTCAACTAGATTGTGACTGTGGCCTCTATATTGGACAAACGAAGTGAGCAATAAGAACCTGCTGAAGGAACATATAGCTGACATTAAACATAGAAGACCCAACAAGTCGGCAGTGTGTGACCATACCTTAAATCACCCAAACCATTACATCAGATTTGATCGACCACAAATCTCGCTAAAGAACACGATTCCTACCAAGGATGATCCGTGAGGCTATTGAGATTAAAAAACATCCAAATTTCAATAGAGAAGATGGTTGGGTTCTACCACCTGCTTGGGATCCCATAATTAACAAATTAAAATCAATTCATTTTGCATAGGTCGGAGTACAGATTAAAAATAATTCATAAAAATTAAGATCTGGAAACCCCGCTTCAGCACTGGCAAGAAGACGCATGACATCTCAGTCTACCCCGTGACCACGGCCGCTGGAAAGTGTTCGAAACGTCGGGAATTTAAAATGTAAAATAAACGCGATAAAATCCGTAAAGTAATTTTATTTAATAATATATTAATACCTATATTAATCCTAGATATGGGAATTGTAATTTAAAAGATTTTAAAGAGAAGCAACAATTCAGCTAAGACATTTTTGTGTAAACCGTAAAATAAACAACCATCTGTTGTCATACACTATTTAATTAACTTTATTAAAAGCTACGAGAGGGTTGTGTAATCTGTCACAAATCAAAATTAAACCGGTGGTCGACACTGGTGCATTTTCTTTTTTTAAGCCTGTTTTGTGGTGGCTACTTTAAGGTGCACCACAGAAGCTAGCATAGGAGGCACTCAAGAAGGTGTAGAAAACAGGTGAAAAGTTATAGGTCTGCCTTAATACCTGTAAGCCAAGGTAAAGGCACGGGGAGAACAAGTGACGACCTGTACACCACTGAGTGTGTAAAGGACACATTTGCTATGTTGTCTCTCCCTAAAACATTCAAAATAAGCTCACCCCATGTTTAGGAACCAGGAAAAATCAATGGGGTGGTTTAAGTAAGCCACCAACCACAAAATCATATTTTTTTTAATTTTTGTTTGGCAATTTTTAATCTAAAGTAAGTTAAGTCTTTACATTTAAATTTATATCTCTAAGTTATATATGACAATTCCTATAATCTTGCAATATTTGTTGGTGATACAGAACAAAAACAACTATCATTAATTATATAATTTATTTGTATTTTTTTAAGGATAAATATAAGTGATGTTCTTTCAATTAAGCAATGCACCAAATTTCTTCAACTTACATCAACATTTCATGAATTCGTTATGAGTTAATTTAGAGACTGATTATCTCTAACTATGATGACACTGAAGAGGGGGCAAAAATTTAAGCAAAATAATTTATATACGATCTTTTTTATTCTAACCATTAAAAAAGAATAATTAATTCTAAAATATAATCTAAAAGTATTTAACTAAACTAAAATCCTTTAGAATTTAGTTATAGTCAAATAGAACGTTGCTCATAATATTGCATGTAAATATTCTACAGAAAAATATCGCTTAACAGAAATGGGTAGCGACGTGGTAATTCCTTTAAACGTTCAGCGAAGTGAATTACTCAGATATACGATCCCGTAGACAGCACCACGTGTCCATACCATTTGATGATGCATTAAGAGTTAATGTGGCAGACGTACCCCGCTTTATATTGTTTGCACTATTCGTAGGAACTCTTGAGCATGAGCTTTGCGAAATACTCATCCAGGATATGATTAATATCGTGTTCTTTAAAATTTCAATTTGAAGTTGAATTCTCGTGAGTGGAAACTGTGTTGGGAAATAAAAATTATATCCAATTTGAGCATCACAACCCTGTTTTTTCAATGTTTTTAGAAACGTCAAGCCTCGGTCGATTCGCTCGTCGTTCTTTACTTTAAATTTTTAATAGACTAATTCCTTTTTTCTAGGTTCATAACAGTTCATGTTGTTACGCAAGTGTTCTATATTGAAAACTGCCCCCATAGTTCAGTAATATAGGCTTATGTTTTAGAAACCAGAGGTCTTTTGTTCGAATCTTGCGGGGAATCAACAACTTGAGCATGTAAAAGTCAGTCCTATGCCTGATAAGATATCAGGTCTTGTCGGTTATTTATCCCTTCGGACTATGAGAGTGAAGGAAGAGAGAGTGCATCTGTGTTTGTTCGTACACTTGTGGACTGCAATATCTTCTGCGTACATAGCTTATCACTAATATAGATCGGCTATAACATTAATCTTGTTTACAATGTTCAATATTCATACAAATTATGCTGACGTCACCTAATGAATATTGCTTCAATCGCCTTAAAGAATAGTTTTTATCTAGACCCTAATTTACATACTCTGATTGACTCTCAATGAGAAAGGCAAGGCAGCAGGATACCACTTAGCTGTAGCTGTATTGGTTGTAGCCCATGTGGCACTTTGTGATTGAATTTTGAGTCACATCCCGCATTGCTTAAGATTCAGAAAATATATCTTTTCATTATTTCGATATAGAAGTTCATTAACAAAACGTAATTTTATAGACTAATTAACTCTTACATGATGTTTATTTTTAGAAGCTTCTTTCATCGCTATATCTTGTCGACAGTTTTCTTGGATTTGACGAAGTTTATCCGTAATTTTTTTTATTGCCTACGCAGGCAGATGAGCATACGGGCCACCTGGTGGAAAGTGGTCACCGACGCCCATGGACATTGGCAATATTGGTATCAGCAACGAGCTGCCTACCGTGAGACAGGATGTTAAGCCTTGTTTATCCAGTAACCACGCTGGCTACGGTGCCCTTTAAACCGGAACACTGTAGTGTTTTCACACTACTGTATTGCGATAGAAATAGGCACCGTGGTGGTACCCACCGAGACGGTCCCCTGTAAATAGAGGACCTACCTCCGGTAAATAAGTTAATAACGCTAGTTTTCCAAGCTTCTTTCAAAAAATTGAATTCTTTTATTATTTTTCATTATTTAGTCCTCATAGTTTCTTTTAATTTTATTTGATGCTAATAACATTACAATTCATAGGTAAAATAATATTATGAATGAAGAAAATGATTTATGAATTTATAATATTTGGCGCATAAGTCAGGATCTCTAGACTTATGCGCAATTGACGAAGATAGTGCGTGCGTAGTAAAGTTTTCTCGTGTTTAGGTGCTTTGTATACGGAACAAACAATGAAACCATGTGTATTTTTTATTGTATATTTCCTTTGTTCGAAAACGGATGCAATACACATGATCGTCTCAGAATATCTATAATTATATGTTTATTTACTCTTTAATACTAATTCGAAAACAGAACAACTAGACTAAAATCCTTTCATAGAGTCCATCTATTTCCCTCGAGATTTGTGCGTACTGCTTAATCTTTATTGTTGCTACTTTACACCCGAGCTTATTCCGCTTAAAGTAAGACGTATGATTGTAGTTTACACCAATTGCTTAAAGCAATACCACAATTCCATTAATACAATTCCAGGTCATGAGAAATAAAAAATGCATTTTACATTGCTGTTTTATTATAAACGGATCATTAAACAGTATTAAAAATTGTATTTGATGTTGAAAAATTTTGTTTATGCTTTTATTTATTTATTTTCTATTGTAGTACAATTTTTTATTTTCTTAATTATTTGTAAGTTTCTTTGCTATATTATTATAACGTATTATTATTACAGCTCCTTCGTGTATTGTGGATGCAATAATATTCCTACAAATAGGATGCCAAACAAGGCAAAGCTTGCACAGTCTTTTGTTATATGTGTAATCGACTAAGGCAACAAGTGCTACTTTTACATCAATGCAGATCATCCCATCAGACTTCTTAATAAGAATCTTCTGCAGAACCTAAGCCAAAGAGGTCTCTTTTTCTAGATTCTCCTGTTACTCCCCTTTGGTATTCCCAAATTTTAAGTATGTATGATTGAGAAACAATTTTTTCCCTCAAAGTATGATCGTCTACTTCAATGCCATATTCACTAGTCTGTACGATATCTACCGCGAAATAACGATTTTAAGAAATATCCTAGGCAGCTAAACATTTGTCAGAACAGATCTAATATTTATCCTTATATCAGTATATGTATTCCTATATATGTATGTAAAAAGCAGTCTGCGTTTTGCATTGATAGCCATGATTACTTGTACTTATATAAGTATATATCAATCTTGTATAATATATGGTCCTTTATTTTAATGTAATACTGCTTATTACTGACTATTGAAGTCTAGTTTTGTTTCATTTTTTACCTTTGATTCGTTGTTTACTACTTTTGCTATCCATATAAAATCCAAGCTAATGATTTTGTTCTTAACTTGTATATATAGCCGTCATCATCGTCATCGTTTCGGCCTGTTATAGCCTACTTCTGAACATCCCCTAATAAGTGGCCAAGAAGCACGATACGGGCCAGCTGCATCGATCGATTTCCTGCATGTTTGCAGAGGTGATAACTCCTCGTGGTGGGTTGACCGGGACTGCGATGAGTAGTACGAGGCTGCTAGACGAAAACCTTTCTTCCCCAATGGTCATTGGTTCTACGAGCCATGTCGCCGATATATAACATTTGACTATCTAGTAAACACTTATAAATTATTGTGATTAAATATAATACATTATATTAAACTCATAAATATTAAAAATAGTTTATACATAAATCTTTTTTCTGAGGTAAAACATTCTACTAATTATATTTTAAGATATCAAACAAACATTTGAATAGAACACGTTTAGATTTCATCAGAATTCGATTCAGCACCTAAAGATCGTAAGTGAGCTACGCTTATCTGTCACCCGATATTCAAACAGAAACGTGATACGAATAGGAAAATATCGACAAAAGTGCTAAACAATGCCAAACTCTAATCAGTTTATTTTATTTAAGTTTATGACATTTGTATCATTTATCAAATTTGTAAAACACCAGTGGAAACATAATTATTAAATATATAATAAAATTGCAAATTATGCAAATGAAGCTAATCATTTACAAAAAAATTATAGTTGATAGATAATTGGTATGAAGACATGTTAAAGAATGTTAATGTCATTTGTACTGAAAATAAAACAGTTGTAAAATAAATTTAACTGTTACCGCTGATGTATCAGCACAATAGCTAAAAGATTAAATAGAAATTATTAATTGTTACATTTATATACGCGATTATTATACATATCAAATCCACTAATTTACGGATTTATCGCGTTAGTTATATATTTATTCCCGACGTTTCGGTTTTTTTCCAGCATCTATGATCACAGGCAGACACAAACAAACAGGTTTTAAGATCTTTTATAGTCTCGGCAACATCTTGAGACCCATTTATCTGAAACTTAAAGGGAAAATTTATATGACGATCATAAAACCTATCATTATGTATGGATCGGAATGTTGGGCAATGAAATCGACTGACGAAAGAAGATTGCCTGCAGTGGAAATGAGAATTTTAAGATGGATGAGTAGAGAAAGACAAAATTAGGAGTGAGCATATATGGGGAAGTTCCAAAGTAGAACCTGTGACTGAAAAACTAAGGAGGAGGAGGCTAGCGCGGTACGGGCATGTTATGAGAAGAAACGAATGTCATTTGCATAAAATAATGCTACAAATGGATGGTGATGGACGAAGAGCGATAGGTAGACCTAAAAAGCGATGGATGGACTCTGTGAGAGAGAATATGAGAAAGAAAGGAGTATAATTATTCGTCATCACAATACCCACCTACTGTGACTGTATGATGAATAATAATACTCCGAATAATAAAGAAGAATGGCAGAGGAAAACCTGTAGCGCCGACCCTGCATAAGCAGGACAAGGGCTGGTGAAAGAGAAGATAACTCTGTAGAAGTGAACTCTTTAATTTGCTTCTAATGGTAAATTATAGATTTATATCTCACATCACTTATGTTAGTAAGTTTCAATTTAATTCTAGTTAGTTTTATCAAATCCACTAATTTACGGATTTTTCGCGTTACTTTAATATATTTATTAAAAAAATTGACATATCTTTAAATAAAAACTGACGGTTATTCCAAAACATAAAGATACAGACATATACCAAATTAGTCTGCCCGTGATCATGGATGCTGAAAAGAATCCGAAACGTCGGGAATAAATATATTTAAGTAACGCGAAAAATACGTAAATTAGTGGGTTTGATATGTATAATCATCGCGTAAATAAAAGAAAAAATTATCTAATTGGTTTTTTTTTATTTTAAAAAGATAACTCATTTCAAATGTCGATTTGAGTTCGTTTACTCGCCGTATCAAACAATCCAATTTTATAAAATTTGTATAATATTTACCATAAATCCTGGCTGAAATTATGTTAAAATCACATTTTATTGGATCGGGTACAAATAAATAGATTTTCTAGTGCAAAAGACCCGAACAGTATATTAAACTTACAGGCCAACTTTGACTCGTAAGTGCTTATATTTACGACGAAAGTTGCACTATCAAATGTTCGTTTCGCCCACGTTTATAGTAGTCCAAATCATGTTATTTAATGTAAGAGTAGTTGGAGCGAAGTTTGAATATTATGAGGTTAATATTTATTGAATGCCGTGTTTTGCGCAAAATTAATATATAGCCTTACACAGTCTTAACAGTGTTATAATACAAGGATCATAATTATAAAGGTATTTTATTCTGTTGTTTGACATGGTAACATACATTGAACGAATGTTTTACCAATTTATTACGTATTTACTTTTGAACCTCTCTTATAAATTATTGTGAAAAGTCTCGTCTATTGGTATGAAAACCCCATATAAACTTATTTAGTTTAGTAAATTCAATTCACAAACAATTATAGGCAAACATTGCATACCTAATTTATATGACGTCGCACAATGAAAAAAAAATTGATTACATAAAACTTCACAAAAGTTTATTATTCTGAAAAGAAGACACAATATGAACATAAATAATTATGAAAAGGTATGAAAATCTAACAAAACAGTAATTATAACAAATAACAAAAATATATTTACACTCATAACACTTTCTTACCATCCGCTTCATTTATGACAGCAAAATGGTGTGAATACTGAGTTTATAGCTCTATGCATTAAACTGTTTGCCTATTTCTATAACTACCATGTTAACTCCAAAGCTGGTCTTCTTAAGTGGATACACAGATGATGACACGTACCATGCAGATACTTATGCAATAAATGGACCATCAAATGCAAAGAAAATTATACCTACCCAAAAAAATAAACAAAATAGAATCAAGTAAAAAAATAAACCTCATTATGTAACTAAAAGTGAGTATAGTTTATTATTGAATAAAAAGATACATTATGAAACGACATGCAGCACATAATATAAACATCGATAGCAATTTACCCCAGTAACCACGCCACAAATTGCTCTCACATTGCCTATGTGAGATTGCTTTCCAATTTCCTGTAACCAAAACTGCCGCACATCAAAAGGTCCATTTTGCTACGATGCGTAACTTTTAAAGTTACCTATCATACCTAACTTAATAGATTATATAACACTGAGGTTCGACTTAAAGACCCTGTGATAAAAAGTAAAAATTTTAGAAAAGAATAGATATTTAATAGCAGAAAATTGGTAATTTCGATGGAGCTCCTAAACTAAGTATTTAATGATGTTGAAGAATAAACAGAAAAATCTCGGCAGCGCAGAATAAATAACTCGTCTATTAAGGTAAGAATCTTAATCATGATGTTATGTAAGAACAAAAGAAAAAATTGGCAACTTGAATTTAGAACAGCTAAAACAAAATTTAATACTATTTAATTTTTTCTTAGGCGGAGTAGCTTACTACCCTACTCCGTAAAACTGGCTGACCAATGTCACAAAAGATATTACACTTTACAATCGTACGCGAATACACATGTGCTTCCTCTTTTCTTTTATTCTCATAACCGACACAAACGAAGAGAGAAAGTGCAGATCGATTTTTATACGCCCACCAAAGCATGGATAATCTTACTTTTTATTATTTATTTTTTGCCGTAACTATCAAGAAATCATCTTAAAAAATAAGTTGAGTTCCGCATGATTTAAACCCACGACCTTTTATCTAAGCGCACACCCCACAGTACACATTAATAGAAATATATAATAAAAATAATAAGTCTATACACGTTTAAAAACTACCCAATGTTATTTTAACATATTTTAATAACTTGGCACTATTTTTTTCACCCTTAATCATTTCATTAAATAAATCTTAAAAATTTTTACAATTCTTTAAAAGTGCGCTATACTGTTATCAAGATGGCGTTGCTCAGAAATTGTTAAAACTATCGTCTAATGTATATATTTTGAACATCAACAATTAATCTTCCGGAACTCGATCGAATACTATCTCAAGGGAAATCAATCAATACCACTACAATCGTTAGTTTACCTTAGTTTCTTGGAATATATTGACAGTTAGTTTGAGAAAAATAAGGCCAGCTCAGTGACTACTTTTTTTTCGTTTGCATACAAAGGCAGACAAGCTGTTGGGGTACCTGACGAAAAGTGGTCACCGACGTTTATTGACATTGGCAATTCCATAGTATCACCTATGCGCTCCCTACCGTGAGACATAAGATGTTACATCTCATTTTTCAGTAAATACGCTGGTTAGATTGCCCTTCTCTCTGCGGCAGATAAAGGCATCGCGTTGATACAACCCTAGACGGCCCCTGTGAAAAGGAGACCTACCACTTCTGTAACGATGTCAATATATGGTTTTACTTTTGCCTGGGATTTACAGGTAACATTTACATTTAAATATTGGTTTGCTACAAATCAATCAAGGACAAAGTAACAACAAAAGTAAGGATTTTTCAGTAAAAAATTCACGGAAGGGCAATCTATTAAAAAAAGTTAAAAGGGTATAAAGCAAACTGAGGTTATACTATCTCATTTTAAGCAAATAAAAAAAGAACTAAATTGTACTTGACTTCTATTTTATTACAACATAATCATCATCATCACCCTGTGTAAGTCCACTGCTGGACATAGGTCTTCCATATTTCACTAGGGGTTCATGGACTGTATCTTACCACGCAGGTCCAATGCGGGTTAGTGGGTTGACCGACTTTGTACATTCCAAACCGACGCGTGGATCATCTTACTTTTCAGACAGTTAGGTGTTCAGTCCAAATTACCCTAACCAACTAAGAATCAACAACGAAATTTTTTTGCGTTCCCGCAGGATTCGAACCCATAACCTCCAGTTTCTAAGCCATACGCCCTTACCACTAATTTACGGGGGCGGTTTGTTTTATTACACAGTATAGCAGTTCATAGTTTTTTACTCAGCATTTTTTTTAATGAAAATAAAGTATTGGTGTGAATTTTTTTACCTCAAATATAACTCTAGACCAAAGAATATGAATCTATAGAAAGTTAAACCATGTAAATAATAAAAGTAACTTATCAATGACTACAGTTTTAAACAAAAGAATTCTATGCAATTAGTTTAACATGGAGCTTACGTAAAAGAATCTCAAATTAGAAATAAAACTTATCCAGCAATTTCACTATCTTTAGTACTTTAGAAACTGGATTACAAAAATCTCTAAACATCACGGGCAAAATACGGTAGCACACAGATTTCGATCTAATTGGACTCCTGAATAAAGTGATCTGTTACTTTTAACATTAATATAGCTTTTACAAATATTTTAAAACGTTTAAGACATTTTGATTTAACTTAATTTCTAACAAAATTTACTTGCACTAAGAAATATTCTTGGTATAACGTTTAAAGAAAAAAAAACGACAAAACTGCTATCTCACGCCCTCTATGTTAAATATGACGTTAATGTGAAGGGAGAAAATAATAAAATAAGGGTAAGTACAAAACAGCAGTAGAACAGTGGGCTTTAATTTCATAGACACAGAAATAATTTATTATTTTTTCAGTGTTCGTGAATCCTTCTAATATAATAAATACAAAAGTTTGTAAGTCATTAATATTTCCTTACTTATTTTCTTTTAAATCAATGTATCTTATAGCTTATAATTTATATGGGTACACTGTAAACGCCTCAGTGGTCTAGGTATTGGTTCTTGCTTTATAAACCGGAGGTCGTGGTCTAGAATTCTGTTAGGAAACAACTTTCAGTTATCGTTGTTTTCTGGTTGGTTAGAAAAATTTGGGCCGATCACCCAATTGTCTGAAAAGTAAGATGGTCCATGTAAAAAGTCGGTCCACCCGTATTGGACCAGCATGGTAGGATACGGTCCAAAAACCCCCTAATAGTGATGGCGGGCATTAAGGAAGGCCTGTGTTCATGATGATGATACTGTAATCTATTCAGGTTATTATAAAACTTATTGGAAACTATATATATACGGATTTGTGTGAAAAATAAATGAAATTTGTACATAAAAAGGTTAAAAATATAAATTTTTGCGGATATTACTTTTGATTGGTAACTTTTAGCCATCCTGGATCTAGGATGTAGCATTTTATACAATAGAAAAAACTAACATACAATAAATATAAATCCTTACATTTGTGCAATATCTGTTAATACTTCTATTAGTTATATCTTTTATTTACGCGATTATTATATAAATCAAATCCACAATTTTACGGATTTTTCGCGTAAGTATACGTTGTTATTATTTTCTTTATACCGAAGTTTGACACTATAAAGGCTTCCTTTAACTCAATCTTTTCTTCTCTTTGTACACTCCGTACATGTTTGTGTCCGGCTTGTTTGTTCTTTTTTATGGCATACGCACGACGAGACGAGCAGTCGGGCCACCTGATGGAAAGTGGTCACCGACGCCCATAGACATTGGCAATACCAGTGGTATCGCCATCGCGCTGCCTACCGTGAGACATATGATGTTAAGTTTCGTTTACCCAGTAAATACGCTGGCTACGGTGCCCGGTGATACACGATCCCTATTCTTTTTTAATATTATTTGAATAACCGTAAATAATTCGTTAAACCACGATCGTTAAAAATAATTTAATTCAAAGAATTTGACTATGTAATAAAATACTTGTATGACACAAGTATTTTATTATATAGGTACAATTTGTAGCTTGGGAAAAATATTTTCACATTAACTTTATACAAAACGAAGACAATAGTAAATTATTTAGCGCTGTAGTTCAGATGATTCTTACAGGCCAACATTGTTTCATTAATGCCCACATTAATGGCGAAAGTTTTATTATCAAATGCTCATTCACAGACGTTTATAGCTATCTAAATATGGTTAATAAATAGTATGTTTTGGGTATAATTCACTATAAAGCAAGTGTAATTTAAATAAAAAATCTTATTAAATTTAAATTACATTAACACATGAAAATTTACTTATCTAACTTATTTAGAGTTCGCTTAAGTTAAATAAGAGCTACTAATTTCGTAGTTTCCTCCATGGAACCGATAGGATAAACAATGAAAAACTTCACACATGTTCCCACAATTTAAAAAACCAAAACTAGTTACGTCAAATCTGGTACACGTCTTTTCGGTTTGGGTTCCTTATGAAAATTCCACTAACCCCTACATTGTCTTCTTTTTTAATATAAAATTGATTGCAAATTATGTTGGTGAGCGCATGACTCAACAATGCCTAGACCAAATCGACTAATTGCCGCAAAATATATAAACGGGTAATCTTAAAACATCCCTTTTCTTTTTCGTATACAAATGATTTTTAATGATGTTTATATTAAAATTCAAACACAAGCAAGTTAGTTGTGTTCCTAACGTCAAAGAGACAATTTTTAAATTTATTTTACAATTCACGAGGTTAAATTTAATCATGTGCAACATTAACAACAATACTGTGTGCATATTCAAAGATCTTATGTCTTATTCCGAAATTAAATAAAAGTTATAATTTCGCAAATTTTTTAAATTATGTTTGAACTCTAATTTCCCTTCTCAATTTGAAGCGCTCTGGCAGATATCTCAGTAGATTCTTTATAGTACATAACAGAAGAGTGTTCAACGTTCGTGGGGGCAAGGATACTTTGGTCAAGCAAACTGAACTCCGCACATCGCCCTATTACCAGGGCGATAGTGATTTTAGCATTGCCTATGAAATAGTGAGAAACAAAAGAAATACACATCTTAAATCTTTTTAAACGAAGTGTATCGGGCCCAATAGTCATAATAATATGTTTAGAATATAGTTAAGGCTATATCACTAGTGGAATACCTCAAACATGATTGCAGAAACATTCAAAAATGGTTTTTAACATGATATGAGGAGGAATATATTAATATGTAATTAAGTCCTACGAAAAAACTACAAATGTATGCACTTTTTTAATCTTTGCAAAAATAATTTATAATATCATTAATTATTTTTAATTTATTAACAATACATTAAACTATTATTAGACGGTTCTTTGTTATCCCATTGCATTTGCGTTCCAAATAAACAGTTTTCTCTCTAAACTATTAATAAAAGTTTATCGATCATGATCAATTCTTTGGACACGTCTACATCATGTCGTGAGCGAGAATCTCAGGGGAAATCAATGATTGAGATATAAACGTAAGGCCGTGTTTGGATTTAAATTTCATGCTTGCATAAAATGTTTTTCATCGTCTGCGCTTACCTTCAGATTTTCATAAATTTTAAATATCTTCTTTGCTTGAGGTAATAGTAAATATCTTCTATGCTTAAGGTAGTAAATAATTTATTTTTAATTAAAATTCTGAACGACGCGAAATACTTGCCATTTAGATATAAGTTATCCAGATTTTTTTAATTTAACCTTTACAGACCGAAATTACAAAATGTAAATTTTTCTATTGCATTGAGCAATGCTAATCATATTCCGAAAAGAATATTGTCATAAATCTTTCTACAAATAGTGTTTATAACTTAAAGCGAATACGTCTGCTACATTTACTCTTAATGCATCAAACTGTATACATACGTGGTGCCGTATACGTGCTTCTATATCTGAGGCATTTGCTTCGTTGAACTTTGAAAGGAATTATCACGTCGCTTCCCATCTCTGTTACGTTATATTTTTCATTTAAAACATTTTTAGCTCCTGGATTGTGAGAAATTTAAGACAATTGAATTTAAAAGATGTTAAATTTGGTGTCTTACATTCAATTGCAGATCAGATATTAAAATTTACTTTTATCTATATAGGTTAGTAATAATTAGGAGGTTTCCTTATTTAATATTTAGAAAAGTTTGCTAATATAATTTTTAAAATGAATAAATAATGGTTCTACGTTTCTTAATATTTTTGAAAGCCTATGTAGATTACCTATCAACGCCTTTTAAATAGGCTTCTTCGGGTAGCTAAAACACCTACCAATCCGTATTGGACCAGCGTAGTGGGATACGGTCCAAAAACCCCCTAGTGGGTAGGGCAATAATAACTTATATCGAATTTATTTATCAATTTAGATTGACTATACAGATTTGACTTAACTATGAGATTTGATAGACTGTAACAATTTCTTTAGTTACCTTGCCCTACAATTTAAACTACATCACTAGTAACCATAAATGCCTATATATTTTATTATATGTCAAACATCACAGTATATGCACATTTTTAAATAACTAATAAATGTTTAAATACGAAATATTATACGTAACGTATAAATTCATCCGATATAATTCAATGACAGCTAATATTTTTTTGTTTTAAAAATTTATAAGCATCATAAAAATTGGAACCACGCCAGCGACTGCGCGTGAAACCTTTTATCTAAATTGAATCATTTCAGTTACTCCAATATATTTAAGTATATTCATTAAGTTAGAAGCTCGAAATTTACACGAATTGGCATCTCAATACACTAATTAACTACAAAGGCGATAACTAGCACAGTAAAAAAATCTCTCATCTCCTTCTAGTCGATACAATTACCAGATCAGTCACCTGCATAGGAGATATTATGGTGCACATATGTACGCGCAAACAAATTTGCAATTTTTCTTACTCCACTCTCAGAGTCCGACGGGACTAATAACCGACACGAACGCAGACAGATCAGGCACAGGACGGACTTTTTACATACCCATCCGACGCATGGATCATTGACAGATAATTGGATGATCAGACCACGTTGCCCTAACCAACTTGGAAAGAACTTAGAAAAGTTGTAGTCCCCACAGGTTTCGACCCCATAACCTCTGGTTTTAGAGCACACGCCCTTACGACTAGGTTACAGAGGCAGTCTACACTGAAGCTTGAAGCTTAAAGTTGCTGCTAAGTACAATTTATTATTAATCGTCCTTAAATTTTACCTTTTTTTAATTGACATCTTGGTGACAATTCAACAATGAGAACACAAGGCCCTACTTTGTCTAGGTCTATTCCTAGTCTAATTTCGATAAACTAAATCTCACCATCTATGAGATTTATAAAAGTCTTGCTGTTCAATTACGAATAAAAACATGTTTTTAAAGCTCTTCATTTCGAAAACTCTTCATGTAATTATGGCGCGACAAATTATAACACTTACTGAAATATAAACATGATTAAGTAATTATTCATCTACGCCTATTCAGAGTCAGTAGTTTTTTTTGTTCTATTATTTATATTCTGCTCAAATATTTTAAAACAACGTAAAATAATATTGCATTACTAATTGTGAAGTTATGTACTTAAAAAGACATAGGGCGCTTTATTTTGTTTTCCCAAAACTTACCCAAATCAACGTCCTTCATGAATATGTATGTGTCAATTTGCCGCGCTTTACGGTCACGCCCATCTGTAATTGACCGAGATGGATTAGAAGCATCTGAGTACTACGAGCGATGTAGACGCGATTCAAATTAATATTAAAAACATCCAAATTTTTATTAGCGTTACGCGAACAATTGCCTATATTTAGAGCAATTGATTATTTTTCCACTTTTATGACGTTTAAGAACAATAATCTTAGGAGTAGAAATGGATTCGGTTGTACAATACTAAATTTCTTTTTTGGCCACCAACACAATAAATCCTTAGCCAGGACCCATATGGTAAAAGTATTCCACTTTACTTCTGCTACATTTCTACGATTCTAATTTATATTTTCTATAATAATAACTCATTAATACAATAATTTAGAAACAAATATTCACTCTTTGATTGTTCATTACAAATTTTAGCCTTTAGTTTTTAGCGTCACGTTGCCAGTTTTGAGGCAGAAAATTGTGTTAAAAATATCTTAACATTATTTTATATCATATTAGCTTATGCTATCCTCAAATCTTTACCTGACATACTGTACTTTAAACATCAAAAAAAAATAAGACTCCACAAAATCTGTGAATGTGGAGGCAAAAAGAATAATAAAAGCACACGCTTTGTCAAAACACGCGCCGTCTAACGAGTGGCAGGAATCGTTGATTTGGGTGTAAGAGGTCCAGCGGTAATATAATGAATAAGGAAATAGGAAGAAAAATAAAATATTTCTTTTGAATTCGCACGCAAACTGACTAACCCAGCAATAAGCCTTAAGCCTTATTCGTGGTATCTTGGACTACGTTTTTTATGAGCAAGGCGTATCGCTCATTATTGGGTGATTAATACTGACCATGTTCATGTGTCAAAAAAGCACACTTAATTAATTCTACCTAAAGTTTTTGCATTAAGTAACTATATCTAATATAAAACTAGCTGTTACTGGCGACTTCGTCCGCGTGGAATAGGAGAATTGTCCGCGGGGTATATTAAAATATTCTGCATAGTATAATGTAATAAGATTTAAGTATTTTATGTCTCTATCATTAGATACCAAGTTTAATAGCTTTTACTTCGACGATGACTGATTTTTATTTAAACTTTCATCCCCTATTTCAACCCTTTTGTCACAATAATTATTAACCTATGTCCTTTTTCGAAATCTGTTCTCAGTTAGTACCGAATTTCATTTAAATCGAGTCAGTGGTTTAGACAGCACCGACAAACAGACAGACAGAGAGAGCAACCTTCACATTCATAACAATAGTATGGATAAACCAAATGAGTTGTTTTAATTGTAGGTGTTAATCATTAGGCACAAAGTTTTATGGCTTTTGCTTCGGTGGTGGAGAATTTCCATATTGATTTTCATCCCCTCTTTAACCCCAAGTTCATATCCATACAGTTTGAAAATCAAAATTGTTGAAAAACAATGCTTTTTGCTCGTTTTTAGTCTTTGAATCCATATTTTATCGTTTAATGTTCAAAACAGACGATTTCTATATTAACATTTATCCCCTATTCATCCCTTTTAACCCCTTTTATCGCAACAATTATTAGCCTATATGCTTTTCCGAAAACTGTTCCCGGTGTGTACCTTATTTTATCTAAATCGGTTTAGTGGTTAAGACAGTACAACGGAAAGACAGACAGACAGACAGATAGACAGGCAGAGTTACTTTCGCATTTATAATATTAGTATGGATTAATGTCAATATTCTAATTTGAACATTTTAATCCTAGTTTAGCATTGGAGTTGTCATTTGTATCGGGGCTTTGTAATGTTTACGTCTTTTACAGTTCCATGGAAGAGTACTTTAATCACTGCTTTTTTACTTGAGAGCAGAAATAGGTCATTTGTTCGAGGGCGCATCTGTTAAAAAGCGCACTATACTTCTTTACCCTCTTTCGTGATTACTTTAAAAGTTTTTAAATATATGGTAGCTTGTCACATCGTAATCGTTTTATTAAAATCTGAAATGTGATGAGATGATTAAAATAATGCGTCGCTTAAGAAAGTTTGGATAACTCGGAAATTAAAAACGACATCTAACTGGAACAAATTGTGTTTGATGGTCAATTTAATAATCTTTATCAGTTAACAACTTTCCACGCTATAATAACAACATCACTATCATCATCATCATCATCAGCCCTTGATAGTCCACTGCTGGACATAGGCTTCCCCTAACACACCCCTATTTATTAGGGGGCTTTGGACCGTACCCCACCACGCTGGTCCAATGCGGGTTGGTGGGTGGACCGACTTTTTACATGCCCATCCGACGCATGGATCATCTTACTTTTAGACAATTGGGTGATCGGCCAAAATTGCCTCTAACTCAAATAGGAAACAACAATGAAAAATTGTTGTGTTCCGCAGGATTCGAAACACGACCTCCGGTTTCTAAGCACACGCCTATACCACTAGGCTACGGAGGCAGTTCACTTTAATACATTTAAAATTTCTAAAGCTGTTATTTAGTTTAAAACGGAAAATTACAATGGAATAATCAAAATGATGGATTAGAGCCGCAGTTAGCGATATACGGTGGGTAAAGTCGGAGTTAAACTGTCTGTGACGCGATCGATGGAGATTTCACACAAATAATCAATATTTTAACAAAAAACAAACCGAATTGAAATCGATTGACGTGACATTGAGCTATTAATTGTTAATTTTTTTATTAAAACTCTAATACTTTTTATCACAACCAACCTTAATAGATTAAGCATGTGGTATCAATCATTTAGTGAAATTGGCATTAACACAAATTAAACAACTAAATTCATAAAATTTAAATCAAAATACAGCTTTTTTTCTATTCTGTAATATACTTTAGCCACGAAAGATTATATCTACAGAAATGCGTCTTGCAGTACAGTAGTTTTAAATAGAAATGGGACGGTACATAAACCAAACAATAAACCACATTTTGTTTCAACCTAAAAAATAATAGTAAGAAAGTGTGATTATAGCGAAAACATACGAAAAACAAATTATATATTTGTATATGTTGGCGTTTTATTGATCTGTATTTAATTAAAGAGCTTTATTCAGTTTATCTGAAATGCTGTTTTAGTTAGGAAGAAACCAACTAAATCCCCGCTTCTGTGGATTTCGTTTAAAAGCTTTGAATTTATTTAAGAATTAAGTATTGCAACTTAAGTCTTTTTAAAACCTCAAGTTGGGAGATATAAAGGAACAGTTTTTAAAAGTTAGTCTTTTCAAGTTCAGATCGACATATTTACTGTTGGAAATTCCGTAAACGAATATATGTATGCATATTTTTAATGGTCAGTCATAAAATAACATATAAATTTAAAGTAGCATAGCCTCAGTGAACATAAAGTTCCAGTTTATGGTTAATTTAAAGTTTTCCATACAGGCAGTCAAAGTCTAGGACAACCTCTTTCAATTTGTCCCCAGCTCTTGTTTTTAGGAATGATACATAAATATTCAACCTTGCTGTTGTACATTAATCTATTATTTCTAAGAAAAATAATGAGCCTGTTTATTTTCTTCTTACTTGTACATTATTTTTATCATACTAGGACAAGAACGTATTGCAATTATAATAATGGGAAAAACATACAACTATTACACCTCAATTACATTGCTATACGGTTTATTCGAATACACCTCGCGAACATTTCTCGAATGACGAAATTATTGATATAATAAATTATTTTAATACTTTTGAGTACAGAACTAAACTGCCTGTAGCCTAGTGGTCATGGGCGTATGCTTTAGAAACGGAGATCGTGGGTTCGAATCCTGCAGGAGCAAACAAATTTACATTGTTGTTGTTTCCTAGTTGGTTAGGGCAATTTGGGCCGATCACCCAATTGTTTGAAAAGTGATGATCCATGCGTCGAATGGGCATGTAAAAAAGTCGGTCCACCCACCAACCCGCATTGGACCAGCGTGGTGGGATACGGTCCAGACCCCCTTATGGTTAGGGGTGAATTAGGGGAGGCCTATGTCCAGCAGTGGACTATCAGAGGCTGATGATGATGATGACAGAACTAAAAAACAATTTTACTGCTCGAAACTTTGTAAGGTAAAGAAAGACCATATATTTTGTAATTTTAGTATTTATTATAAAGGATATTGAGGTAAAATAACTAATTTTTTTGACGTTGCCTGTACTCCTTTAATTCATTTTTACACAGCGATAGGACCAAAATATCTATTATGTACTATTGTATGATACTATTTAGTTGCCGAGAAGAATGTGCTAGCTCTTTATAAATCGGAGGTCATGGATTTGAATCCTGCGGGACTCATCCACTTTTCATTGTCGCTTTCCAGTTGGTTAGGGCAATGCACGCTGATCAAGGGCTTGTCTGTAAAAAAAAAATGATCCATGAGTCGCATGAGCATATAAAATGTCGATCTTGCCGATTATTCGCCTTATTTTAGTTTGTATATACTTACTATACCAGCCAAATAAGACGTGAAGTTTACATAAACAATTACGTATTAGTAATAAAACATAACCATATAATAAATTGTAAGTTGCTCCCTTGTGTGTAGTTTTTACGCCATTATCTTATTACTAGACATTTTAGATACTTTTTTTGTTTCTTTTACGTTTTTAGAAAATTATTAAGACTAATCATTGTATTTTAGACAGCATTATATAACAAGAAATACTAGCGCAAAAGTCGCAACTGGAGTATAAGGAGACATTCGTAATAACGTTTCGTTCCCCGAGATCATGCTCATTGCTTGATTTCCCCAGAGGCGTAGACACTACGTAAGATAACACATATTTACGCTCTTTACCGAGATACTTGTTTCAAACAACCTCTTTGTTGCAGTTGCAAAGTCACTAATTGTTACGTATGTTGTTGTAGGTTAAAAAGTTTTTAAATACCAAATCATAAATCATACAACGTATTCCTTGTACGTTGTTTTATTGTTAGAACTAAACAAAAAAAAACTTTGTTTCTATGCAGAAATTAATAAACTATTTAAATAAATTTAATCACCGGTTTATTTTCTCCAATTGTTTCATCATCATCATTATCAAAGTCATCGTCTATTAATTCAATGCTGAACATATTGTGGCCTTGTCTGCTTGATAAAATTGCAATTACTTAAAAGAAATTTAAAAAATACTGTATGAAACGTAGCTTTTATTACTTTAAATATATTTGTTACTATACCTTCTTGAAGCTTTTTACGTGTTATTGCAAATTACTAAAATTCTTCTTTTAAACAAAATAAATATAACCTTCTTTGCAAGTAATTATTTTCGATGTAATAGAATCTATAATCAACTTATGAAAACTGTATGATATAAATTCTATTAACAATATTTCAAATTATAACTGAAAAAATTAAGTTGGTTATGACTTCGAACAATACAGAACCATTTCACGCAATATAAGCGGGTTACAAATTGAATTCCCTCTATTTTAAACTCTTATCTTTAAGACATTGATTTTATCAAAATTTCGTGTATGACATTTTTATTATATTATGGAATGAAGATTATTTTGAAATGTATTCACTTTTATGTGAACTTACACGATAGTATACCTTTCATGATCCTCCTTATACTCTTATCAAACGAGCTTTTAAACATGCACTATTTGCAATTCTATCATAAATGATGCAGGTAGTTTTAAAGTTATTATATACTTTATACAATAATTATCAATAATAATTTTAAGAAAAGCACACTACTAGTTAAGACTAGTTTAAGAATTACGTAGAACATACTTTATATCTATCTTTTAAGGTTTTTTCAGCGTTTTTAAATTAATCTGCAAGAGTTTGTGATTTTATTGCCAATTTCTTTTTATTCTCAAATATCTATTCAACTACATATCACAAATTGATTTAGAAATATCACCACGAAATCACCTTAAATGTATTTAAATACAGATATGTATATACACTCATATTTATGCATATAACGTTAGGGCAGTTGGAGAAAACAGTAACAAGAAAAGAGCTCACAATTATTATAAAAACAATTACAATATTTGAAATAAAATTTTCCAATCAACTAAATCTACGTAAAGTTAATTTGTTATATTAAATTCAAAGTTATAACTAGAATGCGGGCTTTGATATTCCTGTTTGAAATTCAAATATGTTTATTTAATCAACATCTTCTGTAGCCAAACAAATCTTTGTCGAATAAGTCCCATGATTTAATTTTGTATGTAAAGCATAGGCGATAGTGACAGAAGTAATGTTACAACGTGAAAATAAATAAGAAGATTGATAAAAGAAAATAAGTGTAACGTTCGTAATTGAAGATAAAATCGTAGAGTATTTGAATTCTTTAATGTCTTTTATAAAAATGTTTTCTTCTTTAGAGCAATCCAATTAAAAATAAAACCTTGAGATAGTGTCAATAAGCTTTCTGCACAGCGTTTATTTAGACAAGAAATAAAAATATGGAAAACGATTATAAAGTAAAGAGCCTTAGTTACTTTTAAATTCATTTTCTTGAAAATTTGCCAAAAAAAAAAATCATGCCAATACCTCTTGCAACAGGACAATCGTAAACATAATATTAGTCGAGAACCGAATAAAGTCAGTTCCGGTCGTCATAACAATTTTTTAAATCTTTTATGCCTTAAAATTAACTGACTTATAGATTCTTATAGAGGTCAGTTAATAGTCACTGCTCAGAAATCGTTATTCTGGTAATTGGTAATAAAAGGCCGACCCTGATGACTTGAATGAAGAAATTCCCCGTAATTTAATCATTAAACAATAGTTTTTAATGATTAAACTTCCTTTCCTGCGATATATTTTTGTTTAATAGTTAAACTATTTTGTTATTGCATTAAAGTAATGATATACAAATCGTTTAAGAATATTCATTTTCCATTTCACCAAACACCGGTGACAATTCGCGTCTATCTTTTATACGGGAACAATTTATTTAAGTGCCAGGCAATTCCTGTAAAACTCAACGCAACTATCTCAGGGGAAATTATTCAATAGAACTAAAATCATTCAATGGTAACTTTTATAGAGAAATTATTTTTTATAATTTATTTTTATAATTAATATGGCTACACATGTGAAAGACGCCTGCTTAAAAACATACGGTCCTTGCTACCATGTAATATATATAACATTTATGTTATATATATTTATTCATTTAAATATTGGCAATTTTTTCCTTCTGATGTGCCCTCCCTTAACTCGTATTTCAGTACCATATCACAAATTGACAGACAGGAAATTTTATTGGCTTATAACCTCTGGTAAACTATAAGAAGAGAGTGTATAAATAAATAAATAAAACCAACGTAACTGCACATTACATTTTTCTTTGAAAGTGTATATTTGTATAGCAAGTAAAAAAATAAACTCTTGGGCCTTTCTTAAATAAAAAGCTCAATTAATATGGCCATTTAGTGTACTTTATTTACAGTATTTTTTATTCCATCATCATTAGCCTGTGTTAGTCCACTGCTGGACATAGGCCTCCATTACATGTCCATCCGATGCATAGATCATCTTGCTTGACAATCAGATCAGCCCAAACTGTCCTAAAGAACTAGGAAACAACAATGAAAATTTGTTGAGGCCCCTCAAAATTCGAATCTACGAGCTCCGGTTTCTAAAGCACACGCCCTTACCACTAGGCTGTGGAGGCTGTTGTATGTGTATTTCATTCCATCATAGTAAATCCCCGCTGTAATAAACATAGTATATTTTCGTGGCTTATCGCTTATAGTTATATATAAGCGATAAGGCATTGAGAACTTCCTCCGTAGCCTAGTGGTATGGGCGTGTGCTGTAGAAACCGGAGGTCGTGGGTTCAAATCCTCCGGGGACTCGGGGAATTTTCATTGTTGTTTCCTAGTTGGTTAGGGCAATTGGCGCCGGGGCAATAGGGCGCCAATGCCAGATCTTATCATCACCGTTTATAACACCATACTAATAAGGTATTTTTGATAGAGATATATAACCTCCTGTCAAAGCCTGAGATGAGAAGTTATCTTAGCGAGATTTATTTTAAGTAGCTTCAAATATGTTAAATTTTCAATTATTAATGTTTGAACTACTACTATTCAAGAGTAGCTGGTAAGAAATATTTCATTGTACATTCATATCTGATGTGTACTACGTAGACACAAAAATACATTAGGGTAGATAAATAAAAATAAAATATACGCAAAATTTTGAATTTTACTTATACTTTTCATCCGATAAAAAGTCACGATATAAATGGATGAGCATTTATATCGTGACTTTTTATAGAAATTGTAAACTAATTACAGTATAAACGAAAAAACGACAAAGAAATATACAAATATGGAATTCAATCAGGATTTTTAATTTTTTTAAAGACATTAGTTTTCGTAGTTAATAACTGTGATCACTTGGTAAATACAAAATACTTACTTCCCGACAAAAATAAAGTAATTAAATTCTATACAATCCATTATACTAATGTCGAAAGTCATCGGCTTTAGTATCCATCGTTGAGATGAATCTCAAATGGCGTTACATAAATAGCGCGATAAATTGTAAGGACAAAGAAACAACAAAAGATAAGAAATTACGACCAGTGTTGCGGTGGAATGATATTATTAAGGAATGATATTTGTCACGACCGAGTTAAGACCTAGGAACGTCACGATGACTAAGAAGCGGGTATAATTATTTTAACAGGCTAAGGAAAAAACGTATTTAGAGGTTTATTCGGTCTTTCATATTATTAATTATAATAAGAATTTTGTCTATCAAACTGCCTCCGCAGCTTAGTGGTATGGGCTTGTGCTTAGAAACCGGAGTCCGTGGGTTCCTATTCTGCGGGGACTCAACTTTTCTATGTTTTTTCGTGGTTGCTAGGACAATTCGGGCCGATCACCCGGCCCAAATTATCCTAACCTGAACCTGAAAATTGTCTGGAAAATAAGATGATCCATGCGTCGGATGGGCATGTAAAAAGTCGGTCCGCCCAACAACCCGCATTGGACCAGCGTGGTGGCGTACGGTCCAAAGCCCCCTAATGGATACGGGTGCATTAGGGAAGGCCTATGTCCAGCAGTGAAATAACACAGGCTGATGATGATTTGTTTAAAAGTCGCATATTTCTTATAACGCACAAGCACTTTTGGCATAAGTTAATCAATTTGATATTAGATTCGATAAGTCTCGTAAGTTCCTTTTATACAGTAAACCAATAGTTTAACCAAAGTATAAATATTTCGTACATAACATTTTAAGTTATATACTAAGCTTATAACGTATTATATAAAATTAGACAATCAGGATCAAATGTAACATAAACCGGTTACTTAACGCTTTTTCCAATTCTAGTCACGCTTCGAGTTGAAAATCGAATGCGAGATAAAGTGAAGGTTATTCGCAGTATTACAATGTTTGCGACCTGAAACGAATTTAGACTAAATATTAGGTAATGAAACGCTTTCATTTGCGGGTTTTTAGAAGTAAATTATCTTATATATGAGTGGATATTTTGCTACCTATAACCAATAACTGTTATCGGCTTTTTGCGGCTGGCGTTAACAGAGTTAGCTATTGAAAATCCGATTAAGGCGTTAGTATACGCAGACGAGTAATTTTCAGGCTTAGCAGTAGTCTGATGAACTATATCGTAATCATGTGCGTAAATGCTGCGAGCATTTTCCAAAAAAAAAAAAAAAAATTGTTTTCTATTCACTAATAAAGAAAATCCCATTGACGTTTAACACACAATGATCCACAGGAAAAGCTTTGTCTTTTATTTATTACAAATTTTTACGTACACTTAGTAAATTACAAAATTGCTAGAACAAACATTTATTGGTTTTTACTGTATATATACAATTTTAATAAAATAGGCTTAGTGGTTCGGCCAGCAAAGACAAATAGAAGGATGGACGGAAGGACATACGGACATACAGAAATTCGGATTTAAGGACGGACGGACGGAACACCTAATGAAAACTTGTCACTTGCGCCCATGGGCATCGGCAATATCCCTGGTATCTCCAATCTAACAATTTCGAGACATATGATGTTACATCACGTTTACCCTGTAAATTCAAACCGGAACACAGTAGTGTTTCACACTACCCCTTTGTCTCCACGGTGGTACCGCCCTGGACGGCCCTCTGTAAAAAGGTGGCATTCCTCTTCAAAAAACGCTTATAAAAAAGGTATTTGAAAAACGATACAAAAATCATGAAATTCCTTTAATTAAGGTTATCTTTACGGCAAAATCGTCGTTTTAGTATTCTTTTAAATACAGTGTACGTATAGGTGATCAAAGCTTATTAATTTGCTGCTGAATTATGCAAAAAAACTTGTTCAGCCCAATTTAGCCTCATAAACGTGTAGATTTATAGTAATAGTTACACAATCAAATGCCCGTTTTACCGACTTTGATAGCGACCCAAAACATGTTGTTTAGTATCATGTTATGATTCCTTAGTACCGTTAGCATAGCGAAATGAACTTCCTTAAAACTAAATTATTTTTATTTCATTAAATTTATTATTATTTATTCTAAAGAAAATGTTTATTAATTTCCCACATTAGATCTTTGCTGAGAAATCGTTATTGTTTAAGAATGAATCATTAATTGTTTTCCAAACCTTATTTGAATTAAAATGCACAAATAATCACATCATATCTTTTCGCTAGTTTTAGGTTAGGCAGACTAACTCAAATTTTATCTTGACTGTTAAAACTACCTTTTAATTGGCATTCTAAACCAAGTATTCTGTCAGTTGCTTTAATCGTATGTTACGACTCCGTAGTTATGCGTATTATTTACGAATCATGAAACATTACATTTTTTGTTAATTTTTCAGGGAAAATAGTTGATCTTTGCCACCCAGGACGAGGGGCTTAAAATTGTCAACCTTTTAAGATGGAGTAGGTTCTTTTCTTAACTATTCCTAAACAAGTGATTCCAACAAGTACAAGAGAGTAAAAGAAACACACAAAGTGACACGTAAAACTGTAGTGATCGCTAGCCACCAAAGTGGTATGAATGATGAGTACGGTTCGACAGTAACTTTGGCAAGAATATTATTTTAATAATAATATTTTTGTTTTTTACTTTATAAAAATACTTGATGTTTTCTAGCACTTTTCTTAAACCATTTTACAACAAATATAATTACTATTTAGTTCAAAGCTGCTCGGCTTATTTCTTGGAGAATAAACGAATAGTGCTTATAATATAAAGCGGATTCGTCTGCTACATTAACTCTAAATGCATCAAATGCTATATACGAGTGCACGTGGTGTAGCATACGTGCCTTAATTCTGACGAATACGCTTCGTTGAACTTTTATGGGAATTATTACGTCACTTCCCATTTCCGTTTTGTAATATTTTCCTTTTGAAACATTTTTAGCTTCAAAGTTGTGAATTCATAACACGAACGTCTTAGAGTTTGAAAATCAGTTCCCATTGTTTTAATCTGCTGAAGAGACGTCAACGTCAACATAAATAAGAATGTTCTTTATTGTGAGTAAATGTTATTACATAGCTTGTAATAAAGTTATTGTGTTAAGACTATTCTGTATAAAAAATATACTTTTTCATTAAATAGCTTTCCATATAATAATATAATAGCTTTTTAGCGTAGTACTGTTACCAAACCGCGATGTCGTCCAAGCTTTGAATAAAGCTCAAAAAACCAAATTAAGACTATTTCCGCTTCTGTCCCTCCTTAAAATTGAACTATCCACCTAAAACAACTGCAGTAAAAATATTTAACGCGATCCTCAATACTACTCACAAAACTTATGTTGTTTTAATATTTGTAATCATATTCAATCAAGCATTACGTTCAATAAGCATTATTTAACTAGAACTTTACCATATCACTACATGCAGTTTTAGAGCAGTGTATATTTCTGTGGTAAAACAGCAGTGTGCAAACGCTACTGTATTTATTGCCACCCAACGACGGAATCACTAAATATAATATTGATATATGCACAAAACGATTGGATCTTTTGTTAAAAAGAATTACACGTCACAAATTTGACGCGCTTTAATAAGGAATTTAATTTATATTTTCATAAAGTGTATTCTTTAGTATTCCCGTAAGATATTAAATATAATATGACTGTCACTTCTTAGAAAGTTGAAAGCAATCATGCTGTTGTCATATGTTTAAATTGAACCGATTTTTATTTAAACGTTCTCAGGTTTATGCATTTGTTTTTGTCCTAAATTACATTTAAAATAGTGCGTTGCCCACAAATAACTAGTTTAAAACTATTACAGTCTTACATTGGTAAGTACCGTAAATATGTTAGGGTACGGCGTGTAGGCCTCAAGGGAAATCTAGGAGCTTTCACACATTTTCACTAAGAAATGCCACATACTACAACTTTTTATATGTTGTCAGTTTTAAAATTAAATAAACTTTATTTACTTAACAAACATATATATAAAATGTATATATAATAATTGTGTGTGTGTGTGTGTGTGTGTGTGTGTGTGTGTGTGTGTGTGTGTGTGTGTGTGTGTGTGTGTGTGTGTGTGTGTGTGTGTGTGTGTGTGTGTGTGTGTGTGTTGTGTGTGTGTGTGTGTGTGTGTGTGTGTGTGTGTGTGTGTGTGTGTGTGTGTGTGTTGTGTGTATGTGTTTTTTTTTTTTTTTTGTGTGTGTGTGTGTGTGTGTGTGTGTGTGTGTGTGTGTGTGTGTGTGTGTGTGTTTTAAAGCATTTGAACTGAAATTGAATCGAAAGCTTTTGCAAAATCTAAAAAAATGCCAATACTTTTGCTTTTTCTGTCGATTTACCACGTCTAAACCCGTACTGCCGATCGTTAAGCACTTTGTTTGTCTCTAGGAACGACAGTAGTATTTTATTAATAACAAGCTCTAGCAATTTAGAAAAATCGGGTGGTAGTTACTTGGATCGTTCTTTGGGCCACTCTTGTATATAGGAGTCACTGCTGCAGTTTTCCATAAATTAAAATTAAAATGTGCATTATTATTTACATAAAAGACTTTCTACATTAGTCGCAAATATTTCAAACTAGCAGTCCGCGCACGGCCCGGCCAGTGTAATTTGCAAATTCTTAAATAGATTTTCCTAGACAAAATTAAATATTTTGCTTAAGGTGAATGCAGGTTTCTAATGAAAAAAAATTTAAAAATCGGCACATTAGTTTTATTGTTTATTCATTACAAACTTACGCAAATCGCAAATTAGTAATAACGTACGCAAATTAGTATAGATAGGCATAGAAAGTGTACCTTGATCGTGCACCTCAGCATTTGCTAAAGCTCAACTTATGACTAATACGCACTAAAATACCAATGCTTCAGTTTAATGTACCGAAATGTTCTATTAAATGCAATGCAACCAGATTATTACGCTGCTCAAGCTGTCAAATATAAACTGCTGACTACGGAACGATTCAATTCAGATAAAAGGTTTCCCGTACAGCTGGCGCCTTAAAATTTACGGCCCTTTGCCGAGTAAAATTCTGAAAGTTCAAGACTTTTTTTTATTTTCAATATTAACAGAGATAGTATACTTCAATTTATATTCTTCTAGATTTACCCGTGAATTTTTCCGCGTAGAATAGGAGTTTGTCCGCGAGGTGTATTAAAATATACTGTATAGTATAATATTAATGAGGTAATATACCTCACAATCGTACACATATAAATGTGTACGATTGTCTTTATCATTAGACATAAAGTTTCATAGTTTTAACTTCGATGATGACGAAATTCCACATTGAATATTATCCCAACTTCAGCCCCTAGTTCGTCTCCGCACAGTTTAAAATTAGAAAATTGCTTAAAAAATCACCACTTATGGCTAGTTCAAGTAATTTAAAGTAGATACAAAATTTCGTCGTTTCATGTTCAACAATCACGTATATGTAGGAAAACTAAAATAAATATAAAAACATGTGACGGTACCTCAAAGCAGAATAATATAAGCCTTAATAAGTTAGTGTAACATCCATCGTGCTAAGAAATTAATACATGGGGTTTTATTACTAGATTATGTATAAAAACTACCTACATCACAACATATTTCAGGAAAATGAAATGTATTATAGGGAAAAATATAAATATTATACATTTTTTACTTTTGTCACGTACACGTCAATTTAATATTATGAAAAAAAGGTAGAATTAAGTCAGAGATATGTAAAACCATTATCATAAATATGTTTAAATCAGCGCCAAATTTCTGTCCACTAAATTTAAATTGCGGTTTTCTCAAATGATTTACTTTCAAAATAACAATTATTCAGAGATATTAAGTATGGGCCTAAATTTGTTTTTTTTTTTTAACATTAATTCAATACCTTTTAAGAGCCTAAAAAACAAAAGAAATAAAAGAAAGCAACGAAATTAAAATAATAAATAAGTTCCTACGTTTACAGGTGATCAACTAGAGATGCACCACTACTGTGTCCATTTCAACTTAAAATTATTTCTGATTTTACACTCAACTTACTAATCCTGTGGGTTATGTCTGTGATTCTATTTCTCTGACGGATCACATCGTTTCTCATGTGGTCCTTCAGATATACTCTAAGCATAGCCTTCTTCATTGTTCGCTGAGTGACTTAAAATTTGTGAACCAGTCGAACCGTAAGTGTTCGAGTCTTGGCATTGTAAATCATAACGGGTAGGACGCATTTTCTGTGGGATTTTTGACGAGAAAAATTGACGAAGCTTATGAAAAGATGCCCTGCCCAACCGAATCCTTCTGTTGTCTTATCTCTCAAAGTTGTTTCTACCTAGTTCGAGCGTTTGCCCTAGGTAAACGTACTCCGAAAACACTTCGAGGGAGATGCCATTGATTGTGATCGGTCCCGGATCAACGTGTTCGTTCAACATGACCTTGGTTATACCCAAGTTCATCCCGACACTGAGCAGCAGACTCAGCCAGGCTTTGCACCATTTTTCACAGGTTATTTGCAGACTCAGCCATGAGGACTATATCGTTCGCAAATCGAAATAAATTAATTTGTATATAACTTTATAAGCCCTTATTTATCAGCGCTGTTGTATATTCTTTTTTTTCGCGTGTATTTTTTTTCAATTTTGCCGCACGACGTCACAAAATATAATTACGATGATGCTGAAGCTGAGCTCGGAGATTAAGGGGATTTCCGGATCAAGAAATCGTATTAAGGCAAGATATTGAACAAAAAGATTATTATTTTCCTTTAATAACCTAAAAAGAAAGGTTATTCCTTACAAAACTATGCAGAATTGTTCAATATTTATAGCCAATTTCAAATATTAAAAAAAATATTATATAGTATGTATGGATAATGAATCATTATCATCAGTGAGTAGACCGTCTTTAACATACCCTTTTGACGCATGGATCATTCTACTTTTCAGATAATTGGGTGATCGGCCGAAATTGTCCTAACCAACTAGGAATCAACAATGAAAATTTGTTTGATCCGCGGCATTCGAACTCACAGAGGCAGTATAGAGAGAGTACGGAGAATAAGGGATACTCGTATAAAAAAACATGTAACATTTTCAGTAATATCATTTTATATTATCTATACAATTAAAATAAAAATGAAGTGTTTATTTGTAACATTAAAAAACTAATTTTGTTCTGTTTGTATGTTTGTTCTGGCTATCTGGCTAGTCTCTGGAATTGCTCGTTTGATTTTGAGAGGACTTTCACTGGAAGTTAGCTAATGTAAATGGAACACTTTTTTTTAATTACTGCTTAGAGAAGTCGCTGGCATTAGAGACTATATAATATAATTAGCGACCTACTCCGGCTTTGCGCAGGTTCAAACGTGACACTAAATATACTAGAGAATGAAAATGAATTTTAGAATGAAAACAAACATGTTTTCTTTGTACTATATTAGAGACTCTTTATACACTTTTTAACACTGTAGTACAGTCTTTTGATCTGACAGATTTTACAATATAAGCGCAAAAATGTTTTTATTTATTACTATACTACACACTACTATACTTCTTTATAGCACATATTTGATAAACATTAACCTGTCTCTTCAATCTATAAAAAAACTACATTTAATAGAGAGATAGGTGGCTTTGAAAATTCGTTTCCAATTCAAATCATCAACAGAAACAATATACCCATATTTTAGCCTAATAAATAGTTGACAGCAAGGACTTTCTAATTCATTTTAAAATTTGTGTTCCAGCAATTAAATTAATATTTTACTAGCAGTCTAACAACGGCTCTGCACTTGTTATTTTTAGATTTATTGAATGTATTTTTCTAGAGTAAAAAGTAAACTATGTTACTCAAAGATAGTAAGCATTATAGTAATGAAAGAATATTTTAAATCGGTTCATTAATGTCTCCATAATATAACTTAAATAGTATATAATTCCATATACTTTTTAAATTGTTGCACAAAAAGCTAAAAAAAAAAGTTTTACCTTATGCAATAAAATTACATTAACCTCAGCTAATTATGTGTTCTTGCAATGCGTTTTTGTCAGTTTGTATAGAAGTTAACAATAATGTCTTAGGTTGTACAAAAGCAATGTCTTATTCAAAATACTGAAATAATTATGGATGTTAAGCATTAACAAAATGATATATGTACTGTCACAAGCTTTATATATGTAATAGTACATAAAGTTTGTAACAGTATATACGCTTGCTTCAACTAACTTACACAAACATAAGAAATGAGATGTTAGATTTCAGTTTACAATTTGATTAACTAAATTTGGAGCACTGTTACGGGTGTCTTAGCTGTTAGTAAATAATCTATCCGCGCGTATATTAAACAAATATTTAATAGTTCAATTGTGTGAATAAAAATAATATTAAAAAAGTATATTTTTAAACTATGTAGAGATTTTACCTGTCTTACTTTATACTCGTACTTTTGTATTGGTTCCGTATATTTAGTAGTTAAGTAAGACATTAAACAACTAAGTAATAATAATACTATTTTAATATTTAAACCTTTTAAAAATTATAATAAAGTAAAAGGTGTGCCTAATGATCTTAATAACATAATATTTACATTAAACTAATAGAAAATATTCTGTGCTAAACTATTTTGGATTACATTGAAACGCATTAAGCAATCTACAAAAGCTGTTTTAAAATATTTAGTTTGCACTACAACTCCATTAAAATTTTATTGAAATGAGATTCAGATTACTCTACATAAAGCTTACGGGTTTATTTGAAATGAAAGTAAAGATTACTTGAAATATTCAAATTTTAAAATTATATTTGGTTCGAGTATCCTCAGTGGTAAGTTTATTAATCACAATATAATAAAATTGAGGTTAATATTTTCTTACATATATTACAAAATATAAAAGCAAACCAACGTTTCATCATCATCATCATCATCATCAGCCCGCGTTAGTCCATCGCTGGACAAAGGCGTTCCCTAATGCACCGCCTTTCCTATGGGGGGTTTTTGGACGATATCCCACCACGCTGGTCCAATGCGGGTTGGTGGGAAACCAATGTTTACTACAAGTAATATGATTGTACAAAAATCAAATATTCTATTTCCTTAGCAGAAAAAATTAAAGCATGTTATTGATTGTAAATTTTAATTATGCAACTCGAATTTAAGTTGATACCTCATTACTTTCTCATCGCGATTTTACCGTTAAATAAAAGAAAGATAACTTTCGAAATGTAACTCGATTTAAAAGAGCTGAATCCGTTGAACACGATTATTCCGAACAGCGATGGGTCTAAGAGTTTTTATCACATTTATATTTGATACCCGCCCTTGTTTTAATTTTCCACCACATTTTTTGCATTTTTCGTCTTCCTCGTTTCATGAGTTTCTTGGGGCTTTCATTCCAACTTAACAACATTTTCAATACATGAGGGCACACTCAAACTGGGTTTGAAAAATGCATTCGATATCTGTAGAGTACTTTACTTGGCGTAGTGGTTAGTGACCCTGACTGTTACGCCAGGGGATGCGAGATCGATTCCTACATCGGGTAAAACATTGTGTGATGAACATAGTTCGTATTTATTTACAAAAGAAAAGTAAGTCTATGAATTTATCAGTCGTCTGGTTTCCATTGTACAAGCTGTGGTGATTTTGTTTTAATCATCCGGAACATTAAAAAATATAAATATAGATGGTCTTCACAATCGGGTCTGACCTTTACATTTCTAGCTGATGCATGGTTAATTTTCAGACAATTGAATGATTGTCCCACATTACCCTTAACAAGAATAACACAAAGTTATTTCCGAAAACCTACGAATCGAACCCAAGATCTTCGATTTATAAAGCAAGGGTCAATACCAGTAGGCAATGTATAATTTTCATAATTATTTAAAATTATACCCGACGTTTCAAACCCTTCCCAGGATCCTTGGTCACGGGATTGTAAACACGCGATAAAATACTCCGTGAAAAACTGTATTATAATGTTTATGCTCAAATTAGTAGCTTTTAGGAATAATGTAATCAAAGTTGTAAACTGCCTATTCTTTTGTGACCTGTTTTTTTAAGAGATAACAAAATTTTACCAATTAATTGACTTCCTGGTAAAATTTAAAAAATATTATTAGTGGGCGATACGATAAAGAAGTTGTATTAATCAAAACAACCAGCGTTCATCCTTGAGAGACAGCGTCGGCCTTGTACTTTTTTATTAATTATGAACATATTTTAATGACGCTGCCGTAGGAAATGCAAGTTTTGATCATATTTTAAAATCTACAAATGCAAGAAAAATTCCTTAAAAACTGTATTATTTACTTCATACAGCTTGAAATATCCTTTTTTGGTTTTAGTACGTCGGAGTTTTTTTAGTGTATTTACAAGAGTATGTGGTAGTTTAGCTCTATGTAGTGGCCCTATCTGCTGAAAACCTGGTGGATGCTTTTAATGGCTTCAATTTATTTATAAAAAATATTAGTTAGCGTAAACAAAAACTATTTTACAAAATCGAATTTATTTGATGAAATAAGAGCAGTCAGTTTGTAGTTCTGAATTTCGTGTACAGCGCTTCCGAACTTTTGCTGCAAACTGTTAGGGACTAAATTCTGCATTCGATTAGTTATTTGAATGCTTTTTGCTAGACCGTTTAGTTTTTTTGCTTTCAATATAACAAAACGTATTAAACTGATAATTTATTCTTTTGTTTATGTGAACACTACACATTATTTAATAAAAGGATTTTTACGTATTTTATTGCGTTAATTTTACATTCTTTTTTCACTGCAAACAGACACAATGCGCAAGTTAAAAGTAATATTATTTTGTGTATGTTTTCATGCAATCATTACTAATCTGTTTGTTAGTCAGTTGTATTTGAACATTTGTGCTACTAATAATTGGATTTCATTCGCTTTTTCAATAACAAATGAATGGTAATTGTTAGTTGTTCGTTACAAGGACAATCAAATGTAACTTTTATTTTTTAAGCAAAATTCTACAGCTACATAAAAAGGAATTATAATATTTTGTATTTAAATTTTCATAAATCAGCCTTCTTAGCGTTCAATGAAAAAGACCTATGTCTAGCAATAGACTACTGAAGTTTTAGCTACAATAACATATATCAAGTAGAAGGAATAAACAAGCTTTTTCATCTTCTTTCTTAATGCTTTTGACTTTTACTTCTTTTATTTTTCGTACAAAACAGGTACCGTAACTTCAGGTTAAACAAGTTTCCTTTAAACTCAACTCTAGGTTTTCCGATGAACGTGAAGGGAAAAGTTCTTTTTAAACTAGTAAAATCTTGATGATTATATCTTTATCATTTGTTTGGAATTAAGACATTTTACACGATATAAATTCATCATCATCAGCCTGTTTTAGTCCATTACTGGACATAGGCCTTCCCTAATGGGGTATTATTCTCCATTAGAGGTTATTAGACCGTATCCCATTACGCTGGTCCAATGTGGGCTGGTGGGTAGACCAACTTTTTGACATGCCCATTATAAACCATCTTTCTTTTCAGACATTTAGGTGATCAGCCCAATTTGTCCTAATCAGTCAGAAAACAACGTAACACAAAGTTGTCCCCGCGGGATTCGAATCCACTACCTCCGGTTTATAACGCAAAAGCCAATACCGCTAGGCTACGGTGGCAATTGCGATATAAATTATCTTTTGTAATTACCATAGTTAAAAACATTAAAAATCATATAGATACTGTTTATTAGCAGAAGTGGTGAACTAAGTTCTTTTTTTAAGTAAATTCGTAATAACGGAGGCACGTTATTGAGTTTTCGACTTCTTTTATAGGTATACATTTTAGGTCCGACTGGCTACAATATCAAAGCTTACTAAAAATTGACTTCAGATTTCGCTTGAAAACTACCGAACCAAGTTCAAAACAAGAAAAGTAAGCATACTCTTGAATATTCCACACTAGCAACTACTGTTACTGTTCATAATCGGATGCTTTTGATTCGAAATTGTTTAAAACTGTTTAAAAAGGAAAAGAAGGGAAGCAGAACAGCACTGGTTGAGAAGGGAAAACGCATAAATATGAAAAACATAATTAATTACTAAAAACTATTGAAGTAAGAGCGTGGGTCACCCCTTAAACACTCAGATAGTGAGGGTCATGAAAAAAACTAAGCAACCTACTGTTACCTTCAAACCAAAGCGCTTCGTAATTGATGATAGTAAGACAAAATGTTAGACATTGGAAATATTTTAGATACAGGACTTCTGTTAAGAGCTGTATTAGAATTAAGTGGGATAAAAAACAGAGGGGAAGTGGGCTATTTGAACAAGAATTAGAGTGTAATTAGTAAATTGAAATATAAATCTTTTAGTAAACTATTTCAGATACAGGGAGACTTCTGTTATAAGCTGAAGTCTGGATGAAGTAGGACAAAGTATGTAGAGGAAGTGTGGTGATTATAAACAATAATCAAAATTCAATCAGGACATTGAAAGGTATTTCTGCAGCGATGTTTTAAAATATGGGTTGTAAAAGAACTGCAATAGTTTACAAGGTATAGACAACAGCGTAGTGTAGTATTCCTTATTCGGTCTGCTCTTTTTACGCCGAGAACGCTACGATCCATCGCTCTTCGGCAAACTTTCAGGCGAGATCTCTGGATTTCGGTTAGTGATCAGGTTTGTGCACCATAGGCTAGGTATGATACACATGTCAATGGGTTTGCGCTTTAAGGGCAGTGGTAAATTACCTTTATTAAAGTCTTCATATATAGATACGGCAATTGGTTTCTTTGTATTGCCTGTTTTAAAGGCCCGTAGATATATATGTAGTATAATTATCAACATTATGTATTGCTGCCTATGAACCTTGATTTTATATTTTGTACTATTAGTCACGTTTGTTTTTGAATGATTTATTGTAATTCACACCACTGTACTTAGCCGTGCATATATCTTAAAGCATGCATTGCAGCTCGGGTGTAGATGTAGCGAAAATGTTGTCCACAAACCTAATATTGGTAAAAATTTGCTGTCGATGCTAATTTCCTTATTGGAATTATTGGAAGTCTAGATAAAAACACGTTAGTATAAAATGGGTTTTTCTCGTTTTCTTCTCTCAAACTACTTATCCAATGTTTTCATCTCGATATGCCTCATTTAGCAACTCGCTTGCTGGCTTTACTATATCACAATTTAATTTCCGAATATCTCTTCGTATGCTGCGGTTTGGCATTATCAATTTTCTGTGACTTTCTGTGCCTTTTTCATTTTCTAGTCTTTTATTGAGTAAAGTTAAAGATAAAGATGCAGTTAAAGATCCAATACATATAATAACGAAACTGTGTTATAGTTTTTTTCGCATCTTTTATTTTCCTATTATAGTTTTGTATTTGTTTTGATCATTAGTATTGAACATTTTATTCTCACTCGACAATTTTATTTGTTTGTATAGATAGAAACGAAGAACAGATTGCGATTCAGTAAGATTTAGTTGCTTAAATAGTTTTTGCATTATTCGTATATTATTCTTATTTCGCAAAATTTTAAGGAGAGAATTATTTTTTATTTTGGTAAAATTGGTGTCAGGTTTTCAATTCATACATATTTGGTTTCATTCCTAGGAAATTACTTGGATCATTATTTACAATAAAATATGTATATTAATCGATGACCTGAAACAACTCTATATTTTTAGTAACAATATATTTTGCAAAAACTTTTAAGCAACTAAATCTTACTAAATCGCAATCTATTCTTCGTTTATTTATACAATAAATAAAATTGTTGAGTATCTTTTGTAATATTAAGATAACTATTTTTAAATATTTACATTGTATATATATTATTATACATTTTTATTATGTATATATATTTGACGGTACTTACTAGTAGAATAATTTTTTTTAATTTTTCATCCATATGTCTATCTGTTTTATGTTCTCTGGAATGACTAGTCCCATTTTGTCTGGACTTTCACTGGAATATAGCTGATGTAACTGGCAGTAATTTATGCTAATACTTTCGCACAAAAGCAAATGTACAGAATATATTTTATATTATTACGGATGAAGTTATATTCAGCCGCTAGTTTCAAACATTACAATGAATTTAACAACAATAATAGAACTTATTAATTATTTACAGCTGTATCACTAACATGCTGCATTAAATAAATTTTAAAAAGCGTGCAGTCACCAAAGCGCAATTTTAAAGGATAAACGCTGACTGCTTTGATTAATGCAATCTCTTTATCAATTTGCAGACAATGAACGGTTTTAATCTGTCTGAATATTTCTTTCAGTTTTAAAGCGAATTTGCAAAGGAAACTATCCTGTAAATAATGCAAGGCAGAAAACGAAGTGATCTATATTTTAAAACATTTCAAAATAGTAAAAACTATTTGAATAAAGAATACTGAAATAGTAGCTATAGTTTCTTTTGATATCAATACGTTTTGCATGTTTCTCTCATCATGATAAATGTTATGTAAATATAGCATAATCCTAAAGCCAAACATTTCAGTTAAATCGTTTCGTTTCTTTTTTAGATTGTTTTCATTTATGTTTCAACTCGCACTTTTTACACATCGATTAAACCGCCTTCTAACCCTGTTGGTATTGGCTTGTACTTCGAAACCAGGGGTTAATATCTTATCGATGTTTTAGTTAGCAAAGGCAGTAAAAGCAAGGTGATCATCTGATTCCGATATAATGTTGGATCAGCGAAGTCCAGCACCAGATCTCTGCACTCCATTATCATTGTGCTATACTTACACTTTATATCGATCACGGTAAATATGGTTACAACCGAATACATTATATAAAATGAGATCAATATTACTTCAACTATACATATCGCACTCGTATTATAGTACTTAGATATATATTGATAGTACTCGCACCCAGACCATCTATGCTCACAGATTTTACTTTTGTATAGGACCGTTTATTTATTCAAAAGTCAATTCCCACCTTAATATAATTCTTTATACAGTATTTGAACGCAAGTGTTAATTAAGTAACTGGTTAACAGAACTAAATTTTTCGGATACTGGAAAATTATTAAACACAGGACGGTGACGCAGCATACACTCACGACATGCAAATAATTTTATAAAACGGAGGCAACCACCTACACAGACTTATAATATTTATGATATAATACCAAATAAACGCTAATTTCTCAGAAGCCTTGTTAAATTAAGAATAATATTTGAAAACGTACAGCATTATGGCTTATGTATAACATATATATATATATATATGGATGTCCAGAATTAAACAGGATTTTACTAGGTAAAGTTACGTCTTTTCTATTCTTCCTTCTATCAGACCTGTAAGATAGCACTTTATGGTCGAATGAAACCCATGTCCATGAATTCATACTAATATTATAAAGTATAAGTATTTATAGCTCCTTCAGGTTGCGACGAACGAATTCTGCATATGATAAATGCAATGTCTTCGTCATTGACAAGTAACAGTATGAAATTCTTACTAAAACTTTTTAAACTCTTAGGATAAAATTAAGACTTACTACCTTAATTTAATAAACAAAAGAAATTCTACTGATGTATATGCAAAATATAATACGTCAAACCAGGCAGCAGCTAATAAAAAATATTTTTTGTTTCCTCAGCGGCGATAACGAAACGCGGACTAGGATTAATGCTATATATTTGTCATGTTCTTGACACTCTACAGTATCAAGTTTCATTAGGAGTATCACTATATAATTTGTACGTAAAACTGGTAAGGCGACACTTATTCATAGCAAAAAAATTACAAACAACGTAAAGACTAAATAACAACATCCATTTATAATTTATAATGATAATATTGGACCACAGTTTCGATTATCATTTTCATAATATCGTCAAAACAGACAACGAATGTAATTGAACTTTTAAAAAATATTAGTAACTGAAAAGCCACTTAGAGACTGAATGCAACTATGTACATTGTGATTAAAAGTATTCATGAGCTCAATCAGTTATTCAGTCGTTCAAATTATCTGCGGAAATTGTTACTGTTTCTATTCTCCAAATATTGTTTTTGTATTGTGCCTTTGTTTTCAGAACGTATTGTTATACGTTTTTCGGAGTTAATAAGCGTTGATATCTTGTTTATTTAGCATAATATATGTGGTTCATTAATTTTTTTTAATAATGCTTCTAAATTAGTCACTTCATGGCTATTTGATTTGTTCTGTTGGTAAAAATTTAAGTTTTTATAAGTGTCTGATATTAGCAGATTTTATTTATATATTATGTTTTAACCACTCTCTGATACTATATCATCTTTATGAGATTTATATTAAAAGACCACACTGGCATGGCGCGGGTCCATACATGTAGTAAGCATAACTAAACATATATACTACGAAATATAGTTTTAAGTTCAGTCTGTCTGTCTGAAGTCTTTATATACGTAATAAAGGAGTTCACAACTTTCTTGTAATTTTCCTACAAATATAATCATAAAAACACGAGCAACTACATCATTATATCAAATTTGGTAAGTATTTTACAATAATTAATTAATAATTTATATGTTAAACAAATATGTAATATGTAAGATACAAAACATGGCACTAATATTCAATATTTATTACTTATTCGATACATTAATTAATTTCAAAAATATATTAATTTATACCGTACTAACCCCATAAATCACCGCATTAGTTTATTTTTAAATATTATTTCAATGTCTATTCCCTATAGGACCGTCATTGAAATATTGGGTATAATTAATAAAAAAAAGTACACAGCTACCGTTGTCAGGATGAACGCTGGCTGCTTTGATTAATGCAATCGCTCTATCATTTCCCCCGCAAAGAATACTTTTAAGTTTTTAACACGAAGCCAATTAATGAAAAAAAGCTTGTTATAGTTTAGCATGAAATAGAAGAATGTCTTAATATAATAATTCAAATACTTGTATAGTAAATGCTAAATTTATTACTAATTATGAACACCATTCTAAAGCATAGAGACTAACTGCATCTATAACAAAAACCGAAGGTCGTGGGTTCGAACCCTTCGTGCTTTAACGATACATGACATTTTATTAAAAGTACACATCCGAGGTGACTGGTATTTTTTAGATGATAAATTTTTAATAAATAAAATATCTTCTTACATATAAATAAATAATAAAAAAAATATTAAAGCAAACAATAATACCAGCATATCTTAAATATGCTGGTATTATTGTTTCAAAACCAACCTAAGGAACTAGGTCTTTACTATTTTTTTAATAACCTATTTTTTTAACTATTTTAATGGTATTATAGTAAAAATCTTAGATCAGTAAATGCGTGATAAAAAATGCAAAGTAATAAAACTCTCAGGAAGCAAAAAGTAAAAAAAAGTGGAACGTCGTCTGACTTGCAGACGCGACGATTTTAACTCGATAAAATTCCTTAATTTGAGTCTATCGCAGAGAATTGTTTCCTGTTCGTAGAGAGTCGCTACCTTTTCATGCTGTATTGCTAGTTTATCTACCCATAAAAATATAACATACATCATATTAATACATCGATAAAATAATGGGTTTAAAAATGATTCCTAAATATATGTAAAAACAATAAAAATTGTTTGTTTACGTGATACGAAAAATTACTTTGGCTAAAATTTGATACAAACTAATTGATAACATTTACTAAAGGGTATAAAGATGCAGGTAAAAACTAGTCTATTTTGTCTTTTGTCTGGTAGAAGAAATGAGAGGTTTAACTAAAATTTATTTGGAGTAGACGGATACAGAATATTGTCTTTTGAATATACTCATTCGTTCAAATCGATTTACATTTGACTTATAACAACATAGGCAACACTACTTTAGATTACGTTGTTTATATCTCTATCCCCTATCATAACTGCTTCCGTAGACTAGTGGTATGGGCGTGTGTCTTAGAAACTAGAGGTCGTGGATTCGAATCCTGCGGGGCGTCGACAAATTTTCATTGTTGTTTCCTAGTTGGTTAGGGCAATTTGGGCTGATCACCCAATTGTCTGAAAAGTAAGATGATCCCATAGATATAACCTAATAGAATATAACTATTTTAAATGTCATACACTAATTCAATAAATTAATTGTTACCAAAATTATACGTTTGAAGTTGTAAAAGTTTTTTTTTTTCAGTTCCACAAATTTTGTCAAAAAACTAAATATAAGTAAGCTGAACGCAAAACGTCTTAGACGGAACTCATGTAACACGATAAATGTGTATTTATATGCTCAAGCGTACAGTTATGTTGTAAGATAAAGTTATTACAAACAAAACTAGCACTTAAATATTTTTTCATAAATATAATATCCTAAACGAATTTTGAAGTTTTTAAATACAGGAAATTAATTACAATGCAACAGTTAATGAACTTACGAATAACCAATGAACTTTTGCAGTTACAAGCATGTAATTTTTAATGAAGGTGCACAAAATACTAGTAACTTATATTTAAAGTAATACAACTAATAACCCCGACAATTATTTAAGTAGTTTTTTTTAATTAATTAATTTTGTGCAACATACATTGTGGTCATTTCTCAAATAATTATTACAATTTTATAAAAAAATATTTTACCAGTTGGTTCCAAAAATATCAATTTCGGTTAACTCAAACTAACTTTTTATTGGAACTAAAACGCAAGATTGATAAATATAGATGATGAATTTTTACATAGTAATGATTTCATCATTAGTTTCTTATATATATCGAATGAAATATACTTGTTATGTTTAATTAAAACTATTAGAAGGATTTCTACGGAGCTTGAGTTGAATCAACCAGATGTCGTGAAACTGAAATAATTAACTGACGCTGCGTACACTTCCGGCGCTATAATTCCGGCTGCGTTACGATGTTGTAAAAACAATGCAAATGTGGAAATCCCTTTTTTGGTAACAGGTCTTGAAAAATAGCAGTGCGGAGAGAGGAGAGAATATAGTTGCGACTCCGGCAACATTTAATTAATATCTTAACATTGTCTTCTACTTAAGTGTCAATAAAAAGTTATACATAAAATACAGAAAATGATACATACATATTTTGGTAGAAATAATACAAATTTACTTGTTACTAAATGGAAATGATCGGGACTGCAAGTTAGATAAAGGTGTGGGGTTGGGAGCTTTGTGTCTTGCAGTATTTTCTTGACATCCTGTAGCTTAGAGGCCAGATGTTCCTTGTCACGAATCCACTGTGGCGACACACCTCAGTTGATCCTAACCGAAAACGCTACTTAGTATCGAAAATTCTATACATATAAAAAAAATTGGAGTGTCTGTTTGTAACCTTAAAATAACCGCTTTTAGACGATTACATAGTGATTTATAACCGATACATATTAATTCATTAGCCTGCGTTAGTCCACTGCTCTACATAGGCTTTCCCTTATGCACCCTTCTCCATTAGGGGGTTTTTGGACCGTATCTCCTTGCGCTGTGGACCAGCGTGATGGATTTTTCTTAATATTTTAAAAATTCTACTTTAATCGGATACCGGAAATTACGTCGAGCGGGTATACCCCAGAACAAACTGACACAGACAAAAATAAAAAACAAAAATTACTTTTGTTATATGTATCGCATACGTGTTCTAGCGGTATTGGCCCTTGCTTTATAAACCGGAGGTAATTGGTTCGAATCCCGCGGGGAAAACAACTTTGTATTATCGTAGTTTTCTGCTTGGTTAGGACTATTTAGCCCAATCACCTAATTTCAGTAAAGTAAGTTGATCCATGCGTCGGATGGGCATGTAAAAAAGTAGGTCCACCCGCCAACCCGCATTTGACCAGCGTGGTGGGATACGATCCAAAAACCCCAATACAGGAGGCGTTTATTAGGGGCTTTGTGTGTATTTTTGTGGAATCACAGGCTGATAATAATGATGATGTAATAAAAGCATGGAGTTTGACTTATGAGAGAAACATAAGATTGACTGTTAAAAGAGTTTATCATAAAAATGTTGTCGTCTTGTAAAGGACTGGGTCTTTTTTGTCTTTAGTATAGATTAGGAGGCATAAATAATAAAAACCAAAAAGAACGTTATATGCGTACTAATACTCTTTAAGGTTACTCAAAATTTTGAGTTTAATTTCTTTTTCTCTATGCGACATATAATATGAAAATACGTACACATAAATAATAAAGTTTATGTTGTCTTACTTTACGTTTCTTATTCTAAAAATACTTATCCTGTAGCCTTCGTTATATTGTTCTTCATTCCTTTAAAGTTCCGATACGATTGTGGGAAAGCAATTCAAGTTCTTAATGATTACCGTTTATATCTATTCTAAGTTTTATTTATTGCTGTCCCATAAGAGTTTGTTTTTCAGCAATATTCTACTACTTTACTGAGCAAATAGCCCTTTAACCTGATAATTTGTTCACAATACGAATACGACTAAGTTAACATAAAGTATTCCTATAAGTTAATTTGATCAGGACATCAGGCGGATAGTTAAATTTCATACCGATTTCAAGATCAAATATAACAGCTATCATTCGTTCTGTTGGATCGTTGGAAATATATTAAAATATATGACGTTCATTATCTACTTATATAAAAGGACATTATTTATTTGAAGAAAGAGAATCAGCGTTTTTCATATATTTATGAAGTAAGAATGACTGCTTGCTTTGAAGCCAATTATAACAAAGGAATTTGGTGTTAATAAAAATAAGGGCATTGTAAACATAACTAGTCATACAGTTTTATTTCTGTATAATATTATCAATTCTAATATTCTAAATGCGAAAGTAACTTTGTATGTCTGTCTGTCCGTATTTACTGTTTGTATTTTGCGATAAAAGGGATTAAAATAATTGATACAGGAGATGGAAGTTTATATAGAAATCCCTCTGTTCAAGAAAAAACGATGAATTCCACGCGGACGAAGTCGCAGGTAAAAGCTAGTAGAATAATATATTTTAAAAATCAAATTCACGGTAAGCGCTGATTATTGTGAACTATTACTTAGTTTGGACGTTGTGCTTTCCGTCATAAAATATAGTCGCGTCCACTTTCATAAAATTAATGAGTCTAGTTTCAGGCAAACTCTTGTTCGGTTTAATGAACTAAATGTCATGATACTGAGATTATTTACTAACGCCGCGGAAACTCTCATGGCGCGACCACTTGTAATAAACAACTGTTGAAAAACAATACGAAACTTGTTGGTGTTTTAGTTAAACTAATATTTCCACGGATATTTGAATAGATTTTTCTCGAGAATAATAAGCTTTATAGCGTGAAAGAATATTGAAAATCGGTGTTATAGTTTTGAATCATAAGTATAATATAATAAAATAAGTATAAATACTACAGTATAATTACTGCCTCCGTAGCCTAGTGTTATAGGCGTGTGCTTTAGAAACCGGAGGTCGTGGATTCGAATCCTGCAGGGGACACAACAATTTTGCATTGTTGTTTCCTAGTTGGTTAGGGCAACTTGGGTCGATCACCCAATTGTCTGAAAGTAAGATGATCTATGCGTCGGATAGGCATGTAAAAAATCGGTCCACCCGCATTGGACCAGCGTGGTGGGTACTGGTCCAGAGTCTAATAAATAGGGTGTGTTAGGAGGCCTATGTCCAGCAGTGGACTATCACAGGCTGATGATGATGATGATGATGAGTATAAATACATGCATGCAAAGAAATGTTCCGGTCGTTCTTTTCTGATTTTTATATGAAATGAGGATTTTGTCGAAGAAGGACTCTATTTAATCTGAGGAAATTCGAATTTTAAATCTGAATATTGTGATATAGTAATATTATTGGCAATGCAATGTGCATTATTGGATTGTTATATACATGCTACGTCGGAGTTTTGTAACTTGCTTAAGTTTATTTACTTTCCTGTTTCTTTTGAAACTTAAATTACGGATACGGACTTTACCTTTGACCAACATAGGTAAAGTCCGTTGTGAGCGTATTTTCCTTCTTCTTTTCCTTTCCTTGTCTCTACATGCTTGGTATTAAGCTTTAATTTTATGACTGTAAAATATGGATAGATATTTGAATTTAAATTTAAATGCTTTTCAAATTTTGACTTGATATACTTTTTTGTCACTGCTCAGCTTATACAAGAGAAGAAAGAAAAACTTTGCACTATAATTTAACACACCTTATAAGTCACATCAAAAATCTATTTCATTATAAAATGTGATGCGAGAAGTTTCATTTACAATTTCTTGTAATCGTTTGTGAACCCGATTACGATTTCAAATAAAGAATTAAAATAATATACTTTTTATTCCTCAGAACAACTACTTTTTTCTCGTTACCATACACAATGCCTCAAATCGAAAGTCTGCGATCAGTGCGTTCTACCTGTTATGACCTATGGTGGCGAGACTTGAACACGTAGTGTCCGACTGGTTAACAAATTTAAATCGCTCTGCGAAGCTATGGGAGGGCTATGCTCAGAGTATCTCTGAAGGACCATGTCAGAGTTGATGTGATGATTCAGTAAGATGAAGTGGCAGTGGGCCGGTCATACGCACTCTTACCAATATTATAGATATGGTAGGTAAGTACATTTTAGGTAGGTAATTATAACTATCTGATAGTAGCTTCCATGCTTTCATATCGATGTATGTTATGTTATTTATTTATTAAAAGAAAACCTTTAAATTTTTCAACCGCAGTTGTGTTTACGTCCAGTTTCATAAAATTAATGAGTCTAGTTCAGCCAATCTCTTGTTTCGGTTTAATGAAGCGAATGTCATGATACAGAATAATTAACCAACGCGCGGAAACTTCCGGTGCGGCTATTTTGTTAATGTACATCATAGCTGAGTAAACAATTAATTATGACAGTAGTTCATTTTAATTAGTACTTTCTTTTTATTTGTGATTTAAAAAGCTAACATGTGTAAAGATGAATTCCCTGCAAAAACTTGTCAAACATCTGCTTTGTAGATGAGACAAAAGAGATGCGTTGGAGTTTTAACGGATATTCGATTTAGCTTTACTCTTTTTCTCATTCATAATTTATCGCACTCTTTTCTCGTTTATTTATTACTTTTTACAATTGAAAAATTAAATTATTCTAGTAAAACTTAGTAACAAATTTTTTGATAAGATGAAAATTGTTATTAAGACACATTACTAAAGCTATAAATATCGTAGAGTATCAGACCAAATATTGCCACACTAGCTGTTATCCGCGTCATGTCCGGCACCCAGGAGACCAGCCTTCCTTTTACGGTGTGGGCCAGCGAGTCATCTACTCAGTGCAAACATGGCTAACAGAAGTTTTTCTTGGACAGCTTTGGCATTAGACCAAAAGGTCTGACTACCAAAAGGAAGGCAACCAGTTCTCACCAATCTTGAAAAGTTTTCGGCTTTACGCTTTTGAAGAAACTAAGCGTAGAGTTATATTCCTCTTTAGAGCACTGGTATATTTACGCGTGAAATTAAAATCCGTACTGGCATACACATGTTAGCTTTTTTTAAAATCACAAATAAAAGAAAGTACTATTTAAAAAATAAACTAGTGTCGAATTAATTGTTTACACAGCTATGATGTACACTAACAAAATGGCGCACCGAAGCTTTCGCGGCGTTGGTTAATTATTCTGGTATCATGACATTCTGCTCAATAAACCGGAAACAAGAGATTGCTGAACTAGACCATTAATTTCAAAATTCTACAGCTACATAAAAGGAATTATAATATTTTGTATTTAAATTTTCATAAATCAGCCTTCTTAGCGTTTAATGAAAAAGACCTATGTCTAGCAATAGACTACTGCAGTTTTAGCTACGATATCATGTATCAAGTAGAAGGAATAAACAAGCTTTCTCATGTTCTTTCTCAATTCTTTTTACTTTTACTTGTTTTATTTTTCGTACAAAACAGGTACCGTAACTTCAGGTTAAACAAGTTTCTTTTAAACTCAACTCTAGATTTTCCGATGAACGTGAAGGGAAAAGTTCTTTTAAAACTAGTAAAATCTTAGCGTTTTTATCTTTATCATTAGTTTGGAATTAAGACATTGTACACGATATAAATTCATCATCATCAGCCTGTTTTAATCCATTACTGGACATAGGCCTTTCCTAATGGGAGTTATATTCTCCAAAAGAGGTTATTAGACCGTATCCCATTACGCTGGTCCAATGTGGGCTGGTGGGTAGACCGACTTTTTGACATGCCCATCATAAACCATCTTTCTTTTCAGACATTTAGGTGATCAGCCCAAATTGTCCCAATCAGCCAGAAAACAACGTAACACAAAGTTGTTTCCCCACAGGATTCGAATCCACTACCTCTGGTTAATAACGCAAAAGTCAATACCTAGGCTACGGTGGCAACTGCAATATAAATTATCTTTTGTAATTCCCATAATTAGAAACTAAGTTTTTTTAAGTAAATTCTTAATAACGGAAGCACATTATTAAGATTTCGACTTCTTTTATAGGTATATATTTTAGGCCCGACTGGTGACAATATCAAAGCTTACTAAAAACTGACTTCAGATTTCACTTGAAAACTACCGAACCAAGTTCAAAACAAAGAAAAGTAAGCAGACTCTTGAACATTTCACACTAGCAAGTTGAAATTAAGATTATTTCACTCTTCTTTGTTACTGTTCATAATCGGATGGTTTTGATTCTAGTGAAGCAGGTTGAAACAATTTTAAAGAGGTAGTCTTAGTCAATGTGAAGGTGAGCTAAAAATTGTTTAAAACTGTCTCAAAAAAGGAAAAGCAGGGAAGCAAATCAGCATTGGTTGAGAAGGGAAAACGCATAAATATGAAAACATTATGCCAAAAAATATAATTAATACTAAAACTATTGAGTTAAAACGTGGGTCACCCTATTAAACACTCAGATAGTGAGGGTCATGAAAAAAATTAAGCAACCGATTGTTACCTCCAAACCAAAGCGCTTCGTAATTGATGATAGTAAGACAAAATGTTAGACATTGGAAATATTTTAGATACAGGACTTCTGTTAAGAGCTGTATTAGAATTAAGTGGGATAAAAAACAGAGGGAAGTGGCAGTTGAATGAGAATCAGAATGTAATCAGTAAATTGAAACATAAATCTTTTAGTAAACTATTTCAGATACAGGGAGACTTCTGACATAGCTGAAGTCTGGATGGAAGTAGGACAAGTATATAGAGAGAAGTGTGGTGATTGGAACAATAATCAAAATTCAATCTGGACATTGAAAAGTATTTCTGCAGCGATGTTTTAAAATCTGGTTGGTAAAGAACTGCAATAGTTTACAAAGGTACAGACAACAGGTCTACAGTGTAGTGTTGTATTCCTTATTCTGGTCTGACTCTTTTACAAGAACGCTACGTTCCATCGCTCTTCGGCAAACTTTCAGGCGAGATCTCTGGATTTCGGTTAGTGAAAAGGTTTCTGCACCATAGGCTAGGTATGATACACATGTCAATGGGTTTGCGCTTTAAGGGCAGTGGTAAATTAACTTTTTTTAAAGTCTTCATGGATCAGAAGCTCTTCCAGGCACTATCGATACGGCAATTGATTACTTTGTATTGCCTGTTTTTGAAGGCCCAAATAGGTATAATTATCAACTTTATGTATTGCTGCCTATGAACCTTGATTTTATATTTTGTGCTATTAGTCACGTTTGTTTTTGAATGATTTATTGTAATTACACCACGGTACTTGCCGTGCTTAGATCTTAAAGCATGCAATGAAGCTCGGGTGTAGATGTAGCGAAAATGTTGTCCAAACCTTATATTGGTAAAGAATTTGCTGCCGATGCTAAAGTAAAGAATTAGTGGAGAGTCTAGACAAAAAAACACATTAGTGTAAAAATGGGATTTTTCTCGTTTTCTTCTCTTAAACTACTTATACACAGTTTTCATCTTGATATGCCTTATTTGGCTTTATCAATTTTTCTGTGACTTTCTTTGCCTTTTCATATTCTAGTCTTTTATTGAGTAAAGTAAAAGATCCAATAGACAGTTTTGTTATACTTTTTTCGCATCTTTTATTTTCCTATTATATTTTTGTAATTGTTTTGATTATTAGTATCGAACATTTTATTCTCACTCGACAATTTTATTTATTTGTATAGATAGAAACACGAAGAACAGGTTGCGATTCGTAAGATTTAGTTGCTTAAAAGTTTTTGCATTATTCTGTATATTCTTATTTCCAAATTTTTAAAAGAGAATATTTCTTTTATTTTGATAAAATTGGTATCAGGTTTTTCAATTCATACATATTTGGTTTGATTCTAGGAAATACTTGGATCATTATTTACAATAAAATATGTATATTAATCAGTGACCTGAAACAACTTTATATTTTTAGTAACAATATCTTTTTGCAAAAACTTTTAAACACTAAATCTTACTGAATTGTAATCTGTTCTTCGTTTATATCTATACAAATAAATCAAAATATGTTGAGTATCTGTTTATAAAATTAAGATAACTATTATTAAATATTATTAAATAATTACATTCATCATCATCATCATTAGCAGCCCTTCTCCGTCCACTGCTGGACATGGGCCTTTTTCAATGAACGCAAGACGGCCGATCCGCTCTCACGCCAACTAGAACCGGCTTTGCGCGAGATCGGCATCCCACCGGGTCGGGATCGACCAACTCTCCGTCTTTCAAACGCGGCCTCACTGCAGAACCTATTGGCCCATCGGCCATCGGTTCTTCCTACATATGGCCGGCCACTGCCGCTTCAACGAGCTAATCCTATGCACTATGTCGGTGACCTTAGTTCTTTGACGGATAATTTCGTTGCAATTTTATCCGACAAAGAAACTCAAGCATGGTGCGCTCCATAGCCCGTTGAGCTACGGCAAATTTGTGGACCAGTCCAACAGTCAGAGGCCACGTTTCGGCCCTAGAGTCATGACGGGGGCGCGCATTGGTCAAAGACTTTCATCTTTAAATTTTGCGGTATCGGCGACGTGACAATATGGTTCAGCTTCTAAATGCTTCCCAGCTAACTGAATCCTCCTATCGGCTTCCCTCTCGAAGTTGTGTCTTCCCAACTGCAATATATGCCCAAAGGTAGACATATTCATCGACAAGTTCGAAAGTAACACCATCGACATTGACTGGCCTCGGGAGAACGTGTTCGTTGAACATGACTTTCGTCTTGTCCAAGTTCATCCTGAGCCAATGCGTCGAGAGGATTCATTTAAACTGTTAACATCTCCTGCAAGTCCTCCAAAGTCTAGGCCAATATAACGATATCGTCGGCAAAACAGAGGTGTGAAAGGTACTGGCCGTTGATTCTTATGCCACATCAGTCCAGTCTAGTGTCTTGAACATACACTTGGACATCCTCCGAAGCTTTAGTGAACAGTTTCGGGAAAGAACATCCCCTCATGCACTCCTCGATGCATTTGGATTGGTCTCGTTCAACCCCTTCGGAATCAGGACGGACATAGACGCGCCACTATATAGACCTCTCAACACCTCGACGTATCGATAATCGACCTGACACCGTTGAAAGGCCTCCAGAACAGCCCAGGTCTCTACAGAGTCAAAGCTTTCTCATAGTCAACAAGGGCAAAGTGGCTTATGTTCATAGGTCTTTTGTACAACTTGCCTTATGGTGAAGATGTGGTCTATGGTGCTAAATCCTCTGCAGAAACCCAGCCAGCTCCGGTGGCTGGAATCCATCAAGCTTATTGGTGAGGCGATTCGTCACGACTATGAGAGTAGTCGAGAACAGCTTGTATATGTGACTTAAAAGCGAGATCGGTAGGTAATTTTGAGTTATTGTCTCCCTCTTGAAAAACAGCACAACTTCCTTTCAAGCATCCTTGGAAATGCCTCTTTGAAGGACGGAATTGAATACCTGTTGAAACGCACTTAGAACAGGGTCCCTCCTCCGACCCGAAGCAGTTCGGTCGTGATTCATCCTTCCTGGAGCCTTCCCTCCTTAAGCTGCCTAGGAGCCCGACTAACCTCATCAAAGGTGACGTTAGGAAGCTCACCAGAATGATGTCGAGTCAGACTAGCACGGGGATCGTCAGACCGGTAATTAGGGTTGAGGAGCCTGTGACGCTACAATTCGCGATAGAAGTCCTCTATCTCAGGCTCAGTAGAAACAGTCGAGCCAGAGCTGTTCCTGAGCTTCGACAGATGTATTTTCCAGCTTTTCCGAAAAACCTCGACCTCATTCTGCTCAATCGCTCTAGTTTTCTTTGCGTAATAGAGCAGGAAGGATTGAGGTCTCATCGGAGAGTTTGGACTTCGCCAGACCTACTCCTACAAAACCTTTGACCCAGATCCAGCAGTCCACGATCCGGCATCGAGGGCCTCGTCAACTGCCATTGTGGTTTTCGATATGTTAAGGGCATCGAATCGTTTTTAATTCAGTTGGAATTTTCCGAGCCCAGATTGTTCAAGTTAGGCCGGAAGTAGTCTCAAGCGGACCTGCTGCTGGAAATCAAGTTCAGGGTGCTCTACAGACGGTGATCACTCTGAACCGATTGATCAGAGACATCCCTGAATAGGTGGTCCGTCATGATGAAGTCATCTTGTCCTGTCACAGTATCGGACTCCCATTCCACTTCCGGAGGCCTTTTTAAATATGAACCAAGAAGAGCCTTCCTCTCGAAAGTTTACCAGCATCCTCCCTGTGATTCGACTACCGACACCTGCGGTCCTCCGATTCAAGTAAAAATAATCACATTGCATATATTATTATACATATTATGTATATATATTTGACGGTCTACTAGTAGAAATTTTTAATTTTTCATCCATATTGTTCTGCGGAATGTCTTCTGAATGACTAGTCCCATTTTTCTGGACTTTCACTGAAGACGCTGATGTAACGCAGTCTAATCAAATTTAAAAAAAGCAAACTTACAGAATATATTTTTATACTTTTACGCGGATGAAGTTATATTCAAGCTAGTTTCAAACATTAAATGTATACAACAATAATGGAAACTTAATAATTTCTACAGCTGTGACAACTGCTGCATTAAATAAATTTAAAAAACTTGCAGTCACCAAAGCGCAATCTTGAAGGATAAACGCTGACTGCTTTTGATTAATGCAATCTTTATCAATTTGCAGACAATGAACGGTTTTAATCTGTCGAATATTTCTTCGTTTTAAAGTGAATTTGCAAAGGACTATCCTAAATAATCAGCAGAAAACGAAGTGACCTATATTTTAAAACATTTCAAAATAGTAAAAACTATTTTAATAAGAATTCTTGAAATAGTAGCTATGTTTCTTTTTATATCAATACGTTTTGCATGTTTCTCTCATCATGATAAATGTTATATAACATAGCATAATCTCAAGCCAAACATTTCAGTAATCGTTTCGTTTCTTTTTAGATTGTTTTCATTTATGTTCCAACTCGCACTTTTACACATCGATTAAACTGCCTTTAACCCTGTTGGTATTGACGTACTTCGAAACAGGGGTTAATATCTAATCGATGTTTTGGTTCGCAAGGCAGTAAAGCAAGGTGATCATCTGATCTATAATGTTGGATGAGCAAAGACCAGCACCGGATCTCTGCACTTCATGATCATTTTGGTATACTTTAATCTTTATATCGATCACGGTAAATTGGTTGCAACCGAACACATGATATAAAATGAGATCAATACTACTCAACTATACATATCGCACTCGTATTATAGTACTTAGATATATATTGATAGTACTTGCACCCAGACCATCTATGCTCACAGATTTTACTTTTGTATAGGACCGTTTATTTATTCAAAAGTCAATTCCCACCTTAATATAATTCTTTATACAGTATTTGAACGCAAGTGTTAATTAAGTAACTGGTTAACAGAAGTAAATTTTTCGGATACTGAAAATTTATTAAACACAGGAAGCTGACGCAGCATACACTCAAGACACGCCAATAATTTTATTAAACGGAGACAACCACTTACACACACTTATAATATTTTTGATATAATACCAAATAAAATTTCTCAGAGACCGTGTTAAATTAAGAATAATATTTGAAAACGTACAGCATTAAGTGCCTATGGTATAACATATTACTTTACTTTTTATTCTATATTGATTTATTAGTATTTTTTATGCACATTTAAGATTATATTGTTTATCTTTTTTTTACATTTTTATATGTTCACTTAATTTTTATTAACTACTTTAAAACATTTTCGCACTTATGTCATTTTTTATATCTGTATTCTGACCTTGTTATTAGTATAACTAGTCCCTCTAGCACAGTGAAACCTATTGAAGTGCCTAGTGTACTTCAAATCTTTATTGTTTTCGTGTATTACATCTATAATTCTGTTTGAGATAAGTTTGTGTTATACTTCTTTTACTTATGTCTTAATTTTATATATTAAGAACATTTCAGAATATAGTCTTTATTTTTCATACATATATATAATCAGAATCGGAAACTTTGAAAGGTGTGAAAATAGTCGTATTACATCATAATTTACGAGATTATAGGTAATCTTTGCGACTATATAGATTTATCGAAAGTAATCATACATGTAATGAAACTCGATGCCATCAAATTTCATACCTAATATTATAAGCAAGTAACTTGGTCCATTTACTGTCCGTTATTACTATCTGAACTATTTATTTTGTAGTACATACTAAGAAAGGGTAAAAACATGAGTTGAAAAGGGTTGAAATAGGCGATAAAAGTTTAAATGGAAACCATCACTCTTGAACATCGAGACGATAAATATTTGTGATTCAAAAGAAAGGATATAAGCATCAATTAATTTTGCCATAAAAGTGATCAAAAGGTAGTCATCAGGATGAAAGTTTATATGATGTTTATTAATCATTAAGTCGAAGCAAAACTTAATTCTGATAATAAGCACACGACAAAAACATATTAATTATATTATTTCAATACAATACACCTGGCGGTCACTTATCCTTGATGGATGATGATTCCATCTAGTTATAAAAAAGTCTTACAAACCGAGGTACGTGGGTTCGATTTCCACGGAGAAACGACGTTAAAATGTTGTAAGTATTTAATAAATGTCTATTATTTTTACTCAATTTGGCCGAGCACCCAATAGTCAGAAAAGTAAGATAATCCGTGCGTAATCATCCGTAATCATGTAAAAAGTCGGTCCACCTACCAACCCCCATCGGACCAACGTGGTGGAGTAGGGTCCAAAAAGCCACCTAATGGAGAAGGCGTACATTAGGGGAGGTTTATGTCCAGCAGAGGACTGACACATGCTTATGATAATGATGAGTATATGAATTATAAATAACGTAATACCGAGTAACGCTGTGTATATGGAAAACACAACTTTAGTGTATTGATCAAAAGTAAACGATCCAGCAAAAAGCCTTCAAACAGCTAATCGAATGCAAAAGTTTGTCCCCATTAGTTTGCAGCAAGTTTCAATTCACCATACACCAACACTAAAGCTAACTATATTTATTTCGTTTGAAATAAGGTTATGTGTAAAAATTAAGGTTTTATGTTTGTTTACCACGAAAAATATTTTAATGCATAGTATTCAATGCCAGAGTTTGTATATAGTTACAAAACACAATGTGAACTTTTTATGAAACTTTGCTCCGAACGTTAACGCACATTAAGTTTAATAAGGTTTATGATTATTAAACTGAGTCATAATATCTAATAATATATACAGTTTACTTCAAAACCAAACTTATAATGAAAAACCAAATTACATTATTATAAAAAATATTGTTACAAAAAGTAAATATTTTTAAAAACACAAAAAACTACAATGATCATAAGCATTTCTGGCATAACAAATTCGTTCTGAGCTATTACGTTCTTTTAAGTTTCATAAAAACTCTTATAATATTTCATGCAACGCAAAATATTGCACATAATTAATAAATAATATTTATAACTCCCTCGTTTGCGACGAACGAACTCTGCATATGATAAATGCAATGTCTTCGTCATTGACAAGTAACGGTATGAAATTCTTACTAAAAGTATCACTTTTTAATCTTCTTAGGATGGAATAAATTAAGCTTAGAAAAAATAAGACCTACTACCTTAATTTAATAAACAAAATAATTCTACTGATGTATATGCAAAATATGATACGTCAAACCTGGCAGCAGCTAATAAAAAATATTTTTTGTTTCCTCAGCGGCGATAACGAAACGCGGACTAGGATTAATGCTATATATTTGTCATGTTCTTGACAATCTACTGTATCAAGTTTAATTAGGAGTATCACTTTTTAATTTTTGCGTTAAACTGGTAAGGAAACACTTATTTACAGACAACGTAAAGACTAAATAACAACATACATTTATAATTTATAATGATAATATTGGACCACAGTTTCGAGTTTCATTATATCGTCAAAACAGACGACGAATATAATTGAACATTTAAAAAGTATTCGTAACTGAAAAGCCACTTAGAGACATTGTGATTAAATGTACATTGTGATTAAAAGTATTCATGAGCTCAATCAGTTATTCAGCCGTTCAAATTATCTGCGGAAATTGTTACTGTTTCTATTCTCTCCAAATATTGTTTGTGTATTGTATGCCTTTGTTTTCAAAACGTATTGTTATACATTTTTTCGAGTTAATAGCGTTGATATTTTGCTTATTTAGCATAATATATATGGTTCATTAATTTTTTTTTAATAATGCTTCAAAATTAGTCTCTTTATAGCTTTTTTTGTTTTGTTCTGTTGGTAAAAATTTAAGTTTTCATAACTGTGTGATATTAGCTTAGGTTTTATTTATATATTATGTTTCAACCGCCCTTTGATACTATATCATCTTTATGAGATTTATATTAAAAGACCACACTGGCATGGGCGGGTCCATATAGTAGATAACTAAACATATGTACTACGGAATATAGTTTAAGTTCAGTCTGTCTTTGAAGTCTTTATAGTAATGAAGGAGTTCAAACCTCTTGTAATTTTCAACAAATATAAACATAAAAACACGAGCAACTACATCATTATATCAAATTTGGTAAGTATTTTATAATCAATAATAATTTATATGTTAAACAAATAAATAATATGTAATACAAAACATGGCACTAATATTCAAATTATTACTTATTCGATACATTAATTAATTTAAAAATATATATATTTTATACTGACTAACCCTAATGCACCGCATTGTTATTTTTAAATATTATTTCAATGTCCATTCCTAAGGACCGTCATTGAAAATATTGGGTATAATTAATAAAGACGAAGAACACAGCTACTGTTGTCGGATGAACGCTGGCTGCTTGATTAATGCAATCGCTCTACATTTCCTGGCAAAAGAATACTTTAAGTTTAACACGAAGCCAATTAATGAATAAAAGCTTTTTATACTTTAGCATGAAATAGAAGAATGTCTGAATATATTAATTCAAATACTTGGATATTAGTAAATGCTAAAATATTACTAATTATGAACACCATTCTAAAGCATAAAGACTAACTGCATCTATAACCTAGTGGTAAAGATCTGTGCTTTAAAAACCGAAGGTCGTGGGTTCAAACTTTTTATGCTTCAAAGATACACGACTTTTTATTAAAAGTACACTTCCGCGGTGACTGGTATTTTTTAAATGATTAATTTTTAATAAGTAAAATGTCTTCTTACATATAATTAATAACATTATTTTTATTAAAGAACAAATACCAGCATATCTTAAATATGCTGGTATTATTGTTTCAAAACCAACCTAAGGAACTAGGTCTTTACTATTTTTTTAATAACCTATATTCTTTAACTATTTTAATGGTATTATAGTAAAATCATAGATCAGTAAATACGTGATAAAAATGCAAGTAAAACTCTCAGGAAGCAAAAGTTGGTGAACGTCGTCTGACTTGCAGACGCGACGATTTTAACTCGATAAATTTAATTTGAGTCATTGCAGAGAATTGTTTCTGTTCGTAGAGAGTCGCACATTTCATGTTGTTGTGTTTATCTACGATAAAAATATAACATAAATCATATTAATATATCATAAAATAATGGGTTTAAAAATGATTCCTAAATATATGAAAACATAAAATTGTTTGTTTACGTGTAACGAAAATGACTTTGCTAAAATTTGATTACAAACTAATTGATAAATATAATAAAAGGGTATAAAGATGAGGAAAAACTGTTATTTTGTCTTTTGTCTTGTAGAAGAAATGAGAGGAAACTTTTAACTAAATTGATTTGGAGTAGATGGATACAGAATGACCACAAACGAAGTGGCTCATTTGTCCAAATCGATTTACATTGACTTATAACAACATAGGAAACACTGCTTTAGATTACGTTGTTTATCTCTACCCTATCATAACTGCTTCCGTAGCCTACTGGTAGGGCGGTGTCTAGAAACTAGAGGTGTGGATTCGAATCCTGCGGGGCGTCGACAAATTTTCATTGTTGTTTTGTTGGTTAGGGCAACTTTTGGATCACCCAATTGTCTGAAAAAGTAAGATGATCCCATAGATATAACCTAATAGAATATAACTATTTAAATGTCATACACTAATTCAATAAATTAATTGTTACCAAAATTATACGTTTGAAGTTGTAAAAGTATTGCAAATAATTATTATTTTTTTCAGTTCTACAAATTTGTCATAAAACTAAATATTGAAGCTGAACGCAAAATGTCTTAGACGGAACTCATGAAAGACAATAAATGTGCATTTATATGCTCAAGGTACAGTTATGTTAAAGATAAAGTTGTTAAAAATAAAACTAGCACTAAATTTTTTCATAAATATTATATCCTAAACGAATTTTGAAGTACAGGAAATACTGAAAACAATACAGGACACAATGCACAGTTAATGAACATGAATAACCACTGAACTTTGAGTTACAAGAGTAATTTTAATGAAGGTACAAAGTACTAGTAACTTATATTTAAAGTAATACAACTAATAACCCCTGACAATTATATAAGTAGTTTTTATTTAATTAATTTTGAAAACATTGTGGTCTTTCTTAAATCATTATAACAATTTTATAAGAAAATATTTTACCAGTTGGTTCCAACAATAAATTTTCAGTTAATCAAAACTTTTTATTGGAACCAAAACGCAAGATTGATAAATTTAGATGATGATTTTTACATAGGAATTATTAGTATCTTATATATATCGAATGAAATATATTTGTTATGTTTAATTAAAACTATCAGTTGATTCTACGGAGCTTGAGTTGAATCAACCAGATGTCGTGAAACTGAAATAATAATGACGCTGGACATTCCGGCGCTATATCCGCTGCGTTACGATGTTGTAAAACAATGCAAATGTGAATCCTTTTTGGTAACAGGTCTTGAAAATAGCAGGGGAGACAGGAGAGGAATATAGTTGACCCGGAAAATTTAATTAATATCTTAACATTGTCTTCTACTTAAGTGTCAATAAAGAGTTATACAAAATGACACATACATATTTTGGTAGAAATAATACAAATTTACTTGTTTAAATGGAAATGATCGAGACGCAAAGGATAGAGGTGTGGTTGGGAGCTTTGTGACTTGCAGTATTTTCTTGACATCCTGTAGCTTAGAGGCCAGATGTTCCGTCACGAATCCACTGTCGCAGCACAACCTCAGTGATCCTAACCGAAAACGCCACTTTAGTATCTGAAATGTCGAAAATTCTATACATATAAAAAATTGAGTGTCTGTTTGTAACCTTAAATAACCGTTTTAGATGATTAATTGTATTTATAAATGATACATATAAATTCATTAGCCTGTTGTCCATGCTGGACATAAGCCTTCCCAATGCACTTTCCATAAGGGGTTTTTGATCGTATCTTGTCGCCGCGGACCAGCGTGATGGATTTTTAATATTTTAAAATCTACCTTAATCGAATACTGGAAATTCGTCGAGTGGTGTACCTGTATACCCCGGAACAACATGAGCGACAAAAAAAAAAAAAAATACTTTCGTTATATGTTCGCTTCCGTGTTCAAGCGGTATTGGACCTTGCTTAAAAAACCGCGGTAATTGGTTGAACCTACGGGAAAAACAACTTTGTATTATCGTATTTTCTGGTTGGTTAGGACTATTTAGCCCAATCACCTTTTTCAGTAAGACGATCCAGCGTGATGGCATGTGTGGTCAACCACCAACCCGCATTGACCAGGTGGGATTCGATCCAAAATACCAATACAGAAAGCGTTTATTAGGGCTTATGTCCATCTGCTACCAGGCTGAAATGATGATGATGTAATAAAATCATAGGGATTGATTTATGAGAAATATAAGATTGACTGTTAAAGAGTTTATCATAAAAATGTTGAGTCTTGAAAGGACTGGGTCTTTTTAGTCTTTAGTATAGATTAGGAGGCATATAAAAAAACCAAAAGAACGGTTACGTAATAATACCTTTAAGGTACTCAGAATTTTGAGTTTAATTTTATTTTCCTAAGAAATATAAATTGAAAAGTTTTTGTTGTCGTTCTTCTAAAATATACTATCCCTGAGCCTTTCTATTGTGTTCAATTCCTTAAAGTTCAGATAGGAAGTCAAATAATTAAAGGTCTAATGCCACTGTTTTTTATATTCTAAGCTTTACTTATTGCAGTCCTATAAGATTTCATTTTCAATAATGTTCTCTAGTTTTTAACCCAAAATAACCCCTTTAAGCCATAATTTTTAAACAAACAAATACACTTAAGTTAATATAATGTATTCTTATAGTTAAATTAACAGACATCAGAAGGATAGTTAAAGTCGATACCGATTTCAGATCAAATAAAACTTTTTTTATCATTCGTTGCGTTGGGATGTTGGAAATCTATTGAAAATATGAGTTAATTATCTACTTATATAAAATGTCATTATTTTGTTTGAAAAAAAATCATCGTTTGTCAAATATTTATGAAGTAAGACTGACTGTTCCCCAAGCCAATTATAACAAAGGAATTTGGTATTAATAAAAATAGGGCATAATAAAAATAACTAGTCATCAGTTTTATTTCGTATAAAGCGAAAGTAACTTTTGTCTGTCTGTCCGTATTTACGTCTTTATTTTTGCGATAAAAGGATTAAAATAATTGATACAGGAGATGGAAGTTTATATAGAAATCCCTCTGTTCACACATAAAACGATGAATTCCAGCGGACTACTTTTAAAAATCAAATTCACGGTAAGCGCTGATTATTGTGAACTATTACTTAGTTTGGACGTTGTGCTTTCCGTCATAAAATACAGTAGTTACATTAAAATAGATGCATACTATAACACTAAATTCGCGTCCACTTTCATAAAATTAATGAGTCTAGTTTCAGGCAAACTCTTGTTTCGGTTTAATGAACTAAATGACATCATACTAGAATTATTTACTGACGCCTCGGAAACTTCTGGCGCGACCACTTGGTAAAAAACAACTGTTGGAAAAACAATACGAAATTTATTGAAGTTATACTTCTTTAGGCGCGTTATGAAAAATGATGGGAGTGAAATTTACGATTTGTGACACAAAATTAACAGTTTATAATGAAAACGGTGAAAATGTAATAAGGTCCATATTATCATAGTGATAAGGTTGATTTTGTGTAGTGATAATGGAGTTGTCGTTTTTATTTGGATAGTTGTTGCATAATGTGCTCTATGAGTTAGGATTAAGGTTCGTTTTTGGTATATATATATATATTATTATTAATAATATGTTTTATATTATTTAAATTTATATTAAATATATATATTAAATATATTATTATATGAATATATTAATATTTGTAATGATGTTTATTCAACTTGATATAATGGTAATATTTTTATTCATTTAATATATCAACATTGTGATTTATCATGTAATACGTTTTAGATAAGCGCCATCTAGTCTATCTAGATATTACTTACTATTTGTGAATATTAGTGAAAAAAATTGTGCTAATATACTTTTTCAAGTGCTCCGATATAATTGAGGTTAACTATCCGTATGTATTATTTATTGATATAAATTAAAATACTTTTATTTAATATAATTAACACTAAATATTATTAAATTATTAATGTTAAATACTTATTATTGGTTATTTAATATTCACAAAATAAAGAAATAAATTTAATAAAACATTTAATAAAAGTTTGTGATGAAAATTAAAATTGAACATCAAATTATAATATTAATTTTTAATATTTGATATTAAATTGTATAAATCATAAATATTTATAAAAATAACTAAATAAAATGAAGTTCCGATTCAGACATTACGGGAAGATACTATGGAAGTGGACATCATTTAATTAAAAATACAATTCGAATAATAAGACAATTTAATAAATAATAAATATTAATTTATTTAATTTTTCAAATTTAAATTGAACTTTGTTGATTATCCTTTTCCAATCCTTCTATTATTTTATTGTAATTAATTATTTGCATGCAATTAAAACTATTTTTAATGATGCCAAAGAAGTATAACTTCTCACGCGCGTACATAATTGGTGTTTTAGTTAAACTAATATTTTCCAAGGATTTTGGAATAGATTTTTCAATTTTACTCGAGAATAATAAAGCTTTATAGCTGTGAAAGAATATTGAAAATCGGTGTATAAGTTTTGAACCATAAGTATAATATAATAATATAAGTATAAATACATGCAAAGAAAATGTTTCCGTCGTTCCTTTTCTAATTAAGGACTATATTTAATCTTCGAGAAAATTCGAATTTTAAATCTGAATATTGTGATATAGTAATATTATTGGCAATGCAATGTGCATTATTGGATTGTTATATACATGCTACGTCGGAGTTTTGTAACTTGCTTAAGTTTATTTACTTTCTTGTATCTTTTAAAACTTAAATTACCGATACGGACTTTACCTTTGACCAATAGGTAAAGTCCGTTATGAAGCGTATTTTTCCTTCATTATTTTCCGTTTCTTGTCTCTACGTGCTTGCTATTAAGCTTTTATTTTTATGACTGTAAAAATATGGATAGATATTTGAATATAAATTTAAATGCTTTTCAAACTTTGACTGCATATACTTTTTTGTCACTCGCTCGGCTAATACAAGAGAAGAAAGAAAAAAACTTTGTGCACTATAATTTAACACACCTTATAAGTCACACCAAAGGTCTATTTCATAATAAAATGAGATGCGAGAAGTTTAATGTGTATTCTTTTATAAATTTCTCTCCCTTTATTATTTGCATTAATATATTATATATCATATAATAATATGTCACACACGTACGCATTAATCCAGAGTTTCTTTATTTTCGTTCTATCGAGAGTTACTAGGTCACCCATCAAGTAAGTTTTCTAGCTTAAAGGAGCTTTGTGCACAGCGAGGTATTATAGAATTTGGAATCATTGTTTTATAGGTACCATATCATTCGTATTTTAGAGTAATTGCTTTTGAAAATAATAAAAAAAACACTAATTGAAATAAATCTAAATACGCCACGGAGAAATAGTTTTGAATTATTTAAGAACCTATAAGGTTATTAAATCTATGTGTTACCAGAAAGTTTCTATTTGGAGAGAAAACTTTTTACTCGGATTTTCTCTTCTGTCTACTTTTTTTATTAATTTCGTCTTAATATCTGAGTGTTGTTCTGTAGAAATGAATGTGATTAATTTCTTTCTTCTTTCATTTTAAATATTGAACATATAACTATCAGATACCTTTTTTATAGATATTATCTACCTTTATTAGTGAAATAATTTTTTTTTAATGTTTTGTGAATATTTCTAATTTCTTGTGGTCTTCTTTAGTATGATCTGAAATAAAATAACCACACAGGAATATAATCAAGTTTGCAACAAATTATATGTACTTTTACGAAGCATCGTAATATAGATACGCAAGAGACATCGAAAGATACGAAACTAATTTTATATAAGATAATAAATTAATAGTTTGTGTTTCCTCAGGATTGTTATTCTAGAGAAGTTTCCTTAAACACTCGCTATATTGTTCTTTATTCTTTTAAATTTGCGATAGGATTGTGGGAAACCAATTTAAGTTCTCAACGCTTCTCGTTTATTTGTCTTTTTAGTTTTATTTGTTAAGGTGTATCTTAGTAAATTAGTTTCAATACAAATTTCCGCGTACAATACTCCGCAGAAAGATTATTGTTTATAATAACAAAATTTTGCCAGATTATTTACGATCACACAATGAATAATACTTGTATGTTTACGCATATAAGATGGAGGTTTTTGACCGTAGGGATTAAAAAAAAATTGGTAATTTCATTACAAAAACAAAATTCGATATCATATAGCTGTGGGGACATGGCCGTGGGGTAATATTTCTTTTGCATATTATTATACATTTTGTCTTTTCTTTCACATTTTAGGTACGTAATTCTAACTATCTGATAGCTTTCCATGCTTTCATATTGATGTATGTTATGTTATTTATTTATTAAAAAGAAACCTTATAATTTTTTCAACCACAGTTGTGTTTACGTCCAGTTTCATAAAATTAATGAGTCTCGTTCAACCAATCTCATGTTTCGGCCTAATGAAGCGAATGTCATGATACCAGAATAATTAACCAACGCCGCGGAAGCTTCCGGCGCGGCCATTTTGTTAATGCGCGTCGCATAGCTGCGTAAACAATTAATAATGACACTAGTTTATTTTTTAGTTAGTAATTTCTTTGTATTTTAAAAAAATGCTAACATGTGTATGCCACAGAATTCCCACAAAAAACTTGTCAAACGTCTGCTTTGTTGATGAGACAAAAGAGATGCGTTGGAGTTTTCGCGGATCGGATTCGATTTAGCTTACTCCTTTTTCTCATTTATAATTTAGCGCACACTCTTTTCTCGTTTATTTATTACTTTTTTACAAAAGATTAAAATTACGATAAAATTCTTAAATTATTCTAGTAAAACTTAGTAACAAATTTTTGATAACATGAAGACTGTTGTTAGGACACATTACTAAAGCTATAAATATCGTAGAGTATAAGAACAAATATTGCCACACTAGCTGTTATCCGCGTCTTTGTCCGCGTGGAATAGGAACAATGTCCGTGAGGTGTATTGAAATATATGATATAATATATTATTGATATAATATAAAGGAGGTGTTTTTATTGTATACGTATATCATTAGACATACAGCTTTATGATTTTGCATCGATGATTTCGAATTTCCATATCGACTTTCATCCTTTTTTCAACCATCCCCGTACAGTTTATAAATACTAAATTACCTAAAAAAACACCACTTATGTCTTGTTTTGAGTATCTAGACACAAATATTCATCGTTTTATGGTCAACAAAGACGATTTCCATATAAAACTTCATCGCCTATTTCAACGACTTTTATCGCAATAATTTGCCTATGGCGAAAAATTTATAAGGTTTCTTTTAATAAATAAATAACATAACATACATCGATCGAGTAAAAGCATGGAAAGCTTACTATCAGATAGTTAAATTATTTACCTAAATGTAAAAAGAAAAAACAAAATGTATAATATGCAAAAGAAATATTAAACCCACGGCCATGTCCCACAGCTATAAGATATCGAATTTTGTTATTTGATTTTGTAATGAAATTACCAATTTTTTTTTAATCCTTACTGGTCTAAAACCTCCATCTTATATGAGTAAACTTACAAGTATTATTCAATCTATGATCGTAAATAATCTGGCTAAATTTTATAATTATAAACAATAATCTTTCTGGAGTATCGTACTGGAAATTAGTATTGAAACTAATTAGTAACTAACAAAAAAACTAAAAGACAAATAAACAAGAAGCGTTGAGAACTTTAAATGCTTTCCCACCATCCTATCACAACTTTAAAAGAATAAAGAACAATATAGCGAGTGCTAAAGGATACTTCCTGAATAGCAAACCCAAGGAAACACAAACTATTAATTTATTATCTTATATAAAATTAGTTTCGTATCTTTCGATGTCTCTTGCGTATCTATATTACGATGCTTCGTAAAAGTACATATAATTTGTTGCAAACTTGATTATATTCCTGTGTGGTTATTTTATTTCAGATCATACTAAAGAAGACCACAAGAAATTAGAAATATTCACAAAACATTAAAAAAAAATTATTTCACTAATAAAGGTAGATAATATCTATAAAAAAGGTATCTGATAGTTATATGTTCAATATTTAAAATGAAAGAAGAAAGAAATTAATCACATTCATTTCTACAGAACAACACTCAGATATTAAGACGAAATTAATAAAAAAAGTAGACAGAAGAGAAAATCCGAGTAAAAAGTTTTCTCTCCAAATAGAAACTTTAGTATAACACATGATTTATGACCATATAACTTATTACCTTCAATCAATCAACATCAACATCAACAACATCAGGATTCGAACCCCGACCTCCGGTTCTAAAGCACACGCCTATATCACTAGGCTACGGAGGCAGATCACTTATTTTCTTCTTTACTACATTGTATTACTCTATCTTATCTTACTTCACTACTTACTTATACTTACTCTATCGACCTTTCCAAAGCCGCAAAATGTCCACCGACCTCTAATGTGCTTGTGCCAACTAACTGAGGATATTGCAACATACATAATAAAACTGAATATAGCACATAATAAAAACATCGATAGCAATTTACCCCAGTAATCACGCCGAAAATTGCTCTCACATTGCTTTTGTGCGGTGACTTTGTAATTTCCTGTAACCAAAACTGCCACAACACTGCACATCAAGTGGTCCATTTTGATGCGTATTTAACTATTAATAAATACTAGTAATCTGCTAGCTTTAGTAGTTTTCAAAGCGAATTACAAAAATCACTAAACATCACAGGCGAAGTACGGTCACGTATTGATTTCTATCTAACTGGACGCCTAAAATAGGAAGTCCATTACATTTTAAATTAACATAGCTTTCAAAATGCTATAAATATTATGAAATTAATGACACATTTTTATTGAAATTAAAATGATACTTAATTTGCTATAATTACAATATTTTCTTGAAATAACGATAAACTAAAAAAACTTGAAAAAATAGTCCACATCCGTAGTTATTAATGTACAAAATTTAGCTAATAAAGCAGGGATAGCTAACATTTTTTTTATATGTTCATGAATCCCACTCATATTATAAATGTGAAGATTTATAAAAATGTATAAATGTTCGGGCGTATTTGTTACTCTTATACATCCTTTTCTTTTTCATAGTCGTTAATTAAGCTTATACTTTATAATTTCTATATATATACTGTGAAATATTCAAATTATAGAGCAAAACTGCCACCTGTAAGTTGTTTCGACGTGCACCTACAAAATATTTGGGCTTTTCAGTATAGAATGTATAATTATTATTGTCAAAAAACCGTAAGGCCAAGCTAGAAATTAAATTATAATACAAATATATTAGGATAGCTTACATAATAATAACTATGTAATACCAATGTAAGATACAGCGATTCAGTAGATGTATCAATTCTTTGATTTTTGTAGTGTTTACGTTTCTTTGACTATTTATTCCGCACATTTGCAAAGCTCAGTGGCAATGAAAGATAACAGGTTTTACTTGACAAATGTTCAAATTAAAATTCTCCTTTAGCTTATAGCTTTCTTTTCCATAACGTGTATCTAATATTTTCTCATTACGTGTGGTATTAATTTTCACCCCCTATTCATATTGCACGGTCAAAATGATTATTTGCTATTCACCAGTTTAGAAAAAATCTGAAAAGGCAATGTAAAAAGAAAACACGTGTAATTTTTTTATCAATTAACATTCCTTCGATAGTACGCAAATCGAAGAAAAAGTATTAAATGAGCGACTATTTCAAATAAATAATAACATAGTCAGTTGCTTAAATTTCGAGAAATGTTTTAGTAAATAGAGTAATTATGATAACTATTTAGAAACGGGGAGGAAGTTTGACTTTGCTTGTAGAAGACAAAATTTAATTAGAAACATTATGATCACGTATTGCGCATAACAATGTCAATGAATTTATACAATTTTGCTGTCTAAGCTAAAACTCTTTGTACTAATTTTTATTTTAAAACATGTAACAAACACTCGAATAGGACACGTTTAGATTTCATCAGAATTCGATTCGGCACCGAAAGATCGTGATTCTGTGAATGAGCTACGCTTATCTCTCATCCGATTTTCAAACCGAAACGTGACACGAATACGAGAATATCGACAAAATCAAAGAAGTGCTAAACAATTCTCTAAATAGTTTTTTTATTTAAATTTATGATGTGATCACACTTGTGAAACAATTGACATGATGTAAAGAAGTAGATTTCAAAATTTTACACTACTTAAAACTGTATACAAAGTATATTATAAAATTGTAACTTATACAAATGAAGCTGATCACTTACAAAACAATTATAGCTGACAGTTATGAAAACATGTTTCATAATGTTGATGGTATTTGTACAGAAAAGTAAAATAGTAGTAAAATGCCTTTTTCGCTAGAAATTAGGTACGATGTATCAACACAATAGATAACAGATAAAATAAAAATAAATAAATAAAAATGAATAAACTTCAAAGGTATACGGCCTCAAAAATCACGCGTTAAAGCAAAATAGATCGTTTGAAGAGCGAACCTTAGTTAAAGGAAGATTGGAACATAACCTTACAACACAAAATAGGATATTTACGAGGTTTGAGCCTGGGGTTGTGAT